>OX451391.1:22331065-22509554 GCA_949629135.1 Eremobia ochroleuca
CTCCTGCAGCGCCGCGTGGCCCATGTCCGCGCCCATCACGTTGCGCATCAGCTGCGGACATTACAAACATAGCAACATCGAGAACTTAAACGACAAATACAGATATTGGGGCATTTCAAGTGAAGCGAACAGGAAAAAAAAATGTCAGGTTTTGGATTTTGTTCATAATTGGGTCTATTGTACTTTCATATGACCTGAATAAACGTACTTCGTTTTTTTTTTTGCCTAGTTACGAATTTATGCGACTTCAAAGAACTATGAAAATTTGAGGAACTGATTTTTCGATAGCTATTAACGTAGTTAACCAGACGAATTGAGCAAAAAGTAAACAGTGTTTATTTGAGAATATAAAATTGTTTTTCTTAGAAATTTATTAATTTTTTTTTTTGTTTTCTTATAGTAAACCGGAAGTTAACATTAAAAACCTTTTTTTTTTCAACTTCGCATTTTTTTTTATTTTTACCTGAAAACATTCCAGAATAGTATCTCGATTCGTTTAGAAGATAAATGAACTAAAGTACGAAGGTGCCGTATGTCGCGCAGTACTGGGCGGTTCCTGAGTGTGGAAGTCTTACTCGCCAACGCAAGAAAACGATTCATTTAATTATAAAATGAAATCGTATCCTGTTGTGACCTGTAGCGCCATCTCTTATCTACCAAAAATATCACTGACTCTACCCCCGCAATCGACGCTAAATGTTAGAAAGAGATAGATAGCGACGCCTGCAAGTGTCACTCGATTTCTCCGTTATTTATTTAGTCGTCACTCCATTTGGTATTTTGTCATCTCCTAATCCTCATAGCGGTCGTAAGCTACCAGTGGAAACCGAACATTTGGTGAGAGCTTTTTATCTTCGAGAAGACATTAGTCGAGTTATGCCTGGCAAGAAAGATTTTATATACGTTAAATTACGACGGCAAAAGAACTCATTTACAAAAACAAATTTTAATGTGCAATATTGATGAGTTGTATCAGAAATTCAAAATTGAATATCCTGGTATTAAAGTAGGCTTAACCAGGTTTTTCAAATTGAGACCTAAGCAATGTGTCCTTGCTGAAGATTCTGGCACACACCTTGTATGCGTATGTACATACCACCAGAGTGTTAAACTAATGTTGGCAGGAGGAAACATTCTCTTACTGCAGAAACCAACATGCATCTTTCATCTTATAAAGAGTGCTGCGAATGATGATGTGCCCCAATCCCACACCAATTTGTTATTTGATGACATCAAAATCATCTCCAAGTGAATGTTGTGTTTCTTGTCATAGATTGGATTCAATTCGTGATTATTTAAAAACGGTTTTTGATGAAAATCAAATCACAAGCGTGCAGCTTGAGCAATGGGTAGGTATCGGATCGCTTTTCGATAATCACCCAAGTGCTTCCCGCAGATGATTTCGTCGATAGCTTCTGTAATGCTTTGGATATCTTGAAGCCGCATGCCTATATCGCTGAACAACAAGCACTTTACTTTAAAAGGCTAAAAGAAACAATAGCTGAGGGTGATATTTTGCCGAAAGTTATAGTTACGTTGTACAAGATTCCGCACAATCCTTCCATTGGAACAATAGAGGATATTCCGAAATGGTCCAATTTAAATTTCGTAAAGATCTGGTGATGAGTTTCGGAGACAGACAACGGACCTCTTCAATAAATACCAGCAAAACAACCGCGATTGCTGCTATCGCAACTGTTTGCATTGTTTAGGTACGCAATCCCACCACATAACATCACGTCTGTACCCCATAAACGCAGACGCAGCTTCTCACCCCCCTGAGAAATTGAATGGGGCTGGTTTTTTGATCCTGGATTAAGGATAAAATACATCTATAATACATGGTTACAAACATCTTTCATCAGTTATGATATAAGCCGTACGAAGCGAGTCACAGTCTCAGGAACCACCCAGTACTGCGCGACATACGGCACCTTCGTACTTTAGTTTATCTATCTTCTAAACGAATCGAGATACCATTCTGGAATGTTTTCAGGTAAAAATAAAAAAATGCGAAAAAAAAATGGTTTTTAATGTTAAGAAAAAAAAAATTCTAAGAAAACAATTTATATTCTCAAATAAACACTTTACTTATTGCTCAATCCATCTGGTTAACTACATTAATAGCTATCGAAAAATCAGTTCCTCAAATCATAGTTATTTGAAGTCGCAAAAAAACGACGTACGTTTATTCAGGTCTCATGGAAGTACAATTGACCCAATTATGAACAAAATCCAAAACCTGACATTTTTTTCCTGTCCGCTTCACGTGAAATGCCCCTATTGTTATTAAGCAAATCAACGCTATGTCTTGCTATCAACAGGGTACAAATATGCTAATTATAATTTCTAATTAATTCGCTTTATAAACAACTAGCTGCACCTCGCGGTTTCACCCGCCTACGTTTCGATTCCGTGGGAATATCGTGATAAAAAGTAAGAGCTTTAAGTAACAGCTATGTACCTATCAAGTTTCATCGCAATCGGTTCATTAGTTTTTGCTTAAAGAAGTAACAAACATATTATACATATACAGGGTGTCCAGTAAATAGCACGACATACTGCAGGAGGTGATAGCTTGGGTCAATACCTATCAAAACAACACAACATATGTTCAGCAAAATCTTACGGCTTTACAGTTTTACAAAATTTTCCGAAATATCGAAAAATCTCTACCTTGAAACAGATTTTTAAGCATCTCGTAATGTAAAATTCCTTTTCTAGTATTTTTTTTACATCAAATTATTTGTGAATAGTTACTTTACTCATTGATAAGTCTTTTTTCTATCAAAAACAAGAATGTTTTCAAGAAATTAGTACTTTTTGTTTAAATTTTTACAGAACAATTTTCTTATCGCTTAACTTTAGCCTACAGTGGTGAAAAAAAAATGTATGTGGCAGTTTTGTACAACAGACTTAAAAAATAGCTTGTTTAATGGTGCTTTTGGAAAGATACAATACTAGTGCATTTTCATTAAAAAAAAAAAATACGAAAAAATGCTATTGTAGTTCATAAGAGCATTTTATTTTAAATGCAAGTAATGTGACTTTGAACTCGAATCGTAGTAAGGTCGTACTACGGTTAACATTTATTTAAATAAATCACAATAAATGCTCAAATTGCCCCCCTTGTGCCCTAACACACGCTCGGCATCTTCTTAAAAATGAGCTTTTGAGTCTTCTCAGGCTTATTTCGGATATTTTTCTTGCTGCAATGTTAACCCTTGCTCTCAATTCACTGTCATTTTGGATCGGTTTTTCATAGACTTTGTCCTTCATGGCACCCCAATAAAAAAAATCCAGGGGGTTTAGGTCCGGAGACCTAGGTGGCCATAGTATCGGTCCCAGTCGCCCAATCCACCTGCCTGGATAAGCTTCGTCTAAGTAGGCTCTTACTTCCCGGCCATAATGAGCAATGCACCCATCATTTTGAAGCCACATCACCTCTCTTAGCTCACTCAAAACATTTTCAAGGAGCATGGGTAAGGTTTCTCGTAAAAACTCCAAGTAATTATTGGCATTTAATGTAGGTGGAAGCTCGACGGGCCTCACAATCTGGCCATTAAAAATCCCACTCCATAAATTTATTTTGAATTGGTACTGGGACCTGTCTTCTCTTGACACATACGGATTTTCTAATTGCCAACTACTCGTATGTAGATTATGCAAATTCAAGTAGCCGTCCTTTCTGCAGGCTGACTCATCACTCCATAGCACCTTATTAAAAAAGTTTGGGTCCTCCCGATGCATTTCAAGCATGCGGCGGCAGAATTGAACTCTCGGTACGTAGTCTCTAGTTAAAAGAGTTTGCACGCGTCGTACGGGAAATGGATGGTATCCATACCTCTTGAGCACTTACATGTCACAACTTGTTTTATAATAATTCGCGTAAATGAGCAGCTATTACTTATTCTCGTAGTGGTTTTTGACAAAATTACGTCAATTACATTTTCAAAAAAAAAAAACAACCGACTTCCAAAAAAACACTACAAAGTGAAAAATAATTTTAATTTTGGAAGTCGGTGTCGTTGGTTCCGCATTTTGGTTTTTTGACACCGACTTCCGAAATTAAAATTATTTTTCACTTTGTAGTGTTTTTTTGGAAGTCGGTTGTTTTTTTTTTTATATAAATTTTTTTATTTTTCACTTTTTAGTTATATCTACCCCAATCAAATTCATATAAACACTACTTGCTATGTAAATATCAGTGACAGGAAGCTGCATCTGCGTTTATAGGGTACAGACGTGATGTTATGTTGTGCGATTGCGTAAACAATGCATACATATGCGATAGCAGCAATCGCGGTTGTTTTACTGGTATTAATTATTATTAAAATAAAAAAAATTATAACCTTTGTAGTGAGTACAGGCGTGATATTATGTTGTGTGATGGTGTAAACAATGCTTAGATATGCTATAGCAACAATCGCGGTTAATCTGCTGTTATTTATTGAAGAGTTCCCCAGATTTCTACAAGATCCCATCATCAGATATTGAAATGGTGACAATGGGACCACACGGGAAGCACCAGCTTTCAAATAAAAAAAGATTCATGAAAATCGGTTCACCCAGTCGGTTATTATGAGGTAACAAACATAAAAAAAAAAAAAAAAAAAATACAGTCGAATTGATAACCTCCTCCTTTTTTTGAAGTCGGTTAACAAAATCAGCTTCTCTGGAACGAAAATAGCATTTTTTTGTATTTTTTTAAAATTAAAATGCACTAGTATTGTATCTTTCCAAAATCACCATTAAACAAGCTATCTTTTAAGTTTGTTGTACAAAACTGCCACATACATTTTTTTTTCACCACTGTAGGTTACTGGTCTGTGGTGACTGGTCGTCTTGCTGACCATGGTTTTATCATTGTTATCATTATTAATAACTTGTTTATTTAGTTTCCTTATGGTCCTAGTTTATCATTTATGACTTCAAGCGACAGCTATGTAAACTGAACCCAGCATTGCATAAATATGTTAGCGGTCACGCCCTTTATACCTGGAGGCTTTTATTTAATTTCCATTTATTAATTTTTGCTTGAGTACGTATAGTTTTTTATTGTATTTCTTGGTATATTGGCGTTGCTAGCTGACATATGGCAAATCATTTAATTTAGCGTTCTGTGTCTTGTAATGTTAATTGCTTTGCATACCTTGTATTGTATTCAGTCAAGTATATTTTCTAACTGAACAGACAGCTGTGCTGCTGGGGAGTTTGTTGCGCCACTTCTTCTTCCCAGCGAAAGCACTAGGAAGTGGTGAAGGGCGGGCGTTTTGGGGGACTGTCTTTTGTAATTTTGACGTTCGAAAAGTGCTGATTCTCAGCCTAGTTTGAATAAATGACTTTTGATTTTGATTTTGATTTTGAAAAAAAAAAGTTATGCGAAAAGAAAATCGTTCTGTGAAAATTTAAACAAAAAATACAATTTCTTGAAAACATTCTTGTTTTTTATAGAAAAAAGACTTATCAATGAGTAAAGTAACTATTCACAAATAATTTGATGTAAAAAAAATACTCGAAAAGGAAGTTTTCATTAAAAATCTGTTTCAAGGTAGAGACTTTTCAATATTTCGGAAAATTTTGTAAAACTGTAAATCCGTAAGATTTTGCTGAACATATATTGTGTTGTTTTGGTAGGTATTGACCCAAGCTATCACCCCCTGCAGTATATCGTGCTATTTACTGGACACCCTGTATTTCCCGCTGCGCTGCGTGGGGTCACACCGGCCACTTTTGTTTAGATTGGCATTTTTAAATGCGTAATATCGTTTGAATGCAATGTTCGATTTGAATAATTCGAAAAGTAATCTACAGGTATTGAAACTGTCTTGAGTACGAAATGATTTATTTGTATAAGCATAAGGGTACAAAGGTATGGATAACATAGTCTGATTTTGGTCGGCATTTCTATCAACTTTTAAAAAGTAAAATAGTAGTTGGACATATATCGGTATATAGGTATCGCGAAGTTTTTTGTAGATATTGATAGGTTTTTTTAATATTTTAGAACATATTTTTGTTCTATCATCAATAGTTGCCGCAGCGCTTGCGATTAAAGACATTTTATGGCTAATTTTTTTACACCTTGGGTTACATTATTGAAGTTTTAGTAGGAACCCCTAATTTTTCTAGTAATAAATATAATCTATGTTACTCAGGGATAGTGCAGCATTCTAATGGTGAAAACATTTTTGAAATCGGTCCAGTAGTTTTTGAGTTTATTCGTTACAAACATACATACAAAAATACAAATCTTTCCTCTTCATAATATTAGTGTAGATAGTGTAGATTAAAACATTAAAATTAACACTTAAATAAATAAAACACAATTAAAATATTTCATTCCATCCTAATTAAGAAGTTATAATGAATAACTTCTACAAGTCGTCCTACCAGATGGGGAAAAAATAAGTAGAGACCCAGGACTGGCCGCACCTGCGGCAAGAGCTGCGCCACGCGGACCGACGACCTGGTCAAAGTACGGCAAAGACTTGAACGCAGGGCGCCCAGGACCGGGAATATTTGCAGGCAATCGAGAGACCTACTCAACATTTGGTTTGTAAGGGTTGTAGAACAGAGAGCATACCTTCCAACTGTTTTGGCAGTAATGCTCCAGATTGACAGTCCGGCAGAGCGCGCTGACGAAGGTGCACAGCGCGGCGCGCGGCAGCAGCGAGTACGACACCACGGCCTCCAGCAGCGACAGGCAGCACTGCACCACGGACACGTCGGCGCTGTACACGCACAGGTGGCACGCGTTACTGGAACACAGCGCACGATTCATAAGCGTTTTAGCCCCTCATCGAACGCAGACCCACGCGACATACAATGGAAAGGGCATAGTCAACACATTGCGCCCTCTACCCATATAAAACCGTTACAACGTGTGCCATAACTTTGCAGAAAAATCAAAAGAGGTTATGGGTGACCCGCTTGGTAACTTCCATAGAAAAAAGTTTTACCTCTTTCATTCAGGACAACATACCCAAATTAATAGTCTTCCAATCACAGATAGTATTTAAAAAAGCGGCCAAGTGCGAGTCGGACTCGCCCATGAAGGTTTCCGTCGCAGCAAGTAACATAATATAAAAGTTCTTGTAGTTCGTTGTAACTTTGATCGATGAAAATAATGGTTCACGGTTTATGCATAAGGTTTATGTTTATCAAATTAAATGTTTTTTTTTTTTAATTTTTATATTTGAGTTCATTGAATGAAAGGTAAATTGCGGTTAAGATTTATGACGTATTAAAAAAAAGAAACTATTTACTAGATCTCGTTCAAAGCAATTTTTGGTGGAAGTTTGCATGGTAATGTACATCATATATTTTTTTTAGTTTTATCATTCTCTTCTTATAGAAGTTACAGGGGACGACGACGACGACGACGACGACGACGACGACGACGACGACGACGACGACGACGACGACGACGACGACGACGACGACGACGACACACAATTTACCACTTTGAAAGTTTATCTCGCGCAATCTATTCAGTTTAGAAAAAAATGATATTAGAAACCTCAATGTCATTTTTGAAGACCTATCCATAGATACTCCACACGTATGGGTTTGATGAAAAAAAAAAATTAAGTGTCAGTTCTAAAGGCTCCTACACACAGTGCCGGCGGCAGTGCCGCCGGGTTTTTGCCGAGCGGCCATGCCGCCGGCACATTTCGCATAAAGCCGCCAAGCATAATTCCAGTTGCGACAGTCGTGTAGAATGTTAGTGAAGTGCACATTTGTCGTTGGTTACGATGAATAAAGAAATCCGCACTGCCATCGCAGTTGAAATTTTTATTTCAATAAGAAAAAATATAAAAGAAAGAGAAGGTTTTGGGTGCGCCTAAGTTTACAATATAGAAAATGGCGGCTCGTGTGTGCGGCAAGCCCGGCGGCTCGGCCGCCGGTTTTGCCGCCGGCATTGTGTGTTGCCTTCAGTATGGGAAACCTTAAAAAAGATTATTGTTTGTTTTCTATTTTTGTGTGACAGTCTTAATGCGGTTCACAGAATACATCTACTTACCAAGTTTCAACAGTATAGTTCTTATAGTTTCAGAAAAAAGTAGCTGTGACATACGGGTTCCGTTTTTTGCCATTTGGCTACGAAACCCTAAAAACGTTGTAATTGTAATATCTGTTGATTGTAGTCAACCGCGCGCTAAATTGAAGCACAATAAAAAAACAGTCAAGTGCGAGTCGGACACAAGTTTGTAGTTATGTAACTACAAATTTAGGGTTTTCGGATTTTTTCCTTTACTTGTGCTACATAACATTGCGTCTTGCCAACTTTTAAGATTCTAGGTCAACGGGAAGTACCCTAAAGGTTTTGATTCTCTTGCGAGTATCAAAATATGCGGCATAAACGGAACATAAGCAACCGTATCTTTTGATAGTTTGATTTGTCACTGCTTCAAGGGATTGAAACCCTGAGTATTTCAGGGTCTTGACACTCGGGGCTAGCTAGACCAAACCAACGCGAATGTATACGTACATCCGTGGTGGGGCGAGCCAGACTGCCCGGCAGTTCTTCTCCTGAAACCGAGCGGGTCGGCAGGTTGCGGATAGCCCAACTCCGGCTGCGGGACCGACTGCCAGCAGTCGATCTCGCAGCCGGAGCATCTCGAAAGAGATCCCGGACAAGAGAAGTGTCCGAACACCAAGTCCCAGCTTTAGGGTACATGCACAGGGTCCATACACCTTATCCCATGTAACAAATGACCTAATCAAGCCAATCCTTCCCTATTATTATTATTATTTATTTATTATTACAAAACATTACATTGCATTATAATTAATTAATGCCCCACAAAACCGTTTCCACGGTTTGTCTGTAGGAACGGAACACAAAGCTAGTAACTATTGATTAGAGTGCGGAATCTTAATTAACACCTAACCATCATTAGTCATCCCCTGAGAATTCGTAAACTACATTCAAAAGAATATAGTTTACAAACTCTCAAGGAAGAATAACTTCAGTAATTTGGCAAATTTGCCTTTTTTATCCTGTCTTCTTAAATCAGCAGGTAACCGGTTGAGAAGATAAGGTATTCTTTTATCAAGCATTCTGTCGCCAAAGTAATTACTTATTCTAGGTACATTAAAGTTCCCTGCTGATAATGTCCTAGTTCCGTGGTTATGAGTAACCAGCGAGTGACGCTCCCAACTGCCATGACTGTTTACCAATAGAAGATATTTATGTTTTAAACTGATAGGGAGAATTTTACAAATTTTAAATAGGTTGTTATAGTTGTTTTTACATTTGTTTTTTGTTTTTTTCTGACTAGTAGTTTCAAAAATCGAATTTGTTGTGCTTCTAATTTATCTATATTACTTTTGAATGTGAGTCCATAGCAGTCGAGAGCGTAGCTCAATATTCATACAAAGTTATATAGAGATTTATACAAAGGACATCTCTGCGCGGCTCGCCGTAGCAATCTGCTTCCCTCCCCCGAGAGAGACCTGACACAAATTTGTTGTTCCTACAACAAGACTCAAGAAAATAGGTGGCTCGTTTAGATGCCAATGTATACGTTTTTATAATAAACATCCTAGCCACATTCAAGAACTAAGCCTTAATAAATTCAAATCTTTTATAAAGCTAAGCTTTTTTTTCTTGTGGGTAGACATAGGAGTAACATACGTTTTTGTGTACTCTTGATAAAATATATTTTTTTAAATAGTTTATATATTTAATGATGAGATAAATCAGTTCATTTTATACTAGACCCCCCCACACCCGCTATCTATTGTTATCAAGTCTGTAGCACTTGTACCTGCTTCACTTTCACTACACACTCAATATGGACACTAAACTTGCTGCCAGCTTAGAGGACCTCGAGCAGTTGTTTGGCTCCCGAATGCAGGAGTATGAAGCGAAATTGCAACAAGCTACCGCTGGTACCAAATCTGCTTCACCAGACATTGCATCCATTGCACGTGAGTTCTCCGAGTTTAAGTTGTTTGTTTTTCAAGCACTCTCCAAGTTAAAAACTCAAATTGAGCTGCTAGCTGCTGGGTTCGATAGGCATGAAACCATCATGCGAAGAAAAGTCTTGCTGTTCCATGGTGTTCCAGAGAAGGATGGTGAAAAGTTACATGATGTGGTCCACAACATCATATCCAACCAAATTAAATTGACAGATGTATGTAAGGACAAGAATATTATCCATGTTTGTCATAGACTTGGATCCTCAAAGCAGAAGGCCCGACCCATACTGGTGCGATTCTTCAAAATGGAGCACCGACAACTGGTATGGGATAGCAAGAAAGCTCTTAAGGGTACCGGGATCACCATCTCCGAGTTCTTGACACAAGTTCGGCATCGTGTGTTTGCAGCTGCTCGTAAGCATTTCGGTATGCCAAATTGCTGGTCCATGGAAGGCAAGATTGTTGTTATTTGCCCAGACAAATCCCGCCGGAAGATCGAAACGGCAGGCGAACTTCACGATCTGATAAGCAGATTTCCGTCTTGTACTGTCGACACCGAGGATTCGACGCAATCTGAAGATCCTGGATCTCCTAGTGCCGCAACCGTGGATACTCTCGCTAAGAGAACGAGGAAGACGCGTCTGCGCAAGTAGCACATTCGTTGTTATTGTCTTTGTCACTCCATTTTTCTACATCTAATTCAGTGCTTCTCAACTTGGCCGCTTTGCATAGTCACAATTATCTTAGGCCGGTAGTTATATTAGTATTTTTTATTTGTATCACCGCTTATTGTTTTACTTTTTATTTTTACTATTGCCGGTATGTAAATTACATTTTAAGTGCTTATAACTTGTTTTGACAATATGACGGATGTATTGTTGACAGATAGATGTCAGTGTCATGTCATGTCACTGCTCCTACGCAACCGCCATTGCGTCGCGTTCCATTCTACGTACATTTCGTTGTTTTAGTTTTGTTTCTTTTTAAATCTTGTTTCTAATTCTACTTCACTAAATTGTTAATATAGTAATGTATCTTTGTTATTTCATATTGTAAAATTCCTGCCAATATACCAGCGAGTGGGGGAGGTTTTTCGCAAAGAAAAATCCTTACTTAATTATTATTAGTGTTTTTAGTATTTACGTTATTTTAAATATTTATTATATTTTTACAATTACATTATAATTTAGATATGCTCATGGATGATTTAGCTGATCTCAACGACAGCTTCTTCTCGTGCTCTTCTTCTACTAGTTATGTTAGTGCGGACAGTGACTCGTCCATACCACTTACTTTACACGATAAAATCTCTTCTGTTTTCTCCAATGACCCTAAGAATCTTCATATAGCTCACATAAATGCTCAGAGTGTTCCTGGTCACTATTCTGACCTTCTGGCATCCTTTAGCAGTGCTCATCTAGATGCGCTCTTAATATCGGAAACCTTTTTGAAGCCATCACTCCTCTCTACTCAATACTCACTCCCCGGCTTCGTCTTGATCCGCAACGATAGGACCGGCAAAGGTGGAGGAGGTGTTGCTATATACCTGCGTGCAGATTTACCCTACAGGGTGGTCAGTTCATCTCCTTCACGGTATTCTGAGTCGGCTGAATACTTGTTTCTTGAAATTACTGTTCATCACACCAAAGTTTTGCTTGCAGTGCTTTACAGTCCTAATCTTCACATAGACTACTTCAATTCTCTCGACTCCACACTCAGTGATCTTTGCCCCATGTATGAGCATGTTATTTTAATGGGTGATTTTAATACCTGCTTGATTAAAAATGACACTCGCTCCCTTAAACTCCTCTCACTTTTGTCTTCTTTCAATCTTCAAGTTTTGCCTCTTTCTGCAACTCACTATTTTCCTAATTGTACACCCTCGTTTCTAGATCTTATGATTGTCTCCTCTCCTAGGAATGTTTCTTACCATGGTCAGCTTACGGCTACTTTTTCTTACCACGATCTCATTTACCTCTCGTATCGTATCCGTGTTCCCAAGCGTAAGTCTCAGCTTTTATATCTCCGTAACTACAAGGGCATAGATCTGGAAGCTCTGCAGCGTGATGCCGGCGGTCTCGACTGGACCCCTCTGTTTGAGATCGATGACATAGACGATAAGGTGAATTGTTTTAACGCAACCGTCCTCAACTTATATGATCAGCATGCCCCTGTCCGACGTGTCAAAGTTAGACATAACCCTGCACCATGGATAACGCTACAAATTAAAGAGCTTATGGCCCGCAGGGATAAAGCTAAGAGCAGATATAAGCGCAGACCTTCAGAGCTGAATCTCTCTTATTACAAATCGCTACGTAATCGCTGCAGTCATCTGTGTCAAGATGCCAAGAGACGCTATTTCCACGACCAACTCAATAACCGCAGTTCTTCCGATGTATGGAAATTCCTCAAATCTGTAGGCATAGGCAAGTCACCTGCCAACCAGTGTAAGGATGTGAACCTCAATGATCTCAATAAGCATTTCTCTTTCCTTCCCTTTTCTCTCGATCCATCTGTCAAGGCTGCGACACTACAGAGTCTTGCTAGTTTGCCGTTACCAAAATATTCTCACTTTAAGCTTAACGATGTTACTGAGGATGACGTTAAGAAGTCTATACTAGCGATTACTTCTTCAGCAGTCGGTAATGATAAGTTGTGTTCAAGAATGATATCTCTTATTCTCTCCTCATTACTTCCTGTTCTCACACATATCTTCAATCACTCATTTTCCTCTTGCTCCTTTCCGTCAGTTTGGAAACAGGCTCACATAATACCGTTACCTAAAACTAACAATCCTACTTTATTAACCCACTTTAGACCTATTTCTATTCTCCCATTTCTCTCTAAAGTTTTTGAGCACATAGTTCATAGACAATTATCATTTTTCTTGGCGTCAAACTCGATAATATCCCCTTTTCAATCCGGTTTTCGCTCGGGTCACAGTACTGTGACCGCGCTTTTGAAGGTGACTGACGACATTCGCTGGGCAATGGAGAATAAGTCCCTGACTGTTCTTGTATTGCTTGACTTTAGTAGCGCCTTTAACTCAGTAGATTTCGACATTTTACTAGGTGTCCTCAAATCTATCAATTTCTCTTCTTCCACTTTAGCCTGGTTCAGTTCTTATCTTCGGGGACGCTCTCAGCGTGTTCGCCTGGAGGAGTCCTTCTCCGATTGGTGTAGTCTCACTGAGGGTGTTCCTCAGGGTAGCGTTCTCTCGCCTCTTCTTTTTTCAATTTTCATAAACTTTGTTACCAAAGTAATCTCCTCTAGTTTTCATCTCTACGCAGATGACTTGCAGCTTTATCGACATTTTACTGTAGCCAGCGCGGGTTCTGCTATTGCTGCAATGAATCATGACCTGACTTGCATCAGCGCTTGGGCTAAGTCATTTGGTTTGCAAATTAACCCAACTAAATCCCAGGCCATGATCATAGGCAGCAGATTCATTCGCAATGCGGTTGATGTTGCAACTCTGATGCCTTTATATCTCGATGGTGTTCGCATTGACTATACAGAAACCGCTAAAGATCTGGGTGTAGTTATTGACTCCAATCTTTCGTGGCGTGCTCAGGTCAATGAGGTCAGCCGAAAGGTACATTTCTCCTTTCATTCGCTGAAATCCCTTCAAAGTCTTCTGCCCTTGAAGACTAAAATTTCTTTGGCACAAACACTTATTCAGCCGATTATAGATTATGCCGACGCCTGCTACCTGGATGCTACTGAGGAGCTATTAAACAAACTTGAGCGCTTGCAAAACCTGTGCATTCGCTTTGTTTTCGGTCTTCGAAAGTATGACCATGTCTCTCACCTTCGCAAGGAACTCAAGTGGCTCCCAATCCGCCTTCGCAGGAATACTCGGATTCTATGTCTCCTCTTCAATATCCTACACAACCCGTCTTATCCTTCCTACCTGCGTGAGCGTTTTTCTTACGCTCGCTCTAGTTCCACACCGTGTAGATCACATCGAAGATCCCTCCTCAAATCCCACCCTCATAAAACAAGCTACTATTCTTATTCCTTCTCTGTCCATGCTGTAAGATTGTGGAACTCACTTCCGCCTAGCATTCGTGATTTAAAAACTATTTCTGTATTTAAATGTCGATTAAAAGAGCATTATCTTTCCTCTGTACTGTGAGTATTTCTATATATATATAATATGTATGTATATATATATATATAAATATATGTGTATATTTTAGCATTATGTATTTATTTAAGTATACTTATGTTAATTTTCGCATTATATGTGTAGGTATATTTAATATGTTACTTTTAGACTTCACACATTCTTATTTTTCTCTTCATGTTCTCGCACACTATTGTCTACATTTCTTTTTTACTTCTCCTTTCGCAGGTCTGCTGGAAGAAATTTCTTAAGAAATAAGCAGTACCTTTGTACTCAAATTTTTAAAATGTCATATCCGTATGTTTTTTCTGTGTGTACATAAATAATAAAATAAATAAAATAAATAAATAAAAATAAAACTATGCCAGAAAGACTATTATACTGTAAAAGACTATATTGAAGACAAAAAAGCTTGGGAGGGGTGACAAAAAACCTTGCTGCTCCAATAGGTGAATGTTGTTTATTTTTTATTTTGCTGATTTACACTTTTTTTTCTCTCTAAATATCTATTTACATATACAATGACATGAACATTTACTGTTTAAAGTATTATATTATTTTAATTATTGTGAATGTGAGGACTATCTGTGTCATTGTTTCCGTTTTAATTATGGTCTAGCAGTTTGAGTGGTTTATGCGGCCTACACAAATGTCTTGTCCTTGGTATTGTTCGTCGAATCGTTGAGCTCCTTAAGTTCTGAGTTGAGCTGCACGGTTACTGACGAATGCGTGCACTGACTGCACAGGTCCATTCAACCTGTGTGGTTCTTTACTCAAAAGACCATTTCAGACACCAATCTACATGGTCTTCACATGATCTGACCAAGATTATGTCTGGACTTTAAAAGAGACTGTGACCTCTGACCTCTGAGAAGACCAATTAAAGTGGGCTATCAACACTTTCCAGCCATATAAGTCCGCAGGACTAGATGACATTGTCCCAGCCCTACTACAATGGGGGGGTCGACCATATTATATCATGCCTGGAGGAGATCTATCGGACCTACATAGCACTCAGATCTATACCCCTAGCCTGGCGCGAAGTGAAAGTCATCTTCATACCAAAGCCAAGTCCCACAAGACTGACAAACAACATCTTATATTTGACAAAACTGAATGAACAATTATGTATGTATGTATGTATGAATGTATGGAGAAATTAACGATAACTTGATAACATGACAAGCTACCTAAAATTAGCTGCCATGTGAAAATGTATATATAACATTATTTTTAGTATATGGCAAACCCGAAACACGTGTCTAGTATATTTATGTAAAGAATCTATGTACAAAATTTCAAAACTGTATCATGAAAAATCACGAAGTTATAAGCTTGTTATGTTCCCTGATAGTCCGTACAAAAAGTTGGTTACCACTTAACACGCGCCGCCGGCCGACCGGCTGTGACCTGTGTTGTGCGCATATGATTGCGGATATTCTTAGTCTCGCTCGGTGTCCAACTTTTTACCATTTTAAAATATTTTTAGGGCAAAATAATTATAACATGGTGTAAAAACTATTGGAATCGATTCAGTTACCTACTTATTCTGAACAAACTATATTCAGGTTTGCAGTATCCTAAAAATAATGTTGTATACAAGTATCCTGTTTATTTATTTAATACAAGGATTGTTATGGAAGGATATAATTGAATAACTGAATATTGAAGATGGAGGTATTGTAATAAATAAAATAAACAGATCAGTGTGTACTGTCCGTGTGCAGTGAGTCTTCACAATACTGATAGTAAGCAGGTGTTTACTATCTCTCTCCATTATATGCTTAGAAGACAGTCTTCCTTGTGCTAGGTTGCAATAGTAATTATTCTTTTTCAAAGAAAACAATCAGATGAATGATTACTGAAAAATAACACAATCCAAACTTATTGAGATTGGAATCATGGGCCAATAATAATTAAAAGAAATTGTATGTAAGTCAATTGGATTTTGTCATAATCATGGACACTGCCAGAAGTTCATAGCTGTAAATGATTTTATTAGAGGTTCACAGAACAGCTGACTCAAAGGTTGTAATGCATCTTACTACAAATAATTTAGGGTAAATATAACATTTATGGTAATATTTAAACTTATTAATACTTACTTAACAATTCCATGAACAATCTGCTCATCTAAGTACGTGGCGTTGTACTTGACCACATTGATGATGAGCTGCAGGAACTCCACCAGCTGTGTTGGCGGCTGAATCTGCGGCAGCCACTCCAACAGGAACGGACCGATCTGGAACCGACACATAGCATCCAATTACTATGTAAGGGAAATGAAACAATGTTGCATAGTCAAAAATCATTCAAACTAGGCTGAGAATCAGCACTTTCCGAATGTAAAAATTACAAAAGACAGTCCCCCAAAACGCCCGCCCTTCACCACTTCCTAGTGCTTTCGCTGGGGAGAAGAAGTGGCGCAACAAACTCCCCAGCAGCACAGCTGTCTGTTCAGTTAGAAAATACTTGATTGTATACAATACAAGGTATGCAAAGTAATTAACATTACAAGACACAGAACACCAAATTAAATTATTTGCTATATGTTAGCTAGCTACGCGAATATACCAACAAATACAATAAAAACTATACATACTCAAGCAAAAAAAATAATATACCAAAACTAAAAATGTAAACAAAAACTTAGTATCTAAATAAAAGCCTCCAGGTATAAAAGGTGTGACTGCTTACATATTTATGCAATGGTGGGTTCTGTTTACATAGCTGTTACTTGCACAAATGATAAACTAGGACTAACGAAGTAAACTAAATGAACAAGTTATTACTAATGACAACAATAAAACCATGGTCATCAAGACGACCAGTCACCACAAGCAGCACCCGTTCACGAGCATAACGTAAAGATCAGCCATTACCCCCCTAGCCATATTAGAGGGATGGAGGCAACCCGACCTCCGAAGCTACTGCAAGCAGTGACATCTAAGGGAGCATGACGAACTTGCTGCCGGTTGCTCGGGTAAGAATAATATCAATTATCGAGGTCGCTAGCTAACCACATATCGCAATCAACTCATTGGAAAACATATAAACTATATAATAGTGCTAGTAGTAGTGTTGATATGATTCACTTAAGGATACATGTAGCTGTAAAAATATAAGGTGTTAACAGAATCTGCATTAATTTATAAAACACTGAGTAAATTAGAAAATCTAAAATATGCCAATACATCTGTTCAGCTGTTTATGTTTATATGACTATGAATACAAATAACACCATACTTATAATCCCAGAAAGTTTATGCAGAGGTGTACCCATAGTAGTACACCCACATTTCACAGAATGAACATGTTCTGACACAAGAATGTTGAAATTAAATAGTATAATAAATCCATAAATGGCTGCAACATTAAGTGAGACGGTTCACTCTTGTAGTGCCCAAGCTTGCATACATGTTCCCTTGTCAGGAACTAATTAATGCCACTGATGCTGTGGATAGTGTGGTTGGCTACTGGACCCAAGGAATTTGGGAAAGTACCATCTTCATGAATGGAAAATACATTCTACATTAATTAATATTTAACAACATTAAACTAAATTTGTGATTATTTGGTAGCAATATCCTAGAGCAGGGATAGGGAAACTACGGCCCGCGGGCCATCTCCGGCCCGCGAAGTGTTCAAATATATATAATGTAATATTGTACAATAAATTAGTGATTCATAAAATACATATCAATATTTTTGTTCCATTAAATAATATAGCCAAAAATGCGTACGGTTACTGCAGCTTTAACTGGCCACAGGTCATTTAATAAACACCTCTTTGTTATAGGAGTAACAGACAGTCTGCTGTGCAGGGCACGCATGGAGGATGACGAGACAGCGGCACATGTTCTTCTAAGCAGCCCGGTGGTCGCCACATACAGGGCAAACCACTTCGGTAACCCAGGTACCCTACTGGTACCCGGTATTGACGTGGAGTTGCGGACACCAGCCCGTGTTACCTATTACCTAGCCAAAAATGCAGCAACTTGGCCTTCCATATATTTAGTTAGTAAATATTGGCATGCGAAGGAACAAGTTTCCCCATCCCTGCCCTAGAGTTTGTGTTGAATTGTTGATACCATCGCCCCGCGCGTGTCTAGTACCTCATTATCAAGGGCGGTTTATTTTGTGCCAATTTTTACGCTATTTATTTGGTTTGAAAAATTCCATTTTCTATTTTTAATAAAATTGTTTATTTTACTATTTTAACTGACCGATAACAACTTGTAATAACTGCTGCACTATTTAATGCGATAACCTAATCGCCGCTCTGTATAATAGGGCAAGTAAAACAATAGGGTTAACACAAGAATATCCACAGCTGATGTATGAATATGTCTGCTATCACCAATTAGTCTATTGAGTATGATAATTGTACTATTACTAATTCACACTAGCCTTTCTATTTATATTTATTTGCTTCACTTTACTGTGTTTGATTTTCTATTAGACTGATGTGCACCATAGAGATGTTGGGGAGATAATCTTCTTCTACTTCGTGTTGCTGGCACAACAGTTATTCAAATTTTATTTTAAAGATAGTGAAACTACAGACTAACCTCTTCTTCAAAGCAGTTGATATTCTTCCCAGTGTTGGTCAGTGTGTGCAGTAACTTGAAGCGTAGCTGTGTGTCCTCCGGTGGGTGGCAGGCGTGGGTTTCTCGCAGGTAGTGGAATAGGATGGTGCGCATGATCTGCAGGTGGTCTGCCTGCCCCTCGGCCAGGCACCGCAGGAACCACAGTGCGGCATGACGAGCCTCCACATTACTCTCTTCTAGCAGATCTCTTGTTAATGACCACAGCTTTTCAACTCCACCCTAGTGATAGACAATGTTTTTAATATTATGATAAATTATGGTTTTGTTAATATAGTGTAGTAAACTTGTACAGAGAAAGACTTCTTTTACAAAAAAATAATAATAATACAAATGGCTATGTTCATAGATGTGGATGAGGTACTACTCATGCTTATGATATTTAATTGTAATTCCTATCATTCACTCATTCACTATCACTATCTACGAAAGGTAGGTTTTGTCAGAATGGTTCTGGTTTAAGATGGAGAATTTTAGAAAAAAGTGCCTACTTGTGTGGGTTACCATTACAAGACAAGATACAAATGAATAGACAACTCAACTCATCACAACAGCATACTGATAACAATGTTTCCTCATGAACTGTATAAAATATCATGGTCTAAGTAATATCCAACATAAACAGCTGTTTTTACAAAAGTGAAAGAAAGTTGTAAATAAATCCTATCAAAGCAAACAATTCAAAATTATATTTTTAATCAGATAATGAAAATGATAAAACATTTTTATGATAGCTCTGCTTAACAATAACAAAATGTGAAAGAAATGCGCCTAGCAAAGGAGTTTAAATCATAGAGAAGAAGAAAGGAAAGAAATTGCATTGTAATGTTGCATCAGAATGTATTTATGAGGGTACTAAAATAATAAGTATGGGATGTGAACTCACCTCCTGCACGCGGACGAGGATCGCCTTCTCGCCGAGCTCCTTGATCGCGCGCAGGCGTCGGTGCAGCGGTGTGTCGGCGCCCAGCTCACGCTCCACCTCGCCGCTCACCACCAGCTCGTTGCGCGCCGGGAGCGGCACTGCACACAACCAGAACATGGAATTGTGACCGCCCCGTCGAGCACACAGTCCACACAACTTCTCATCCAACAGAACCAGCCCCAATACTCACCCGATGCACCCTTTTTGAAGAGCACTTTCAACTTGTCTTGCAGCGACCTGTCTCTCGAACTCATTTTACGACGATGCCGGTATTAGTTTTCGTTTGTATTTACGCTACGGTTTACGGCTAGGTGCAGCGATTACCTATTACTTTGATATTGCGAATAAAAAGACATATTTATTAGAAAATATTCTCACTACCGCTCCTGCTTTGCTATTCACCATTTGACAGCTTCCCAACCAAAGTACTTGTACAGCTGACAGGCGGCCATTCAGTTCAAGATTCTGAACGAAAGGTATTATTGACATCCGAGCACACGATAAAATACACTACATGTGTTTAAATCCCTCCTAATATTATTAATAAAATAAAAAATAAATGACATTTTCCTATACATTGGCAATTTCGTTTGATAATACATTATATCACGATTGTGGTGACATGACCTTGATCGATTAAATTTCTGCACGACTAGTGTAGTTTAATTTGAGCTTGGAATACGAGCTTTTTAGCACATACAATAATACATTTTGCCAGTGATGTTTTTGCGATATTGATGTTAAGTAGGTTTTAATTGTGTTTTATAATATAAGCAGTTTTTTTCCCTTAAATACATTTTGTGGTATTGAAGTAGTACGACAAAATATTTTAGGAGTTGTGCAATAGATGGCGTTACCAGTCCCTGCCCACCAAAATTATAATATTATTTTGAACCTATCTACGCGATTTAAGTGGTCACTTGTTCTTCGTATATCTGTGTTCTACAGTAATTGTATAAATAAATTGGGATAAGGGGGCAGGAGAATGAGAGTTATATCGGTAATCCTTCGATTAATAAACGCATAAACAAATTATTAGAGATTGGCGCCGATTCCCTTGTTCATAAACTAAACTAACTTTAAGTTCAGTGCAACTTTTTCTTTCTATTTAATTAAAAAAAGAAGATAAATATTAGTTCAGTCCTGTCAAATTAGGTACTCAGTGCCTGACGTAAATAGGGAAGATGCAGATAAGTATACTATTTATCAATATTTTGTGACTAAAATGTTAAAAAAACATAAAAGAAGGACCACTGCAACGTTTTTATTTTAGTTTATATTGATTTTTAACAATAATTACGAATTAAAATATCGTGAAACGGAACGTATTTTAATCCGCCAATCAGCGTCTAGTGAAGTCACTCCTGTTGTGAGGACTTATTTAAGGTTATAGTTGTGAACGTAAACAACTTTTATTGCGGAAATTAATCGCATTTTTTTAATAAAAATGGGTTGGGTTCATAAAAGCAGATCTCAGGAACCTGCCGAAAGTTAATGTTGGTGATCTTCACAGCATCGAATGACAGTCTAAAGAATAAATTGTCATCCCTCTTCGCAGCTTGGAACCACTTTTTTCTCAACTTTGGGTCAGAAGGTCCAGTTAAAAATATTTTATTTGGAAACTTAGTTGAAGTCGATGGACACATTTTCACAAAACACGAATCAACTCGGCTTATTCTCGGGATATTTGTGGCATTGTTATGACAGCCTGTACCTACCCTAATTGCGTAACACAATATTAATCCCAGTTTGAATAATTTAAAACACATTTTTCGAACATATTCCACACTAGCTTAGCGACGACCAAAAAGCAGCCCGTGTTAGATGGTGTCGCAAAACTCTGCAGCGATTCAACCGGGGAGAGTCAAAACACGTAATTGAGTCAATAGGTATTTGATAATCGGTCGAAAACGACTACAAAAAAAAAAATATTTTTTGTCGTATTTTATACATAATTGATGTCTAAGTAATAGAGCCAAGTTAAATCTATACAAATAACTATCAAATCGATACACTTTATTCGATTTTAGGGATTTTTGAGCAATATTTGCAAATATACAGAACAGGAAAATGACACTAGTGGCAGGATAATGAAATGGACCGACAGACTGATGACAGGACAGTAGGAAAATGATTGAAACATCAAGAAAATGAAAATAATCCATTATTAGTAATTATTATATTCATTATTAATCCAAGAATAATAATCAGTATAACAGAAAATAAAATTAAAACAAACTCTTCTTAAAGTTTTATAGAAAATACAATTACGTGGGTGGATCAAATATAAACCGGACTTAAATAAAAAAAAAATACGCACGTATTATTATACTCGTAAAAAAAAGGAATATATTTTATTTTTCTACATAATCTCCCCTTCTATTAACACATTTTTCCCAGCGCAGGGGATGTTTCTTGATGCCAGTATCGAAGAATGTAGTCGGTCGCCTTTAGCCAATTGCATACAAATGATTCCACTATCTGGTCAGTGTGAAAACGGCGTCCTCCACTTGAATTTTTCTTGTGCCATTCCTACACTTGAGTTCTTGAAAGCGTATTCTTATCGAACTGTAGAGTGGATGCAAAATTTCGGAAGGTTTCATGATCGCCCGTGTTAAAAAAAAAATTATTATAAGTCATTGCTCAACAGACTTTACCTCCTGCTCATACATGATGCTACTGGCGCGTAATAAACTAAAGTGAGCCGGAGCAGTATACCCCCCTCCCCTAGATGATCCCCCCTAACACATACAACAGCACCAAGCGCGTCACTTCACTCAGCGATCAGTAATAAAAAAAGTCCTGTTTATATTTGATTATCCTAATATTTAGTAAGTAACATATTTGACCAGATTTATTAAGAACTTTAACTTACTGTATTAATCAACATATGTATATAAAACATCACGCTTCTTTCCTTGTACCACTATTTTATATTCTACCTGTATTCAATAATCAACAAATAAGTAATATTCTTTCATTTAAGAGTAGATTTTTTTCTTTTCCCTATATTTTGCTGTATTTTTTCGCCACTCTTTTCTTTTGGCTCTTTTACACCGAGGAGTTAATTCAGCAATGTTTTTAATTTTACCCTCCGGTTTTCTTTTTAAATAGTATTCTTTCTTCTTTTGCTTCAATGCGTTTCTTTGTTCATTATCGTTCTTAGTTCGTTGGTATCTCATTTTCTCCAATTCTCGCTTTCTTTCTAACACTTCTTCTCGGGTTTTTTTCTTTGGAGCCATAATTATTGCACACTGAAACAAAATTACAATAAATTAATAACATTACTTACCTTGTGTTGTCATTTTCCTGCCACGGAGTCATTTTCCTGTCAAGAAAATAACTGGAAAATGACCACAGGAAAATGACAAAAATGCACATTATATTTCTCATATATTCTAATAACTAATATAACAGCAAAATCATCAGGTGATACGAATTATATCTTAATTCGTGAAAGTTTATTACAAAAAGCAGAATAATTTACTTACGATTCACCTCCTAATTGCCTCACAGGTAAATGACAAAGTGTATCAACTATACGCACGCACATGCCATAATCAGTTTGCAACGCCGAAGCAACGGCCGACACCGCGTCTCTCTTCTCACCAATCACAAACATGGACACCGCGTCCATTTAGAATGCGCTCATTCGTTGTCCGCGACATTATAAAACACAATAAATTCAAATTTAAATTTCGGCAGCCTAATGACGCCGTGACCATTCGCTTAGATTTTTTATGATTTTTTTTTAGTTTAATATCATATTATCTTAAATAAAATATTGAAAAGTTTTAGATTAATGTGCATACAATGTAAATATAATCAAGCTTTTATAATTTATTTTTAATTCTCCATGTTATTATTAAAAAATGTCACCAAAAAGGAAAATACCACCGACAGGAAATATGACATCTAGCACTTTTTGCTTATTTTTACTTTATGAAAACCAAACATATACTCACCAAAGTGTTTGGATATGTAAACAAAGTATTGCACTACATTATGAAAATACCATTAAGTTTAAACATTACATTAAAATTACAAAATAGTTATGGGGACCTGTTTTGGCCAATTATCAAATATTGACCCGTTTATGGTATGGTTAGTGGTGACGAGTCTTGGGTATATGCTTACGATCCAGATTCCAAGCAGCAGTCAACTGTGGGTCTTCCAAGATGAGCCAAAACCGACCAAAGTCTTACGCTCACGCAGCACTTAAAAAAAAATGGTTGCCTCGTTTGTGGCAACGGGTGGTCACATCGCCACTATTGTACTAGAAGATCGCGAGACGGTTAACGCTGACTGGTATACCACTGTTTGTTTGCACAAGTCATCACAGAGTTTCGAAAAAACAACTCCAGACGTCGTATGATACTGCACTATGACAATGCAAGTTCGCACACCGCCCGCGATACAAAGATGTTTTTGAGCACCCAAAATGTCGAAAATTTAGATCACCCGCCTTACAGCCCTGACTTGAGCCCTAACGATTTTTTTACGATCCCCAAAATTAAGCAAAGTCTTCGTGGTCAACGTTTCAGCTCACCTGAAGAAGCTGTTGACGCAGACAAATCGGCCATTTTGACTACCCCCACTTCGGAGTGGAATAAATGTTTTAAAAACTGGTTCGAACTCATGCAAAAGTGTATTAAATATCGCAGAGAATTCTTTGAAAAACAATAAATGGTAATAATCAATTAGATCGTCTATACTTAATTCAAACGACACAACTTAAAAGATGTGCATCTGGATTGAGGGCTCAATTTTTCAATGTCTTTGTAACAAAGTGAAACATTTAGGAAAATTAGTGTAAAAACCTAAAAAAAGGTTTAAAAATTTCTAAAACTTAAAATAAATGTGTTATCGCCTTGTGAACAGTGCTCTCAATTCAGACGCTAGACCAAAACATGATATTTTCAATCTCAAAACTTATAACCTTTGTGGCAACAGATTTTATCTCAAAATTTAGTAAACAATTTCTTAAATCTTTGAGAAAAATTTCAACTCCGTAGACTGAGAATTTACAGAGTTATGGCCGTTTAACTTGAGCCCTCAGTTCAGACAAGTACTGAACTGAGAGCTCAAGTTAAACGGCCATAACTCTGTAAATTCTCAGTCTATGGAGTTGAAATTTTTCTAAAAAATTTAATAAATTTTGAGATAAAATCTGTTGCCACAAAGGTTATAAATTTTGAGATTTAAAATATCATGTTTTGGTATAGCGTCTGAATTGAGAGCACTCTTCATAGGGCGATAACACATTTATTTTAAGTTTTAGAAATTTTTAAACCTTTTTTTTTAGGTTTTTACTATTATTTACTAATTTTCCTGAATGTTTCACATCGTTACAAAGACATTGAAAAATTGAGCCCTCAATCCCGCAATCTCAATCTGGACGCGTACCCATTCATCTGACAGGAACTACTAGCAAAGAGTTTATCTATTAAAACTTCAATAATGCACATAATATTATATTAATGCATATCTTCAGGATTACCTACTACTGGGTGATATAAAATCATTAGTTAGATTTATTTTACAGAGGGTAGGTAAACCTTAAAACACACACGCACATACTTGAAAGGCAGCCCTCGTAGGTAAGTGTATTTATACATGTCCGTAAGGACTGAGCAGCCACATCAGATTTTTAAAATCTGATCTCACCATTATTTAGCAGCAATGTAGCTGATTTTGCAGCACGAATTCTAGATTTAGCAGCAAAATATATCACTATTTATATTTAATGCAAAAGTGGCTCTTCAATCTAAACGTCTGAATTGAGGAGCCACCTGGAACTCGTTAAGTAATAGATGAATATTTTTGAAAATTTTGTATCATTTAGTAGCAATTGGGCATATTACCGTCTAAAAATTTTGCTTCTGTAGCGCTAAAATGAAAGAAAATACAATACTTTTAGTATGGCTCCTCAATCTACACTCAAGAGGTGAATTTCTATTGGATGTGAGCGATCAAGTAATATATTCGACATAATGATCTCAGTAGCGACAAATCATTTTTGATTTGGGCTGAAGTTCGTATTTGCAATTATTAAAAATGAATTTCTTGGAAAATATCACTTTCCGACGGACCCGCACGCGATCTGAGCCTGAGCCTAATGATGATGAAAGCGACATTATATCTCAAACGTTAAACTGTTCCACGAGTAGTTTGCCTGACATATCCGAAGACGAAGACGTTCCACAATTAAAAATATTAAAAGATGAGATCGCTAGACTAACTTCTCAGCTAAGTAGTGCGCATAAAGTAATTGAATTACTATCACTAGAAAACAGTAATTTAAAGAAAATAAATGAGGAATATAATAAAAAAAACGACATGTATAAAAAACTTGTTAACAGTCCAGGAAAAATTAAAGAAAAGACCAAATTAATAACGCCTAGAAAAAATATGAAGACGAAACAAACGCAGACTATTCAGACCCTTGTAAAAGACCACTCGTCACCTACGAAAAAAACTGTAACTAAAAGCACCAGCAGCAACGTAGGCTCATTTAACTCAACTCAAAACATACGAGCCGCGACAACTCTAGAACAACCTTCCATAAGAAACAAAATATGCCTGATAAGCAGCGAAACATCTAACAGGTTATATACAATTGCTGAAAGAACTAATCTAAGTAACTATGAAATCTGTCACTATAGAAAACCCATGTGCGGATTGCGGCAACTTCTTCACAAAATCGAAGGAAAAGTGCAAAACTTTACGCACTCAGACTATTGTGTTATTTACATTGGAGAGGAAGACTTTCGAAAAACACACAATTATTTGGAACTAGTCATGTTGGTTAGAGAAAAGTTAATGGAATTGAATCATACGAATTTTATAATTTGCTTACCAACGTTTAAATATATGATAGATGCTAACATAATGTATAACAGCCGTGTAGAGACATTCAATAACCTAATTTACCTAGATATAAACACATGTAACTATGCATATTTACTTGATTCAAATCTGAATCTATCCTATGAATATGACACTTACAGCAAACGCTATGGAACCTTAAATAACAGTGGTTTAAATGTAGTTATATCAGATTTACAAGACCTGATTCTTAGCCTATGCAACCCGAATGCTATGCACTCAGAAGTGAACTGCCACTCTCAAATCAATAATAGGCAACACGATTTTTCGACGAATTCACAACCGTCAAGCCCTCAATTTTTTCGTTAACTACCTTAACATCTTACACCAAAACATGGCTGGTCTAATTAATAAATCTGATACGTTGACTGTAAAATTAGTGGAATTATTTAACAAGGGAACTATAATAGATGTTCTTTGTGTTACAGAACATTTCATGCAAACAGGTTTTGAGAATTTAGTGCACATTCCGAATTTTTGTCCAGCTGCTTTCTTTTCTAGAAATACAAAGAGAGGAGGAACAGGTATTTTTGTAAGAGTAGGACTGCAGTTTACAGAAATATCGGACATAGCAAAACAATCAGTTTCAGGCATCTTTGAATGCTGCGCTATAGAAATAATAGCTTATAAAATTATTATTGTTTGTATTTATAGAATCCCAAAATATAATTACGAAATATTTTATGATAAATTGCATTATATTTTAAATAAAATCTGTCTATCTTCAAATAAGAAAATCGTCTTGTGTGGAGATTTTAATATTGATGTTTTAAAAAGAAACAAAATTACACTAGAACTTGAGTACTTTCTTATGAAGTACAATTTAAAACTAGCGCTTTGTACTCCTACTAGGTTAAAAAGTCAAACCTGTATTGACAATTTTGCTCATAACTATAGGAAAGAATGTAAAGCTGAAGTTGTAGATCTGATCCTTTCGGATCATACATCTCAAATACTTAAAGTACCAATAAGCAAAACTTGCAATTTAAAATATTGGAAAACAAAAAAGCAGGACACATGTATGGAAAACTTAATTACTTTTAAAAGACATCTCAGCTCTCTATCTTTTAAGCGAGTATATGAAGCTAAGGATGCGAATGAAGCTTTTGACGATTTCATGGAAGATTTCATACTTCTATATAGATTATGTTTTCCGGAAAAAACTATAACCATTAAAACTAGCAAGAAAACGAAATGGATATCACGCGGAATAAAAACATGTAGTAACAAGCAAAGGCAGTTACTTTGGGCATACCGATTAAATCCAGATTCAAAAAATAAATTAGTCCTTAAAAACTACACCACACTCTATAGGAAAATTATCAGCTTAACACAAAAAGCACAAAATAATCATTACATCAATACCGCTCAAAATAAATCAAAAGCTACCTGGCAAATTATAAATAAGTCTAAATTTCGTCTGCCATTGGAGTCCGTGGCATGCGTAAAAAGAGATAATTTGACATTTACAGACCCCGTGGACATTGCAAACGAATTTAATGATTACTTTATTGACACAGTTGAGAATAATGTTAAAACTGACATCACATTAAATAATACAAATATAAACAATCAAACTTTAAATTCATTGTTCATGCAACCTGTAACAATTGATGACATAATACAAATAATTTGCAGCCTAAAAAACACAAATACTGTTGGATACGATGGAGTTTCCACAAAAGTATTGAAGTTTACCAAAGAACTAGTAGCACCTCCATTAGTTCATATAATTAACTTGTGCATAGTTGATGGCATTTTCCCAAACAAGCTCAAAAAAGTAATAGTAAAACCCCTGTACAAAAAAGATGATAAAACAGACTTTAAGACTTATAGACCAGTTGCAAAAATTCCAATTATTTCAAAAATTTTCGAGAAGGTAATCTATAAGTCTTTATATGCTTACTTCGAAAAGTATAAATTATTTTGCCCAGAACAAAAGGGTTTCCGTAAGAACACCACGATAAATATGGCAATATTTGACTTGCTAACTAACATCATGCCGTCTGTGGATAAAAAAAAATCCAGTCTGTGCGATTTACACTGACATGACCAAGGCTTTTGACTACGTAGACCATAAGATTCTGTTGCAAAAATTAAATAGTTATGGTATAAGAGGTAACATCTTAAAGTTAATAAAATCATACCTGAGTAATAGGGTTCAATGCACGGAAATTTCTAGGATATGTCCTAAGACTAAATTTGAAACCATATATATCTCAAAACCAAGATATGTAAAATATGGCGTCCCACAAGGTAGTGTATTGGGTCCGCCACTTTTTTTGATATATATAAATGATCTCCCGAAAGCAACAACCAATAAAATGGTTCTTTTTGCAGATGACAGTACAGCTATAATAAAATATACTAATTTAAATAATTATAAGAATGACATTAATACTTGCCTAAGTGACATTATTAATTGGTTAGATAATAATAATTTGGTTATAAACCTGAGCAAAACAAAAATTATGCATTTTCATCAACGCCGGGAAAACCCAAATGTTAGCATTTCCTACGAGGGCTGTGATATTGAAAATACAAATAAGGCTATGTTCTTAGGTCTTATAATTGATAACCAACTAACATGGAAACCTCATGTTGAAGAACTATGTAAGAAACTTAGCAAATCCGCATATGCTCTTTTTCAACTCTCAAAGAAAGTTAACTGTCAGGCTCTTCTGACAGCGTACCATGGACTGGTTGTCTCTGTTTTGCGGTACGGAGTTATTTTCTGGGGGCAGTCCACTGATAGGGAGCTGGTATTTAAGCTGCAGAAGCGATGCATCAGGTCAATGTGCGGTCTTAAGACAACTGATAGCTGCGTTCCCTATTTTAAATCGTTAAAAATTCTAACTTTGCCTTGTTTATACATAAGGGAAACCGCTTTGTTTGTAAAATGTAACCCTCACCTATTTAAAAAACTATCAGAGGTCAGGAAAAATCCAATACGGACTCAATACATCACTCAATTATGTCACGTAAAATGTAAAACTGCACTAATGAAAAAAAGTTTCTTTGGTGTTGCCCCACTCATATATAATAAAGTACCTACTACTATAAAAAATATGCCTATATTAAAATTTAAAAGGGCCCTACAAGAATTTTTAATAATGAAAACTTATTACACTATTGACGATTTTCTTAATGATGACTCACTAACTGATTGACATACTTTTACTCTGTTTGACATAATTATTGTGATCCTCTCATCCTCATTTTATTTTGTTTTTATTGCTGTGACCACGCTGACATTTTTTAATATATTTATATAATCTAATTCGAATGATCTGCCACTATTTTTTAATTTTTTTATTTGGAATTGTAAACCTTTGCATGCCCATGTGACGGTAAAATATGGAGAACTTTACCTATTATAAAGATACCTGTGTACTATACCCATGTTTGCAAAGAAATAAATGATTTGATTTGATTTGAATGATCATTTAGCAGGTGCTGTGTTTGTTTTTGCAGTATAGGAATAAAATAGTAAAACAGAGTAAATTTTGTAGATGAACGCATTTTCTTTGGCTCCTCAATCCTGACGTTCTAATTATACATATATGTTTGACTGTAGCCACCTGAGATCTCAACGGAATCTAAAGCCAGAGATACTAAAATTTAGCAGAAATGTCTGCTAAATATATCTGCATAGTTCAGCAATGTATATATTTTGGATTCTGAAAAAACAAAACTTAACTATTGACTTGTAAATTCAGTGTGAAGGGTGACCATATTATACTCGTATTAATGAAACCAGGATAAGTAATTTATTAAATTTATATTTTCATAACAGGTTATATTAGCCTCTTAGGGTCTTTACCTATGAAATTGCCGTTCTGCAGTACTGGCCATTTCAAATCAAAATAATTTTTGTTTGGCTAAGAATTCTAATTTCAAATTAATTTTATTTTAAAAACATGGAATTTTGTTTCCAAAAGTAGTCATTTGTTTATTGATTAGTGTTACATTTTCATCGCATTTCAATCTTTTTCGTCATCATGGATACGTTAAAAATTCGAGTAATTATGGAATATGAGTACCGTCGTGGCAGCAACGCGGCACAAGCGGCACGCAACATCAACGACGTTTACGGAGCTAACACTACAAACCAACGCACCACCTGTTATTGGTTTGCTCGCTTCCGTTCTGGAAATTTCGACCTGAAAAATGAACCTCGCGGTCGTCCGAAGACTTTGGTCGACAGTGACGAATTAAAGGTGATTGTGGAAGCTGATGATACACAATCTACGGCTGAATTAGCAGCAGCTTTCGACGTTAGCGTCAAAACAATATTGGTCCATTTGCGTCAAATTGGCAAGGTAAAAAAGCTTGACAAACGGGTACCCCACGAACTCAATGATCGCCAGCGCGAAGTACGCGTCGAGACGTGCCTTGCACTGATCAACAGACACACAAAGGAAGGAATTTTGAACCGCATTGTTACCTGCGATCAAAAATGGATTTTGTTTGATAACCGCAAGCGCTCAGCAAGTTGGTTGGATCCTGGTTCAGCACCTAAACAATGCCCTAAACGAAAACTTACCCCTAGAAAAGTGATGGTCACTGTTTGGTGGTCTAGCGCCGGTGTGATTCATCACAGCTTCTTACCAAACGGGGTGAGCATTACTGCAGATGTGTACTGTGAAGAACTGAACACAATGATGGAGAAGCTGGCACATCTCCAACCAGAATTGGTCAATCGCTCGTCTCCGCTGCTCCTGCACGACAACGCGCGACCTCATACTGCACAGCAGACGGTCTCCAAGTTGCAAGAACTGGGGTTGGAAGCTCTCCGTCATCCGCCCTACTCACCAGACCTTGCGCCTACAGACTACTACTTTTTCCAGAATTTGGATAACTTCTTGGCGGGAAAAAAATTCAATACCCGAGAGGCAGTACAAAATGCCTTTGAAGAATTTGTTGCCTCCCGTCCCGCTGATTTCTTTAAGAAGGGCATCAATAAACTGCCACTGCGTTGGCAAAGATGCATTGATTGCGTGGGTGATTACTTCGATTGATACAAATAAAAATACATGAAAACAAATCGTTTAAATTTTTTCATACAAAACGGCAATTTCATAGGTAAAGACCATGTGATAATATCGTACCTACGATTTGGTTATTTAGCAATTTCGCTATAAGTTATAGAATTAGTGATTATTGGCTGATCAGTGCTTATTCGAATTTTAGAATCGTAATCATCGTAACAGAACATCTCATTTTTCGGTGTAAGATACATTTGTAGTGCTTAAAGCTTCAGCTTTACACTGGTATTTTAGCTCAGCTTTACTTTGCTATAGCTGCAATAGTTTGCTAGAAAATACACTTTGAATCAGTAATGGCATGGGGCGCTCCACGTGGTGCAACAGCGATGGCGAGCGCGGACGTACCGTGTTGAAGTAATGGCATGGGGCGCTCCACGTGGTGCAACAGCGATGGCGAGCGCGGACGTACCGTGTTGAAGGTGTCACACTCGGACGTTGCAGTGGCTAGTCATTGATTACTCATTAACGATCAAAAAATTTGTTGAACTGGACGCGTACCCATTCATCTGACAGGAACTACTAGCAAAGAGTTTATCTATTAAAACTTCAATAATGCACATAATAATATATTAATGCATATCTTCAGGATTACCTACTACTGGGTGATATAAAATCATTAGTTAGATTTATTTTACAGAGGGTAGGTAAACCTTAAAAAAAGGGGTTGTAGGTTTGATTCCCATCCGAGACAAATATGTATATGTGATGAATAACCTATGTAATGATGTCAAATATTTATTATTGTTTCCCTCAAATTAAAAACATTTTTCGCTGTGATTGTTCTTTGTGTAATATTTTGTTAATATATTAATCCGAGAATTTGTTTTGTTCTTTGTGTAATATTTTGTTAATATATTTTGCGAATATAATATTTTGCGAATGTAATAATATGAGAACAAAGGTGCCAAACAATACAATACAATTTCTTTAGTCAAATTGATTTACGAAGTGCGTATCATCACCTGCCTATCTTGCTGACTGAGGAAAAGTTTCCGGCTTTTGAAGCTTGCGGTAAGTTTTCCCAATGTACATGTATACCATTTGGAGTCACAAACGGGTCGCTGCATTCCAAAGAACACTTCATTATATTATTATTAACTAGCATCCGCCCGCAACTTCGTTTGCGTAGAATTCGGAATTCGGATTGTGTGGTAGTTGAAATAAACTTTACAACAACAACTTACACCACAACTTACAACGACAACTACAACAAACAACACACACAACTACAACTTTACATTTTTATTGAAAATACATTCTAACTACAATACTTGTTTATAAACAACATTTTTCATTTTTCCGGGTATGTAAGTATGTATAAATTTTTCGAATTTCCTACTCAATGATCTAGGATGCTCCTGAATACTCTCGAATGTTCCCAAACATTCCACAAAATTTCAGAATGTTCTTGAATTTTGTGGAATGCTCTCGAACACTCTCGAATGTTCAGGACTGTTCTAGAAATTTCTAGAGGGCAAAAATTCCAGCCCTTATATCTTCAAAAGCATGCCCTTCTAGTAAAAACTGGAACCTTCTTCATGGACAGGAGATAGAGGGTCACCACACCATATAACTCCCTTGATCGTACCGGGACTCATTTCTAAGTTTCAGCGGCACGCACATTGTACACTTTCTTTTATAACATATATTGATTACCCGTTTTCCCGTAGGAATGAAGCATTATCCAGCGGGAAAAAGTAGCCTATGTTCATCAGGGATAATGTCGGCTTGTAATGGTAAAACAATTTTTCAAATCGGTCCAGTAGTTTCGGAGCCTATTCAATACAAACAAACAATCAAATCTTTCCTTTATGTAATATTAGTGTAGATAAAGATAAACTGGCAGGTACTTATTCGTATTTGGATGACGTCACAATTTGTGGCAAAACAGCAGCGGAACATGACCTGAATTTCAATTTTTTTTTGATTCATGGAGGTTGCGGCAAAATACAATCTCACTCTAATGAGAAAAAATGTGCATACAGGCAAGAATCTATAAAATTGTTGGGTTACAAAATTGAAAATATGTAATACCATTCGACCAGATGATGATCGCCTTAGGCTTCTATCGAACTTGCCCATTCCAACTGACTCGCGATCACTTAAAACAACACTAGGCATGTTCGCCCATTACTCGAAATGGATTCGAAATTTCTCTGAAAAGATCAGCCCCTTGATTAAAGTTTCTGAATTTCCCCTCGAAAAGGACGCCGTTGATTCTCTTCAAAAACTAAAAGCAGACATAATGGAATCAGCCTTAGCCGTCATAAATCCTAACGAAATATTCACCATTGAAACTGATGCTTCGGAACACTCTATTGCAGCTTCCCTGTCTCAGAACGGCCGCCCAGTAGCTTTTTTTCATGTTCACTCAACATTTCCGAACGCCGACATTCCTCAATAGAAAAAGAGGCAAGCGCTATTGTTGAATCTGTAAGAAAATGGCGGCACTACCTCATTGGTAGAAATTTTTTATTAATAACTGACCAACGATCTGTATCTTTCATGTTCAACCAATCCCATAACAGCAAAATCAAAAATGAGAAGATAGAGAGGTGGCGTCTTGAACTATCATATAAATATGACATTATCTACCGTCCGGGTAAAGATAATATTACGGCTGATACCCTCTCCCGTATGTGCTCAAGTATAACCACGAACAGGCTGAACGAGTTACACAATATCTTGGGACATCCCGGTATCGTGCGAATGTTTCACTGGATACGGTCTAAAAATCTGCCTTACTCTGTAGATGATATCAAGACAATGACTTCTGAGTGTCTTATTTGCGCAGAAATCAAACCTTTCACCTATTAAAAAGCATGGAACGCTCATAAAAGCAACCGACCTCTCAGTACTAACCTACCAATATTCAAAATCGCTACATCTTTACAAATATACAGTGTGAGTCTTTATAAAGTGCACATATTAAAAAGGGTGAAAATATAAACAATTTTATCGACGGAAAAAATGTCAAAAAAAAATTTTTTTTTAATGGTAAAAAATGGTAAAAATGGTAAATTTTCTTTAAAAAATCATGAATAATTAATTTATGAGGTTTCTTTTTCAAAAAATTATGGCTTTATTAGCTTGGCCTATTATTAGAGATCATTATTAATTTTGTTTCGTTTTAATATGACATTTAGTTTAAAAGTAGGAACAGTTTGTTTGCATGGGGTACCCAGACGAGAGTAAAAAAAATTAAAAATTTAAATTTTTTTTAGATTTTTTTTGACATTTTTTCCGTCGATAAAACTGTTTATATTTTCACCCTTTTTAATATGTGCACTTTATAAAGACTCACACTGTAGATGAATATTCAAGATTCCCATTTGCTTACCCAACCAAAGATGTCCCTGCTAGCAGCGTTATTAAATGCTTGAAGGACTTATTCTGCACTTATGGTGTTCCGCAATATATCCATTCAGATCGTGGAGCAGCCTTCATGTCTAACGAATTATGGAACTGTGGCGGAACAATAACATATTGGACCACCACCTTACATTTTAGAGCGGAATCGCTCCGCTCATGGACCGGCTGGCCGGTGGGGCGACGGTGGCAACTAACTTGGGCTGCGGGAGACGGCGTGTGCGCACTTCCACCGGCGCATGAGCCGGGCTGCGGAGCACCAGTCGTCATTAGACCGCCTACCGAACCATTCGGATCGCGCCGCGCTAAATCATCTTGCTGTTGTAATTTGCTAATTTCATTGTCCGTGTAATTTCATTTAAATATAATCTTCTATTCGCTTAATAACAATCTTCATTTCTTCATCTGTTCTCACTTAATTATTTCATCCTTCCGCTTACGCTACGCCTCACGCTTTAAGGCTAACATAATCATTAGTCCGGGTTCAATTCCCGATTCGAGTAGAATCGGTCCACACAACCGCTTTCTACAGAAGTATTATATTTGGTAACAAATGTGATTTGCATGTAGTCGGATCACACCATAATAATCCACAAGGAAATGGTCAAGTAGAGCGTCTAAGCGGTACCTTATGGAAAACAATAAAGCTATGCTTGAGAACCAAAAATCTTGAAACAGCTAGCTGGGAGCAAGTCTTACCATACGCTCTCCATTCAATCCGTTCATTGCTGTGCCCGCTACTAATGCCACACCCCATGAACATTTTTTTAGACATACACGACGATCTGAAAATGGGGAATCGATGCCAACATGGTTTTTGGAACCAGGACCTGTATTGATGTGTAAAAATCGTAAAACGTTACAATACGATTCCGAACTGGAAGGAGTGGAGTTCGTGGAAGCTAATCCATCTTATTCTCACGTAAGATTACCGGATGGCCGTGAAACTACTATAAAGATAGACGGACGGACGGACAGACAGCGGAGTCTTACTAATAGGGTCCCGTTTTACCCTTTGGGTACGGAACCCTAAAAAGCGGCTAAAATTATATCTAGCTGGGAAAGCATACGAGTACTGCAGTATTTTAGAATATGACGAAGTGTAATGTTACGAATTTAACAAATATTTACTGACATTTAATTTTGACAATTCATAATTAGATTATACTACAATTTAATTTCAATTTATAATTTATTGTTTAAATTGAATTTTTAGTTTGTGTGTTTTAATAATATTTTTAGCTTTGTTTAAATACCTATGAATGACGTTTTACCTATATATTAGATTGTCTCATAAATTATTGCCAGTTAAAAACAAATTATTATTAATATTTTTTTATTTATAAAAAACACATTTAATCAATTATATAGTCTCCCTCGTTATCTACAACAGTCAGCCATCTACTGGGCAAAATTTGAATACCCTTCTCCCAAAATGAGGCAGGCTGGGGCTCGAAAAAATTTTCAAGTACAATTTTAATACTTCCAGAATTTTCGATTTTTTTTCCTAGTTAATGAAATTTAAGAGCTCGAAATAAATGAAAGTCTGAGGGCGCAAGATCCGGGCTATACGGTGGATGTGGAACAGTCAGCCATCCTAGTTCTTCCAGCTGTTTATGTGTTAACTTGGCGCAATGAGGTCCTGCGTTGTCATGCAAAAGTTGGATTTCAAGTCGTTTTGGCCGGTTCATTTTTAACGTCTCTGCTAGTTTGCGAAGCTGCTGCGTATACAGATTGGCGTTAATAGTCTCATGAGATTCGAGGAGTTCCCAGAAAATCATTCCTTGCCAATCCCAGAAAACAGACAACATAATCTTACGACCGTGTTCATTAAGCTTAGGCTGTATCCAGCTCTCGTCACATGTAATAATGTCCTTGAGAAAGTCTCGTCTGTGCGGACAAAGTAACAAACTTTGACAAATGGCCACACGTACGGCCCGATCATGATCCGTTAACGCATGAGGTGTCCAACGTGACATCACTTTGCGATATCCCATCAATTTGAGATAACGATCTATAGCCGCGCGGGATTGTCCAAGCGTCTTCTCTAAATCGCGCGTACTATAGTCTAGATGTAGCTCAAGTTCGTGACGCAAAGCAGATTCATCGAATCTGGTGGCCTGGACGAGGTTGATCTTCACAGCTTATATCACCGGTGTTAAGACGCTTGTACCAGAAACGAACAGTCCGATCGCTAGTAGTACTCGGTCCAAATGCAGTGTTAATCTTTTTAGCCGTTTCTGTTGAAGAGACTTTAAGTCGATGCTCATATAGCATAATAGCTCGCAGTTGACGCTGATCCATTTTCACTAAAGACTTATTATTGCGTTGCGTCCGCGCCTATTTATACCCTCACCATAAAAGATACTCATCCTTACTAGAAATATCTAGAACTTTTTTTAATTAGCTTTAGAAAATGCGAGATAAATAAAATATGGCAAGAACTTATGAGACAACCTAATATTTGTATGCCACAAACACCGAACATGACGGATCTTTTTTGTTTGTGAACAACCTGCATGCCTTGTATATTTACTCATGTTTCTACAAATAAATGTCCTATCTTATCTTATCTTATCATGTCTTGAAATGCATAGTTCTAATATTACCTACATCTGTTCAGATCTTTGAATATATTGTAGCTAGGTACTCAATGATGATTTCAATATCTGACTTTCGTAACTGACCTAGCTAGGTATCAAACCTCTGCCCAATCCAAATCAACGGCAGCTATTAGGGCTTTATAGTTAGTAGCTACCTACTCACACACTTGACCCGTAGGACTGGCATGTGGGAATGCGTCCTCCCAGCTCCCAGGAGCTTCAGTCAGCTCCTGTGAAGCCTTTTTTCAGTTAACGTATCCCACATTTTTCTTAAACCAATTGCGTGACGCCACATTTCTCTATCCGAGCAAATTAATGTCGAGTATAAAAAATGCGTGTACAGCGTGTCGAAGGTAGACTATCAAGCCCGTACATAATAGTGCGGGTAGCCCTAAGGCTCAGGTGATGTAGGAGGGTTTACTCTGCCCTGCCTTGACGAGGGTCGACAATTTGGTGGCACCCGTGACACCGGCGCACGGCAGCCACCGCGCCGGCAACCAACCTAAATACTTTCGTGACATCAATTTATTGTGAAAGAATTACAACTTGTATTCAAATATGGCGGCACTCCGGCCACCTTTTTTGTTACGAATCGGGGCTGATTGTTACGCTGACGTTGACAGCAACTGGTACAGCAGTAGTGCGATCGCGTTGTGTTTTGGTATTCGGAGCAGTTATAGTTAGTCTTCATATTATGTATATTGCGCGAGTATGGAAGTAAGTACCTAAAGATTTATACTTTCAAAATCATACAATCTTGTCTAGTAAGAACATACCTTGTTTAGTACCTACTAGCTACCTATAGCAACTCGTTGCCACGCTGGAGCATTTCTGATCGCAACCTAAGGCCTTGTTCAGAGAGACGCGGGGCGTCAAGCGGCGCGGTGCGCAGGGTGGCCTGCGGGGCGCCAAGCGTTTTTCCGTTTATGGAGAGGCAGCTCGTGTCGTTGGCCGCCGCATTTCACGCGCAAAGACAAACATATGGTAACTAGTGGATTAGTTTATGAAGGAGCGGCGTATGCGGAATAGCGGTACTCGGCGCTGTGCCTGCCGCGTCGTCCGCAGCGGCGCACGCGGAGTCGTCCGTCAGCTGCCGCGCCCGCGGCTACCGCAGCTTTCTTGCATGCTGCTAGTCTTGTTCGAATAGTAACAACAGACAAACGTGTGTATTAAGTGTTTTGTAATTATGGGCGACTTTATCGACATATTACTCGAAGATAATTTATACTTTAAAAGTATCTTATTCACCGTTAGAGCAGAACATAGTTTTACAGCAGCCGAACGCGAACAATTTGGAGAGTATGCAACTCTTTACCAATCAGTAAGAACAAAAGGCTATGACGTATTTCATGGATATACCTACACGAATGTCCATTAGGGCTTTGATTAGGTATATCTACACTATAATATTATAAAGAGGAAAACTTTGTTTGTATGTTTGTTTGATTTTAATGAATAGGCTCAAAAACTGAACCGTTTTTAAAAATTCTTTCACCATTCGAAAGCTACATTATCCACGAGTAACATAGGTTAAATTTTATTTTGGAAAAAAATAGAGTTCCGTAAGATATTTGGGTTTTTCGGACACAATGTGTAAAAAATCAACCAGAAAAGTTACTTATTTTTCGTACGCTGCCTAAACTATAAAAGATACAACCATAAAATGTTCTAATTAATTGTAGATCTTATAAATATCTACAAAAAAAGTCCGGAACACACTATACCTATCTATGTCGAGTGAGGTACAGCCCACTTCAGAGAAAACGAACCCCCCAAGACTTAAAGAATAATCGCTCAAGCGACGGCGGGCGCGTCACGTGACTGGCCCCGACCGAGCAGCTCCCTCCCCGCCGCCCGTGCCGCACCCATCTCTGCCCGAGCATCCACCGATCCGACTCAAACATTATTTGCATGTTTTTAATAATTAGGTATTGTGGTATTTTTTTCGGCTTCTGGCCGAACCGTATACCAAGAATAACTTACAAAAAGACACTACGTGCCGTATAGGATACGAACCCGCATCACCAGGCACCAGACGATCATTAAGACCGTGCCTTATACCAATAGGCTATTGGCTCAGTTAGTAATCTCAACGAAAATCCGAATAGCATTACCTACTCCTTTTATCGAACAAGTTTGATAACGGTCTAATCTTCTAGACATTAAGGTTTAAATTTCAACTTCCACCACGTGAGATACACCTACCGTCCACAACCTCGTTTTACAAAATGCAATACGTAACTCCTCAATTAAGTAAAAGATAAGGTTGAAATTAGCATAGATTTCTTGTTTCGTTGAATAGAATGTGCTTGATTCCGATTGTTGCACTACCGTCATTTTACTTCAGAAACTTAACTGCTGTATGAACTGCGAGTTAAGGTTGAATTTAGAATACTTCTTCGCCCTATTCACTAAACTGTGATTGAGGGTATATATATTTTTCAAATCGTTCCGTTTTCGTGCCGATCAGCTTGTGTGTAATGTCTTCGTCGTAAAATTATCCAATTTACGAAGTTTTTGAACAGTTGATTCTATTAACCGATAGTATGGTTCGATTAACAACTTTTTGAAGGCTAAAATAATTGTTGTTCTCTGGGAACAGGAACAAAGCATATAGCACGAGAAATATGGGCCTAACATAACGGTAAGATTTACGTTAAACACATATATATTTATTGTTACAACCATGTTGCATTATTACTTACAAGGTGGATTTTTTATGTATTTCTAATATTATCGTTGTCATTACAGAGAAAAATAGTTCGTAGATGGATACAAAGGTATCAAGCGACGGGTGATGTGAAATGCGATCTCACCCAACTGCTTACACTAATGAATCGGAGCCACACCTTGGGACACAAAAAACCTGGGAACTAATTCGAAATAGTGCTGCAAGCTTCAATATGGTTTCGGGCATGAAAAGTCTTCAAGAAGTGATAGACAGTGACTGCCATCGTCTGCGTTATTAATAGACAATTTACTCGGCAGATTGATTGTGTAACTTATCTGATAAAATTGCATTGGAACGTTTGAGCAAGTGTTAATAATTCCCAATATTTGTGGAATCATTATCTCGTAGTTAATCAAAAAAAAAAAACAACCTTTATTATTATGAATCCAGTTACTCTTGTTTACAAGTAGTCTTGTAATGTGTTAACGATGCACCATCTGACCTAACATACTTTTCTAATGCTGTGTTAAAAGGGTTATCAGAAATTGTGATAAAAGAGAAAGATGTATATTGCTATACTGTTATAGTTTAGCATGTTGGTTCTTCCTCTGTAATTCACAGGCACAAATGACAACATTTCATTTTTTAATCAGGCTTTTTTCCCCATAAGATCATACAGAGTATAAAAAAATAATGTTTTTACAACTTTGAAGAAATAAATATTGTAGTTATGTTACTAGAAATATCTATAAATGAACCGTTATCTAATGTTAAACGTTCTACACCTCACCCAGGGTATATATTTTGTATTTAGTTAATATTTTAAGTAAATAACCCTAATTTAACACATATAGAAAACTGTATACTCGTAATAACTGTATATGTGGATTCCTAGAAATGTAATTAATGAAATAAATGAATATTGTTTATGCAACATGCCTGGCTGTTCTTACAAACACCATACTTAACATTTGTTTTCTTAAATATGGATGTTTTCTGAAATAAAGTTACGAAAATTACCTAATCAACTATTAAAGAAACTAAAAAAAAGAAAAAAATAAATCTCATTCGCGGATTTAAACTCGTGACCATCGAATTGCTAAGTCGCAGTCCGAACCACTAGACCAACACGCCATTTACGTTACTTTACGAAAAACTTAAGCGTATGATATCACTACCTAAGGGGGGTCCGGTTTCTCTGAAGCTTACTGTAAAACAACCATTTTTTTATTTAAAAATCTTGAATTTTTTGGACTACTTTTAAACGCATTTATTTTACTCATGCTATTAATCCTTATCAAAATAAATTATTTCATCACTAAGAACAGTTTATGAAGATAATAATTTGGTCTTTGAATGATTAAAATTGGACGTTTGGTTTTGAAGTTATGGCGAAATTAAAATATTATAGTAGGGGAGCCCAGGAAGGGATTTTTGAAGTGACTCGAGCGTGTCAGAAAATTATATAGGGAGAATCCTTGCATCCTTTAATGTACCTCTACCAAGTATGAACCCTCCATATGGTGGGGTGTGTTGAGGGGAACCCGTCTGATTAGTAAAAAAAAAATCGATTCTTAGAAAAACTCGAGCGCGTCAGTCATTTACAGTATGTACGCGCATTATATTTCTGGTAACTATTAGATATTAATCTGACAATTAATTCAAGGGGGCTGGCCGTAACGAGCGGTTGAAAAAAAAAAAAAATTACGATTTCTGCTGCACGGCCCGTTGCAAAGTGAGCGTCACAAAGGCGGGGGTGCGCGTGCGGGAGGTGAGTTTAGATCTATGAGCAAGGTACCCGCGCGGCTCAGACGCGAGATCTAGGATAGATGATGCTATATATCCTGACATCGAAAACTTACATCAAAATGATTTTCGTTGGCTGTGTTGTAGAGCAATAGTTTCTCCCAGGAATGAAACAGTCAACGAAATAAACAATTTAATTATGCAGAAAGTACCGGGTGAAGTTAAGTGCTATACTTAAATCCATAGACACTGTCACTAACATCGAGGACGCAGTGCACTACCCCCAGGAATTTTTAAATTCTCTGAACCCCGCTGGGCTACCACCTCATGAACTGTCGTTAAAAGTTGGCACGCCGATAATGCTTCTCAGAAATTTAAGCCCCCTCAACATGTGTAATGGCACGAGACTTCTTATAAAGCAGCTGAAAGATAATTTAATAGTAGCGAAGATTATCACCGGCCCTGCAACTGGTGAATTAGCTCATATACCAAGAATACCCATGATTCCTACTGATTTGCATTACTGATTTACATTCAAAAGGCTCCAATTTCCAGTAAAAATGTCTTTCGCACTAACTATAAACAAATCCCAGGGCCAAACATTCAAATTAGTACGAATTGATTTACGAAAACAATGTTTTACGCATGGGCAACTTTACGTTGCCCTATCACGGGTCGGGGCTCCTGACCATCAGTATATTTTGTTACCTGAAAATAATTTAACGTCAAATGTTGTTTATAGCGAAGCTCTACAATAATCGCTTTAGTTATCTATCCTAAAACAACGGGTTGCACTCCGGGACTGCCGGCAGAAGTGAAAACTTAGTATTAATTACATTTAAATATTTTCATCATTAACAACTTTAACATCCTCATAAAGACAATCTATGCAGCCTGCGGATAATGACTGCGTCGATGTTAGTGTCGGTGTCTGTGAATTGACCTGGGAATCATTTTGCTGACCGTGTCTTTCCTGGGTAGGCTTTTTGCAGCGGTATCCGACATTCACGCGGGTGGAGCCGCGGGCGACCGCTAGTATTAAATAAAATACAGTATCGCAAAGCTGCTCGTAACAGCAATATTGCGAATTGGGGTAATTAAAGCTTCCGTTTTTTGGTCGTTCATTTTGCAACACAAAATACGTTCGCTCACCTTCGTTGCCGATTGTGCAAACTACCCTAGCACGCGACGACACCACCACACATCGAAGGGCACGCGGAGATGGTTGCTGCATCACCCGCCGCGTTGCCCGCCGCGAAACCCGCCGATCTCCCGCCGCGTCTCCCGCTGCGTCACCCGCCACTTCACCCGCCGCGTCATCCGCGGCGTCTTCCGTCGCTTCTTCTGCCACATGCGATGCCCCGCGTCTCCACAAGAGGCCTTAGTAGGTAGTAAAACATCATACTTTATCGAAAATAGGGAATTATATCGGATAGCTCCCCCTATCCTAAAATATGATTTTGTCCATCATATTACGTTGGCAACACGTACCCACTCCCCCCACTGCCCAGCCCACTCGGCTCGCTAAGAGCGGGAAATTCAAAAGCTACAGGTGCTGATACTTCGCATCATCAATCATCGCTGAAACAAACGTCCGGTAGACTTAAGCCTAGTGTATAGGTACGCACGTAGGGTTTATAAGTAACGTATATGTTTTTATATGTATTTAATAAAAATGCTGTTAATTTGACATTACAAACACAAATTAATTGCATTTATTTGTATCAATGTATAAATAATAATTATGTTCCTACTTCAACAAAAAATTATGATTGTATTTTAAATTGTACCTATATATAATATAAAGTCAAAGTCAATGTTTTTTTTTATTTGTTATTCATTTATGTAGGTGTACAAAAAGGTGTTTGAAATAGCATAGGTAGGTACAGAAATCTCTTATGTTTTTCCGTAACGGCATACAAATATCAAGTAGGTGCCTATACGAAATTACAATTTATTATTTTTTTGTTAAAATTTAAATGACAAGCTAACAGAGTTAAATTATCCTCTAGCAAAGTATGTATCATACGTACAATACAATATTGCATACAAAATTTGTTTAGAACATTAAAATGTTAGAAACATAATAACATTTCTTATATATTAGTATTAAATTTTAAATATACTCTTATTTACAACTGACAAACAAACTCACAGATTAAATGCTGTGCATTGAACTAATTAATTCATACCGCACATATATTTTATCCACGTAACTTGCATTATCTTCTAGGTATTCACTAACGGAATAATATGCCTTTTGAGTTAGGAAATAATTTAAATATCTTTTTAAATCATTTAGCTCGTGTTTTCATCTTATTTGCTCCGGTATTTTATTGTACAATCTGGGTGTGTTAGTTTATTGTGTTTTATTTACATTGACAACTTGAAGATACAGTGATCAGCCAATCAGATTATCGAACACACAAAAACAAAAAAGGAAATGTAGAAAAATACATTTACGTAGAACAAATAAAGGATCGATATCAAAAAAAGAAACCTTTTTATTGTAACACTCCTCCTTAAATTCATTTCTCTACTTTCACCCATCACGCAACACCCATACCTAGCGTACACCAGTGGAACTTCCCTTTCAAAAGAGGTTTCGTTAAGACATCCGCAATCATACGACTTGTCTCTACATACTCTAATTCAATATGGCCATGCTCAACTGCCTCTCTCACAAAGTGGTGTCGCACGTCAATGTGCTTTGTGCATTGATGGTGTACAGGGTTCTGCGCAATAGCAACAGCAGTTGTCTCCTAAATTATTGCCAGTTAAAGAACAAATTATTATTAATATTTTTTTATTAATATAAATACATTTAATTAATTATATAGTCTCCCTCGTTATCAACAACAGTCAGCCATCTACTGGGCAAAATTTGAATACCCTTCTCCCAAAATGAGGCAGGGTGGGACTCGAAAAAATTTTCAAGTTCAATTTTAATACTTCCAGATTTTTCGATATTTTTCCTAGTAAATGAAACTTAAGAGCTCGAAATAAATGAAAGTCTGAAGGCGCAAAATCCGGGCTATACGGTGGATGTGGAACAGTCAGCCATCCTAGCTCCTCCAGCTGTTTATATGTTAACTTGTCGTGCGTTGTCATGCAAAAGTTGAACTCCAAGTCTTTTTGGCCGCTTAATTGTCGGACAGATTGGCGTTAATAGTCTGATGAGATTCGAGGAGTTCCCAGAAAATCATTCCTTGCCAATCCCAGAAAACAGACAACATAATCTTACGACCATGTTCATTAAGTTTAGGCTGGGCTGGTGGGTTTTGCCCGCGAGGAATCCAATAGGCATGACGCGTGTTAGTTTCATAATGTATCCAGCTCTCGTCACATGTAATAATGTCCTTGAGAAAGTCTCGTCTGTGCGGACGAAGTAACAAACTTTGACAAATGGCCACACGAACGGCCCGGTCATGATCCGTTAACACATGAGGTGTCCAACGTGACAACACTTTGCGATATCCCATCGATTTGAGATAACGATCTATGGTCGCGTGGGATTGTCCAAGCGCCTTCTCTAAATAGCGCGTACTATAGTCTGGATGTAGCTCAAGTTCGTGACGCAAAGCATCTTCATCGAAGCTGGTTGGTTTACCTGGGCGAGGTTGATCTTCGCAGCTTATATCACCGGTGTCAAAACGCTTGTACCAGAAACGAACAGTCCGATCGCTAGTAGTACCCGGTCCAAATGCAGTGCTAATCTTATTAGCCGTTTCTGTTGAAGAGACTTTAAGTCGATGCTCATATAGCATAATAGCTCGTAGTTGACGCTGATCCATTTTCACTAAAGACTAATTATTGCGTTGCGTCCGCGCCTATTTATACCCTCACCATAAAAGATACTCATCCTTACTAGAAAGATCTAGAACTTTCTTGAATTCGTTTTAGTTTGAATACGAGAAAATTCGAGTAAAATAAAATATGGCAAGAACTTATGAGACAACCTAATAAGAAAATTGCCTCTCCAGCAGCTTCTGTCATAGCTACATACTCAGCCTCCGCTGTGGATAGAGCAATCGTCCTCTGTTTTCTGCTTTCCCAACATATTGCAGCTCCCATATGTAGAAAAACCATACCCGAGTATGATCTCCTATCATAACAAGTGGCATGACTAGCATCTGCATAGCCCTGTACCTTATGCATTCCTGTTCTCTTATACTGTAGCCCAAGGCATTAGTACCCTTTAAATATCTGAGCACTCTTTTTACGGCTATCCAATGCTCTTCAGCAAAACAAGCGTTGAACTGACGCAGATGATTTACAGCATGTGCAATATCTGGTCTCGTGCAAACAGATATGTACATCAGCGAACCAATTTGATTTTGATATGGAATCCTTGGATCAGGTTTATATTCTAGTCCAGGTTTCACAAGCTCTTACCCAGGAACTTATGAGGAGGATGCAACTTTGCAATTAGCCGTCCCAAAAACCTTCAAAACTTTTTACATACTTCTCTTGGTCAACTTTGATCCCAAAATCGTTCTGCGTTATGTGCATTCCCAAAAAATGCTCTGCTTTCCCAAGATCCTTCATATAAAATTTTGACATAAGGTAATAATAATAATAATATTTATTGAGCAAAAACATTTGAGTACAAAATACCTTATATACTACAGCAATACATAGAACAGAGACATAGGCATGTTAGAGTTGAGAGCAGGGCAAGACCCAGTCCCGTGCTAGGAATTAACCTGTATTACAGGAACTAGGCAATGCTCCGTCCCCTCATCAAAAACAAGGTCATACATTACAGTAGCATAAAAGAACTTGACTCACTGAGTTCCCTAATTAGGCATGCCTGTTGATAGGGAATCAGTATTTAAATAAGTAGAAAGTACAAATTAAAAGACTATGAAGTATGGGTGTGCCACATTTATAGTATTGTGTTTATGTTGTGTGTGTGGTTGTAGTGATGTGTTTATTGTGGTTGTAAGGACGTGAGTGCTTTGTGGGAGTTTAATTAAGGTTGGTGGTAGGTATTTATAAGTTGTATAATTATTTAAAATCTAGTAAACTAGTTCGATCCAATCTTATAAACTGGAAGATTTTTGATTAAGGTCTCGCTTAACTTTACGCAGCTCCTCCTGGTCGTTCCAAAAATCAGCATATCATCCACATACACTCCTAAAATGAGGACCCTCTTTCCCAGGAATCTCATTTTTTTTTTTTTTTTAAAGACGTTGCCCCACACTAGGAATTTGTCCTGTATTGTGGGTGCGTTTACAAACATTTAATCTCACATACACAAACAGCCAGATCCGGAACAACTACTTGTAGGTCATACAAATATTTGTTCCGTGCGGGAATCGAACCCGCGACACGCAGCGCAGCAGTCAATCGCTTAACCACTGCGCCAACCGTGCCGATAAATGCACGGCTCATTTTTGGATCGTTTGAAGGGAGCATTCCCGTTTGAGCACCTATTTTTAGAGCACCTATGCATGGAGCACCATTAGGTATTCCCATTAGAGCACCAATCAATATTTTAACGTGGTGCTCAAAGGGGAACAATAAAAAATATTCAACTTTATTCCCTTTTGAGCACCTACGGTGCGGCAGCCTCTAGTAATGGGGTGTATAATAAAACATATCGATAAAAATGGCAGTACTTTTATCATCATATTAATCTTAGGGAACTAACGAATTATTATTAATATCACAATCAGCCTTATGTTCTTTTCTAGGTACCTCATTAACTTAAGACAAATAAAAGTAATCACATTCCTTGTAACAACGGTACAGTCTTTGTCTATTTTTTTTAATTAAATAATTTTTTTTATTAATACTTACATATATACAAGTAAAGATTTTAGTCATTTTGGAAAAAAAAAATAACTCTATATAATTATTATTAATATCACAATAATTAGCCGCCACTTACTTAGACAAATAAAAGAAATCACATTCCTCGTAACATCAGTAGTCTTTAACGCTTTTAGTTAAATAATATTTCTTAATAATACTTACATTTAATAAACAAGTAAAGATTTTAGTTGTTTTAGAAACAAAAAATATGAGCTCTATATCAGTTACTTATAGAAACTGTTGGTAGTAGAAATAATATGTTAAAAAATAAATATAAATATATTTTTCTAAGATCACTAATATTTTTCTTGAGATTAATGAAAACAGTGCAAAAAATCTAGCAAAGATTTTAGGTGTTTTAAAACAAAACTGCAACAATTACAGTTAAATTCGCCAAAAAATGGGAAAATCGAAACCCCAAAAAGATGCGAAAAGAAGGAATCAATTGATCATTTCAATAGTTGAAGAGTACAAAACTGGGCTTATTACAATTGGCCACTGCTTAGAAAAGCTGCGATTTTAAAATAGTAAATTGGTGTGTTGATTAGTGAGGCATATTTTTTGTAGCAACTTCAAATGGAACTGATTGTGATATTAAAAAAGGCTGATTAACCTTCAAGCGGTCGCGCGGTCATTTGTAACGCTAGCGGTCGCGCGTAACCTAAAAGACCTATAGGATATTTCAGGGATTTAAAACACTAATTATTTAATATATTTTGCATTTATCACATTATCATTATGTTAGGAATTAAACAAAATTATAAAATCAAAATAATATTCTAATTTTCTTTGAATTTGTAAGCAATTTAGCATCATAAATGTATCGAGAATCGATCGAATCGCGGTCGATTCGACGTCGCGCGACTGCTTGAAGGTTAATTGACTGATTATTATACTAAGAATTTGTAAAACAACCCTACAAGTTCAGTTATTAGTCGTTCTAGAAACGAAAAATATGAACTCTATTTCAGTTATAATAACTATAGGTAGTAGTATTTTTTTCTTTCTTCAAAGGTTCTGTTTAGAAGGCTTCTAAGAAACACTGTATTTACTAGTTTCATGTGGCTATAATATTAATAAGCATAGCGTTATTAATACATTTTCAAGTTAAATGGTATAATTTAAATCTTAGAAAAATATATTTATATTTATTTTTTAACATATTATTACAACTACCAAAAGTTTCTATGACTGATAGAGTTCATATTTTTCGTTTCTAAACAACTAAAATCTTGACTTATTTATTGAATGTAAGTATTATTAAGAAATATTATTTAACTAAAAGCGTAAAGACTACTGATGTTACGAGGAATGTTATTTCTTTTATTTGTCTAAGTAAGTGAGGTACCTAGAAAATAACATAAGGCTAAATTTATTGTGATATTAATAATAATTATATAGAGTTAATTTTTTTTTCCAAAATGACTAAAATCTTTACTTGTATACAACGTGTAACGTTAAATGCGCAAAACCTGAAAATAGTTTGATCAGAATAACGAGCAGAATTAATTGAACCACTTTTTAATATAGGTCACATTTTTCAAAAAATCTTCATCAAAAACGTTGCCGTGTCTATTTATTAATAGTTCAAGCAAGCCAATGTCAGCGCGGTGCAGCGGCGCGGTGACGACTCCTCCCTCGTTAAAGCGTCGTCGCAGACGCAAGAAACGATCAGAATGGCCAGTAAAACTAAAACAGCACATAAAACCTTTACAATTTTTTTAATGACTCATTTTCTCTCTGAAATAGGTCAATTGAATTAAAAATCAGTTGGGGTGTCTGAGGTTTTGCGCATTTAATGTTACACGTTGTATATGTAAGTATTAATAAGAAATTGTATTTAATTAAAAACAATAAACAAAGACTGTACCGTTGTTACGAGGAATGTGATAAATAATGATAAATGATAAATAAATAAATGATAAATGATAAATGATTTATTTTCTGTAAGTAGGTTTGTACAAACACTTTTACATGTCAATCATATTTTTTTAAACTAGATGAGGTCGGCGTTTCCTATCTGACTACTCTGAGAAGAAAGGCCGAAACAAACTCAGAGGTCACAGTCTCTTTTAAAGTCCAGACATAATCTTGGTCAGATCATGTGAAGACCATGTAGATTGGTGTCTGAAATGGTCTTTTGAGTAAAGAACCACACAGATTGAGCGGACCTGTCCAGTCAGTGCACGCATTTGTCAAAAATCGTGCAGCTCAACTCAGAACTTGAGGAGCCTTACGATTCGACGAACAATACCAATGAAAGGACATTTGGGTAGGCCGCATAAATTACTCAAACTGCCAGATCATGATTAAAACTAACTAAGAAGGAAAACAGAAAAAAGAAATGACCCACATAGTCTTCACACTCACAATAATAATAATAATAATAAAAAATAAGATACTTTACAAAGTAAATATCCATGTCATTGTTTATATAAAATTCATCAATGTCAATGTGTATATAAAAATCCGGACATAATCTTTGATCTTTGAGGACTATGTAGATTTGTGTCTGAAGTGGTCTTTTGAGGAAAGAACCACACAGATTGAGCGGACCTGTGCAGTCAGTGCACGCATTCGTCAGTAACCGTGCAGCTCAACTCAGAACTTAAGGAGCTCAACGATTCGACGAGTAATACCAAGGACAGGACATTTGTGTAGACCGCATAGACCGCTCAAAGTGCCAGACCATGATTAAAACGGAAACCCACATAGTCATCACATTCACAATAATTAAAATAATATAAGACTTCAAACAGTAAATGTTCATGTCATTCTGTATATAAATAGATATTTAGAAAGAGAAAAAACAAAAGTGTAAGTCAGCAAAAAATAAAAAATAAACAACATTCACTGTCTAGACCTATTGGAGCAGCTCAATCCCAAGCTTTTTTGTCCTCAATATAGTCTTTTACAGTATAATAGGCTTTCTGGCATAGTTTTAACTTTATAAAAGATTTGAATTTATTAATGCTTAGTTCTTGAATGTGGCTAGGAAGTTTATTATAAAAACGTATACATTGGCATCTAAACGAGCCACCTATTTTCTTGAGCCTTGTTGTAGGAACAACAAATTTGTGTTTGTTCCTAGTATTTATGTTATGGATATCACTGTATTTTTTAAACAGATTAATATTTTTATGTGCATACAAAAGATTATCATAAATGTACTGAGAAGGCACAGTCATTATATTAATCTCTTTAAACTTGTCTCTGAGGGAGTGTCTAGGACTTAATTTATAAATAGAACGAATTGCCCTTTTTTGTAAAATAAAAATTGTCTGAATATCGGCGGCATTTCCCCACAGCAGAATACCGTATGACATCACACTATGAAAATAACTAAAGTAAACTAAACGGGCTGTCTCTAAATCAGTTAAATCACGAATTTTCCTAACGGCGTATGCTGCAGAGCTAAGCTTTCTTGACAATTTATCTATATGGGGGCCCCATTGAAGCTTGGCATCTAAAGTTATGCCTAAGAATACTGTGGAATTTTCGGGTTTTAACTCTTCACCCTTTATGAGAACACTAGTTTCTACTTGTCTAACATTTGGTATCGTAAACTTAATACATTTCGTTTTTTTTTCGTTAAGAAGTAGATTATTAACATTAAACCAGTTAACTACTTTTGCGAGGGCACTATTTATATTGTCAGTAACCAGCTGCTGACGTTTGAGTTTAAATAAAAGTGAAGTGTCATCTGCAAACAACACTATATCATGTTCATCCTTTATGAGGTAAGGCAAGTCATTGATATAAATAATAAATAAAAATGGTCCAAGTATTGAGCCCTGTGGGACCCCCATTCTTACTACAGATCCGGGTGACCTTTTCCCGTTAACATCAACTCTCTGAATCCTATCACTTAAGTAAGAAGTGAGAAGATCCAGAGAGGCGTTCCGGATTCCGTAGTGGTGAAGTTTCCTGATTAAGGTTTCATGAAGAACACAATCGAATGCCTTTGACAAATCACAAAAAATGCCCAAAGCATCGCATTTGTCCTCCCATGCATTATAAATATGTCCTAAAAGTTCAACTCCGGCATCGGTAGTTGAACGACCCCTTGTAAAACCGAACTGTTTATTATTCAGTAATTTATTGTTATTGAAAAATCTTTGCAATTGATTTAAAATAAGTTTTTCATAAATTTTACTAAAGGTGGGTAGTACGGTGTGATTTCTTTTATTTGTCTTAAGTTAGTGAGGTACAGACGCCAGCACATCAAGCTACCCGAAACTGTCAAATTTTCCCAATCAACTTTAAACCTTATGCTTTAGCGATAACTTTGAAAATCTATTAAAGAAATTTGACAGATTGTAGTACCTAGAAAAGAACATAAGGCTGATTGTGATATTAATAATAATTCTTTAGTTCCCTAAAATTAATATGATGATAAAAGTACTGCCATTTTTATCGATATGTTTTATTATACACCCCATTACTAGAAGCTACCTCACCGTAGGTGCTCAAAAGGGAATAAAGTTGAATATTTTTTATTGTTCCCCTTTGAGCACCACGTTAAAATATTGATTGGTGCTCTAATGGGAATACCTAAAGGTGCTCCAAAAAAGGTGCCCTAAAAATAGGTGCTCAAACGGGAATGCTCCGTTTGAAGGACAGGTGCAATAACTCATTGTTACGTTTATTGTTCCAAGCTCTGGGGGATTGCTTTAAGCCGTAAAGCGAACGTTTAAGGAGACACACGTAATCTTCCTTTCCTTTTTCTTCGTAACCATCCGGCTGTTTCATGTAGACCGTCTCAGACAAGTCTCCATTCAGAAACGATGTTTTTACGTCCATTTGATCAACGTTTAGGCCACTCTTAGCTGCCATCGCCAGGAGGACTCTTAGAGAACTATGCCTCACCACTGGAGAAAACGTTTCATCATAATCAATGCTCTATCTATCTTTGGCTAAAACCTCTGGCAACAAGCCGAGCTTTGTATCTTTGCTAATTTCCCGCCTCTTATGTAATTCGAAAAATCCATTTCGAATCTACAACGTTGGTGGCTTGTCCAGGTTGTACCAAAGTCCAAGTTCCATTTTTCTTTAAAGCATCAAGCTCCTCTTGAATCGCAGCTTTCTATTCTCTACTGTCAGGCCTTGACACTGCATCTTGAACCGTAGTAGAGTCATGTTCTGTTTCCACTGAATGGTATAAAACATGATCCGGGAACTCTTTGGGTTTCCTGTCTCTTAGTGGGTACCTCCGTTCCACCTCTTGTGGTCGCTCCTCAGTAACGTCCAACTCTTGAAACTCCACATCCTCTGGTTCATGAATAACTACTTCATGTTAAAGAGGATTTTCAGTAAAACTATCTTGTTCTTGTTCCACTCTAGGAACATTGCTAACATCATCATCCTCTTCTTGAGGTTGCAAGACATCTGGTTCTACTGTATCTCTGACAATTGGGTCATCTCGTAGAAGTATTATTTCTGGTTCCTCTTGCAATTCTTCTTGCAGCTCTTTGTATTTCTGATTTTCCAAAAACACAACATTTTTGGCCTTAAATATTTTCCCGGAAGTAGGATGCACAAGGCGATACGCTTTAGCATTGTCGTCAAAACCTGTGTAGATAAGCTCTCTGCTTTTTACATCCCACTTAGTCCTTTTTTGATCAGGAATGTGCATACATGCTTTGCACCCGAAATTTTTTAGCATACTTAGATCACACTTCCTTCCTGACCATTTCTCATACGGAGTCATATTCTTCACCGCAATCGTTGGTGACTTATTCTTTAGGAACACAGCGTGATGGACAGCTTCAGCCCAAAAACGTTTTTGTAATCCTGACCCATGTAGCATGGTTCTTGCTTTATAGCAGATGGTGCGATTGGCCTGTTCGGCAACGCTATTCTGCTCTGGCGCATACTCTACCGTCAGTTGATGCTGGATTCCGCAATTCTTCAGTAAGTCATCCATTCGCTTATTGACGTACTCAGTTCCGTTGTCAGTTCGCAGGACCTTCATTTTCTTGCCGAATTGATTTTTAGCAAACGCCTTCAAATCTATAAATTTTTCGAAAACTTCACATTTTTGTTTAAAAAAATAAATAAAAGTTTTTCGCGTGAAATCGTCAATAAAAATGAAAAAAATATTGGAACCCACTAATAGAAGGTATACTCATAGGTCCGCATACGTCGTCTGAGTGCACTAAAACGAATGCTTCCGTAGCTGTCGTTGCATCAGTTTTACGAAACGGCTGTTTCGTTTGTTTTCCCATAATGCAAGATATATACTCCAGTTTAGAAGAAATATCACGAAATTTTGCATACCAAGAGATCGCTAGACGCCCTGCGTATTCAATATAATAACTGCTTCAGGATGCTGTTGTGACTGCCGCGTTATTGTAGTGCGTCCGGTATGTTCGCATCTGCACATACAGATGATTTTTACGCCATAATGCGCAAAAAAAACAATTCGATCCTATCAAGAGCGCGATCTAGTTCTAACGGCATCCTAAGTATGCTGATAGAGAAGCACGACGCACCTTGGTTGTCGCACGCTGTGTAGGAGCTGGTCAGAAGACCCCGACGCTAACCTTAGCGTAAAATCTTCCTTTTGTTTTTGTTTCTGTGTTTGTTTACTAACAATAGTTTTAAGAACAATGTTACTAATAATTGGGCCTAGTTGCTATAAATAAACAAAATATTTATTATTATATTATTAGATATTAGTTTAATACTCAATCTGCAATAATTTATCATTTTAGTAAGATTAATAAAATTGTAATCGATTACAAAGTCATTTATTAACTTGCAACATTGATGTCTAGCAACACTCTCTCTCTGCATTCATGTTTCTTCTAACCGGCAAGTCCATTTTTTCCACTTTTGTGATTTTATAAAAGCAATAAATTCAACATATTTTGCGCGCATGACTTTTTATTATACATGTGCAAAAATATTAAATAAATAAATAAGGTATCAATAAAACCTTTTTATTTTATTATTATCTTAGACTAAGGTGAAGGTGATGTGACGATCTTATATCATTTGCAGGGCCAACGTGGCCAGAGATCGCACAAGAGAGGGAGGTTTGGAACGAAAGAAGGGGAGGCCTTTGCCCAGCAGTGGGACACAAAATAGGCAAAAAAAGCTTCATTTATTATTTATTGAGGTAATAAAAATAGCTGCTTAATTTTGTAACGACAGGATCTAGAAACGGCTCAGGATAATCCTTTAAGTACAGAGATAAAATATTATATTATTCTTACTTAAATAAAAGGTGGAAATGCCTTTCTAACGCTTGATAAAAATTTCAATACCATTACACTCCGTCGCTTCCAGACTGTTCAAGCAAAAGCGCTTAAAATACTTCTGAACTAGAATTTTATTAGAAAAGTTTGCCGAGACTTGAGAGAAAAATCAAAGAGGAGCGACGTCGTCGGCGCAGATAATGACGGCACAGAAACTCTTCATAATTTACGAGTGTTGTGCTGTTCACTCACCGGGGCGCGGGGGCCGGCTGGTTATATTTCAGAATAACTGACAATATAAATTCCATTAACCGTCGGCATATTATTTATCCGCAGGATAAGCTCCGAATCCCTATCCGAAACGCCTTCAAACTTTATTTAAGGTCGTAAAGAACAAGAGGAAATTGTAAGCCTATAATGCAAATGTACTTAAGCGATATATTTAGTCAAATTGAATTTTTCCGGACAAAAAATTAAGATCTGGAACTTGTGTCGGTGGCGGGCGGCGACGGGCGGCGGCGGTGGCGCGCGTTCGGCGGGCGGCCGTCCACGCAAACTTTTAAGCTCCCAGGAACGACTCAGTCTGTTTGTTCTGTATATTTTATACCACTTGCATTATTTTTCCATTAAGAACGAATTTCTAATAACGTATCGATTACCGCGTAGGGACAAGCCGATTAATGTTTGGTACCTAATAGATCTGCTAGTCAGTGGAAGATTTTCAAGGTCGGTGGGCTGTGTGTTGTGTCTTAGTAAAGCCTGATTTATATTTAAAAGGAGTATGTTATGAGTTTCTAAGTGCCCCGTCGTCGTGTCGTATGTGACAGACAGCACAAAACCGACTTTCGTTGCAGACTGTACCTGCTATAAGTACCCTAAAAATTATGACGCTTTTCGATGCTTATTCTGAGAGGCACAGTTAACGTTATCAGTAGTTCGCTCCAGTACTCAAAAAAGGGAACAATCTTTCGTTCACAGATAAAATGTAAATCTGCTACCGCATGTTACCGGTCTTATTTTACAGTGCTACAAGAATAATTTGGCTCCTGAAAGGTATTGATAGGCGGGCGTGGTTTTTGGTAAGCATTTGTGAAATTGCCTTGTCACAGGGATTGTTTTGGCAAAACAAGATGGTTCTGATTTTGGGCGCGCGCCAGAAGAGCCCTGTAGCGCCGTTTGTTCCTAGAAGAAAATTTGCGCACTTTCCACTGGCACTTTCAATGACTTTATATTAAGTTATCATACTTATTAATTCCATGCTTTATATATTTTCTACCATCCCGCCCCAAAATTTCATGAGGACGAAATCATGGGCAGAAGACAAAAGGGCGAAGAGGGCAAGATGATAGACACATAAACCTTCCGGAATAAATTCTCTTTATAACGGTCACCGTATCACAGTCACGTAGTTTAGAAAAACAACGCAGTCGAACAGTCAGACACGAAAAGTTAGTTTTATTTACACCAGTATATTTATTAATGTTTATATCCCATCTCAATGATTAATGTATAAGCCGCTGACATACCTTCCGTCATAATAAATTAAGTTATTCTTTACTCTATGTTCACTCTCATGTCACTCCACTCGGGGTCAATTTAGTTTAATAACCGAAATGAATTTAAAATTACTCATATTTAGGGCACGATCTAACGGTGTACCAGTTTATTGTTGTTTTATGTTCCTGGTATACTTACTGTATAATCATTTTTACTCGAAGTCGCCACAGCCCGATCGCGTCCCGGAGGACATGCAAAATAAACCACTCAAATTCCCGACACATGCGCTGAACAGCGCAGAGCTCGGCAGGCTCACCATCACCATGAACTACGAGCGCGAGGTGCTGATGGCGTGGCGTTACGGCCCCGTGTGCCCCGATACCAACATGGTCGTGGTGCAGGTGCACCGCGACTTGGAGCGCCTGCAGTTCCTCATCATGTCACTGGGGCAGGTGCGCTACATCCAGTCCGTGCTGCTCGTGTTCTCGCACAGCTACTACGATGACGTAATCAACAAGCTCGTATCCAGCATCACGTTCTGCAGGGTCATGCAAATATTTTACCCCTACTCGGTTCAGCTGTATCCTAACAAGTTTCCCGGCATCGACCACGAGGACTGCCTGAGTAACATCGATAAGGCAGATTGCAGTGATCGCGACGGGCGTCTCACTGAGCACAAACACCACTGGTGGTGGAAGGCTTTCTTCATCTTCAATGACTTAGACTGGTCTGATAATTACAAGGGGACAGTCATATTCCTAGAAGAGGACAATTATGTTTTACCGGACTTACTGTATATGCTACGATATACTACTCGCTCTAAGATATACTTTCAAGGAATTCACGTCATGTCCTTTGAGAGGCCGTACGCAAAAGATTTAGATTATGGCCTGCTGTCTGTGACCGCGTGGCGGCCACTGTACGACAAAGGACTGGCCTTCAACAAGACTGTGTGGCAGAAGATCTCCCTGGCGTCGTCGTATTACTGCACGTACAACGACCTCAGCTGGAGCTACTCGATGCTCAACGTGTTCGGCCAGCTCCGCGGCGGGTACGCCGAGATGGTGGCAGCCATGGCGCCACGCGTGCTGTCCACCAGCATGTTCCCAAATGGCCGCGCGGCGTTCGAGCAAATCAGTTTGTGGCTGGATGACGCTAAGATGTTTCCTTTGAAAGTGAAGGCGGTGATGCTGTATGGCGATAACGGCCGCGTAGAAAAGGGAGTGCGGCCTCCCCCGTGGGGCAACGGGGGCTGGAGCGACTTGCGGGATCACTTGCTCTGCCAAGGGCCTCTCATGGCCGCCACCACGACGAGTTATCAACGAAACTTCACAGCGAGGTTCCCGGGCACTAGTTTCGATGCCACAGTCACGGATTATATTGCCATCAGCCACAAAGCTCTCGGATATCAATATCCACAATATCTTGTAACTATGGCCTAAAAAAAACCAGAGAATGTAATTTGTGCGTTAAGTAAGTTCATGGAAACCGCGGTGTGAATTGAATACGAGTGGTTTATCATACAGGTTGTCCTAGTTCAGGGGTTGAGACCGCACTGATGTAATGTATATTAAAGTTTGCAGAAATAAATGTATTATTATTATTATATTATTATCATCTCTCTGCGTATCCATCGTGGTTCGCTTCGGCAGTCGGACTACGCTGTACATACTATTGTATACAAGCAAGACCACCGGGTAACCGTTTGTGAAGGCTTCAGTACAGTTACATTAAATATGAGCAATCTGAGCAAAGCTGTACAAAGCTCCTGGAGCGTTACTATTTAACGAGGGTATATTCACACTCACGAGGAGTAAAGCTCCTGTGCTGAGTGCATTTTGTAAGCGTTCAGGAGGGACGGACTGCAGACTCGTTTATAATTTGCACGGGAGAGGCGCCCGGGGCTGGCGCGCTGCCAGCCGCCCCGCGCCGCTGGGCTGTTCGCTGCACTCGCGACACACCTTCACTACGAACACCCTGTTAGGTTAGACACAAATGTCTTCCAACTCGCCGCCCGCCGCACGCACATACGCAATACGTAATATCAATTTTTGTTAACTTTTTTTACTTGCATGTCAGCCATTTACGGATTTCCAGTGGTGTAGGTGGTGGAGCACTGCAGATGTGTGGGTACAACGATTCTGCTCGTGCATTTTTTGTTTATTATCAAACAATGATGTATTGTGGAGAGTGGGCAACGCGCCGCTAGGGTCGCCCGGCCGCGCTGCGCGTTTGATCTGCTACACTATTGGCACAGTGCTTTACACTGTGCTAGTAGGAAAGGCTTTAACTGTCATTAACTTTCCTCAATAGACCAGTTACGTTGCGTTACCTGAGAGGCTTCTATTAGGAACTCGTTACAATCATATCAAACATTTTATTTTGCTGTACAAACATTGTTTTAGAAGCTGTTTACTTGAATTTGTTTAGAAAAGGTCTTTTTCATAGCTCTGTACCTACTGTATTGCATTGATTTAATTCATCTTTATAGCAAAAAATATCTATAAAATAAATGAATTTTAAAGCACTTGTCAGTAGTAGTACATTGATAATGTTTCTGGCTAGTAAATAAATGAGGACTAAGGTCGCGCGATAACCAACCGACAATAGGTTAACAATCAATTCCTTCAGAAGTTCATAGATCGTCTTTGGAAAGATTGTTTTTTAAACGAATTTCAGGCTAAGCTGGATAACTATTAATAGGAAAAGAATATCATGTATTGCTGAGTATATGGTACGTACTGGTACATTAATTGCTGAGTATATGGTACGTACTGGTACATTTATTACTTTATTGTCTCATAATCTGAGTGCATTTGAGTGGTAATGGAAAAATGACCATGCTAGCACAGTAAAAATTCTCATGCTGTACAGTAAAATTTACTGGACAAATAGTGAATTTTTCCCAATCTCACTCAGAAAATTTCCTGTAGATATCACTTGCACTCACTTTACAGTGACGAACACAGTAATTTTTCTAAGAATTTTCTCTCCGTGTACTGATAACGAAAGTTTGAAACACATTAGACATTATCACTTGAATCGTAATCTGAAGTTAATGCAATTAGCGTAACCTCTCGGTTTATTCGCAGCAGAGAAGGGTGCGCTTGCGCAGCCCTTCTACTTCAAATGAAGCTCATTAATAAAACGAGTCGGTTATTGCGGCCGGCGCCCGCGTCTCGTCGCGGCTCGCGACAACTTGCTACATTAGGGGGAGTCTCGCCGGTATTCACACAAACAGTGGCATGCCATACCTCACTACATACCTACTCATTACCATGTAAGTACATAGTTAACGTGGTTTATTGTCATCATAAATAGCGTATTCGGTATTTCCCAGTAGCAGTTCGACGTCTGCACAGGACACATGGGACATAAGTAGAGTTGTCAACTTTTTTTTAAACAGTAAGATATAACAGATTTGCGTCATTCTACAGAGACAGTAAAATTGTGTTCGCTTGAAATAATTGTCCTAGCTCCTCAGTTTTTATTTAATTCTAATAATTATTTCATAAACTTTGTGACATAATCTAACAGTTTACATAGGAATTCTATTATAAATGATAAATGATAAATGATTTATTTTCTGTAAGTAGGTTTGTACAAACACTTTTACATGTCAATCATATTTTTTAAACTAGATGAGGTCGGCGTTTCCTATCTGACTACTCTGAGAAGAAAGGCCGAAACAAACTCAGAGGTCACAGTCTCTTTTAAAGTCCAGACATAATCTTGGTCAGATCATGTGAAGACCATGTAGATTGGTGTCTGAAATGGTCTTTTGAGTAAAGAACCACACAGATTGAGCGGGCCTGTCCAGTCAGTGCACGCATTTGTCAAAAATCGTGCAGCTCAACTCAGAACTTGAGGAGCCTTACGATTCGACGAACAATACCAATGAAAGGACATTTGGGTAGGCCGCATAAATGACTCAAACTGCCAGATCATGATTAAAACTAACTAAGAAGGAAAACCGAAAAAAAGAAATGACCCACATAGTCTTCACACTCACAGTAATAATAATAAAAATAAGTTACTTTACAAAGTAAATATCCATGTCATTGTTTATATAAAATTCATCAATGTCAATGTGTATATAAAAATCCAGATATAATCTTTGAGGACCATGTAGATTGGTGTCTGAAGTGGTCTTTTGAGGAAAGAACCACACTGAGTGGACCTGTGCAGTCAGTGCACGCATTCGTCAGTAACCGTGCAGCTCTACTCAGAACTTAAGGAGCTCAACGATTCGACGAGCAATACCAAGGACAGGACATTTGTGTAGACCGCATACACCACTCAAACTGCCAGACCATGATTAAAACGGAAACAATGACCCACATAGTCCTCACATTCACAATAATTAAAATAATTAAGACTTTAAACAGTAAATGTTCATGTCATTCTGTATATAAATAGATATAAAAACCAAAGTGTAAATCAGCAAAATAAAAAATAAACAACATTCACTGTCTAGACCTATTGGAGCAGCTCAATCCCAAGCGTTTTTGTCCTCAATATAGTCTTTTACAGTATAATAGGCTTTCTGGCATAGTTTTAGCTTTATAAAAGATTTGAATTTATTAATGCTTAGTTCTTGAATGTGGCTAGGAAGTTTATTATAAAAACGTATACATTGGCATCTAAACGAGCCACCTATTTTCTTGAGCCTTGTTGTAGGAACAACATATTTGTGTTTGTTCCTAGTATTTATATTATGGATATCACTGTATTTTTTAAACAGATTAATATTTTTATGTGCATACAAAAGATTATCATAAATGTACTGAGAAGGCACAGTCATTATATTAATCTCTTTAAATTTGTCTCTGAGGGAGTGTCTGGGACTTAATTTATAAATGGAACGAATTGCCCTTTTTTGTAAAATAAAAATCGTCTGAATATCGGCGGCATTTCCCCACAACAGAATACCGTATGACATCACACTATGAAAATAACTAAAGTAAACTAAACGGGCTGTCTCTAAATCAGTTAAGTCCCGAATTTTCCTAACGGCGTATGCTGCAGAGCTAAGCTTTTTTGACAATTTATCTATATGGGGGCCCCATTGAAGCTTGGCATCCAAAGTTATGCCTAAGAATACTGTGGTATTTTCGGGTTTTAACTCTTCACCCTTTATGAGAACACTAGTTTCTACCTGTCTAACATTTGGTATAGTAAACTTAATACATTTCGTTTTTTTCCCGTTAAGAAGTAGGTTATTAACATTAAACCAGTTAACTACTTTTGCGAGGGCACTATTTATATTGTCAGTAACCAGCTGCTGACGTTTGAGTTTAAATAAAAGTGAAGTGTCATCTGCAAACAACACTATATCATGTTCATCCCTTATGAGGTAAGGCAAGTCATTTATATAAATAAGAAATAAAAATGGGCCAAGAATTGAGCCCTGGGGGACCCCCATTTTTACTACAGATCCGGGTGACCTTTTTCCGTTAACATCAACTCTCTGAATCCTATCACTTAAGTAAGAAGTAAGAAGATCCAGAGAGGCGTTCCGAATTCCGTAGTAGTGAAGTTTCCTGATTAAGGTTTCATGAAGAACACAATCGAATGCCTTGGACAAATCGCAAAAGATGCCCAAAGCATCACATTTGTCCTCCCATGCATTATAAATATGTCCTAAAAGTTCAACTCCGGCATCAGTAGTTGAACGACCCCTTGTAAACCCGAACTGTTTGTTATGCAGTAATTTATTTTTGTTAAAAAATCTTTGCATTTGGTTTAAAATAAGTTTTTCAAAAATTTTACTAAAGGTGGGTAGTACTGAAATAGGTCTATAATTAGTAGGGTCTGATGTACTACCCGATTTAAACAATGGTATGATTTTACTATGTTTCATAAGATCAGGAAACTCACCACAATCAATACAATTATTAAATATAACAGCTAAAGTAGGTGCTACAATGTTTATAATTGACTTAGCAACATCCACAGAATTACCCCATAGATCTGCAGTCTTTTTAACATTTAACATATGAAAAGTTTTAATTACATCTGTACAGGTGACATATTCGAAGTGAAATTCAGAATCACAAACTGGAACGTTTTCTTTAAGTATAGACTCTGCAGCAGTGGGTGATGAGCTTAGAGATTTAGTAGTTGACACAGGAATCTCTGAAAAGAAATTTTCAAAGGCCGCGGCGACTTCAGAATCTGATCTAATTACATTGTCATCAATAGCAAGGCTGTAGTCACTACTTCGGTTGCATGACCTTCCTGTTTCGCTATTAATGACATTCCAAGTCATTTTAATAATGTTACTACTATTTTTAATTTTTGAACTCAAATAACGTGACTTGGCTATACTACAGACTTTTTTAAATATTTTAGAATAATTTTTAACATATTGATTATTTCATATTTATTTCTTTTTTTTGTGGCACAGTACGTGGTTGCTCACGTCCTGTCGAAAGTTCGCAACGCAGTTTAAATCAGTAGGATGTCTCTAAAAATTATTTTAAAATATTCCATGCACATTTTACAAGAAGAAACTAGTAAAGCATGTAGGTTAAATGTTAATAATAACATTAAATGTTAATAATTATTAAACTATATTTTTACTTGACAGGGTCTAGTGGTCAGTGCCCCTGCCTGCTATACGCAAGGTCGTGGGTTCGATTCCCACCTAGGACAAATGTTTGTGTGATGAGCACGATCATTTGTTCTTTGTCTGGGTGTAATTTATCTATACCTAATATGTATGTATTTAGAAATATACAACGTGTAACGTTAAATGCGCAAAACCTGAAAATAGTTTCATCAGAATAATGAGCAGAATTAATTGAACCACTTTTTAATATAGGTCACATTTTTCAAAAAATCTTCATTAAAAACGTTGCCGAGTCTATTTATTAATAGGTCAAGCAAGCCAATGTCAGCGCGGTGCAGCGGCCCGGTGACGACTCCTCCGTCGATAAAGCGTCGTCGCAGACGCAAGAAACGATCAGAATGGCCAGTAAAACTAAAACAGCACATAAAACCTTTACAATTTTGTTAATGACTTATTTTCTCTCTGAAATAGGTCAATTGAATTAAAAATCAGGTGGGGTGTCTGAGGTTTTGCACATTTAACGTTACACGTTGTATATAATATGTTTATCAGTTGTCTAGCACAAGCTCTGCTTAGTTTGGGACTAGATGGCGTTGTGTGAAAGTTGTGGAATATTATATTATTATTTATTATAACTTTATTCAACATTCTACAATGTTCGTAAAAAAATTATCACTCGTATAAAAATAAATATTTTACTTAAAAAAAACTTAGAAACGAAAAAAGTGGCTCATTATTTTCTATCTCTGGCAACCGTTTACCGTTTTGTCAGTGTCAGTGTGCCTTAATTCAACCAGTGACTACGGTGCCATGAAAAATAAAGTTATAGCGGTTTCCTACATCATTGTCAAAGTCGATACATCACCACTGTACTCAACTAAATAAAGCAAGTAAGTGAATTATGAATGTGATTTCTTTATAGACTTCTCAATTAGTTGGTAAATTACCGATGTCAAGTGTATCAAAATCTTATGACCTTACATTTTGTACAGGTTATGTATTTTTATGATAAAACTCATATCTGTAGAACTCACTTCTGTCGATATAGGTTTCTACAGAAGTGATGTTTTTCTATACAAATGGTTTGCGATTATGGTTATTAGATGTGATCTTTTATGAGAAATATACACTAACAATATATAACCTAACAGACGTAAAATGCTGTTTTTTTTATTGTGGTTTGATAATTTTCTGCACTGGGTCGCGATTTGACTGTCTTTACCGACACGAGTGACTGGTTTTCCACAAACATGATTGCATGGCTATTTCAATTTTTGTTTACAAGTATGGCGGGTAAAAAGCGGTCTGAGAAACGAAAAAAAGAACGATTGAGGGAGCAAAAGAGGCATGGCTACGAAAGAAGAGAGAAAAGCTTACTGAGGTTGAACTAGAAGAAACACGCCAAAAAGATAGAGAGAGATACAAAATAAATAAGAAAGAAGCTGGAAAAATAAAATCAATTCAAGAATATACACCAACAATGCAAATAACGATACGAAACGGTTGGCGCAAGCGAGCAAAAATTCATTGCAATAAATTGAAACGGCTGAAAGCTGCTGAGCAAAGAATTATGAATGGTAAAACTCCTCCTCCAAGTCCGATTTCACAAAGTTCTACAGTATCTTCTAGAATTTCTTCAGACAGAAGATTTGCCGAAATAAATAGCGAAGGCTAAGAATAGAAAACATGCATCTAAAGCAGAGAATTTTGCATTTAGAAAACTTATTGGCTAATCAAAGAATACAATTATTACGTATATCGAGTAAAATCTCGTAAAATCGAGAATGGCGTGCAATAAGGGAGGCCTTCATCCAGCAGTGGACTGCTATAGACTGATGATGATGATGATGATGATGATGTTCAGATGGTAATCTACAAAGTATGTCAAATAATACTAAAATTAATAATAATACTAAATATTTTGAAAAGGAACATTAGAAAATATCCATTATTGTCTCTCTATGTTCTACAGGAATGTAACGATAATGTCACTTCTGTAGAAAATTACTGTTTATTTTTCAGAGTGTATGTTTACTTAATTTGAAGGTATTACTAAAAGCTGTTAAGACTGATGATTAATTTTATTTGACTATTAAAGTTTATTCGTTTTATGAAAGATTCGCGAAATCAACGCAGTGAGTGATCCGCCCAGGGCCGTCTTTACCAGGGGATGCAAGGGGTGCGTGGCGCCCGGGCGCAGGGTTTTAGGGGGCGCAAGCCAATCGTCTTATACCATGAGTAATCATAATCCGTTTTAAAAATTACTGAACAGATATTCATTACACCTTTAAAGATGTAGGCACCAATATTGTTTATATATGCCACATGCAGCTTTCGGCATATTTGCTTTGCGACTTGCGATGTACAAGAACCTTATTACTAATGGCACCGGACCGTTTTATTGTTGTGAACGCCATTAAAAAAAAAATATTGGCGCCGGCTGATTATCGCACCCCGGCGCCCAATATGCTTAAGCCGGCTCTGGATCGGCCCTATTGTATTCTGTGGATCCGCCTAAGCCGCAATAAATAGACGAGGAGCAATTTTATTTATTTATTTAAACTTTTCGTACACAAAAAGGTACAAACTCGGAAAGGAAGGTATTGCATCTCTATAATTTTTGTCTCATCACTGAAAACACTAAATTTGTGGATACTCATTATTCACAAAATACTAAATATAAAGGCTCGTAGATACAAACGGGCGCGATGCGTCGATGCGACGCGATTTTGCGATATACATACATATTTCCGTAGAACAATTTCTATGGAAACGCGCGCGACACTTCACACAGGAGCGACTTGTCGCGCCGCGACGAGTAGCGCGCCACCAAGAGGAATATTTTGTATGGCGGGAGTATAAAAGGCAGAGCAATCCAAAGAGGACGAAGGCAGGTCTATGCTCATTTGCCTAGCGTGGGGCCCTAGGTTCGATTCCCGGGTCGGTCGACATAACCCTTTTTTTTTCTCGTTTTCGGGCTGGAAAATCCTCATGGATGTCCGCCACCCTGGGGCGGGCGGCAGGGTCTGTCAGACTCTTACTGACTAAAAACCACCCCAGTGTTCCTCCTCCGGGGCGTCCTCGGGTCAGGGGGGAGTGAGGTGTACTCCCCCCGCGATGTCTAAGAAGCGCGTGGAACACTACGCGCCGCCACCTCGGGTCCTGGTGTGTGGGGGGCGACGGACATCCCCAGGTCCGTCGCCCCTGGACCCATTTAGGGGGCCTGGAAGAGGGCGTTATCTGCCCTCCACCAACGCCGGGTGCGCCTGCTGCAGATTGGGAGATTGGTCTCGACCTCCCTCAACCTTTCCGCAGCCTCCTTCTGTGAAATGATGGTTTCACAGAAGGAAGTCACCGCATCCCACGACTCGGCGCTCCCGACCATCGAAAAGAAGATGGCCGGCAGCGATAAGTAGGCTCCGACTTCGGATACGAGGGCACGGCGAGGCTTCTCCCATGTGGCACACTCTGCCAGCGTATGCCACGCCGTGTCCACCCGACAGTTGACGCAGTGATGACACCGAGCATCCGGCTCCCTGTTTATGCAACACAGGTACTTCCCGATGCAACCATGCTCCGAGAGCACCTACGTCACCCGAAACAACAGGGAGCAGTGCCTCCTACCGAGCCAGCGCTCGAGTACCGGCCGGACCGCCTCGATGGGGACCAGGCCGCCATTCCGCCACCAGGACCTCGTGAAGCTGAGACCGACGCAGCTCCATGTGTCGCATCGGTTGCTTGCCCCGCGCCACCACCCCTCGCTTCCTCACGCCACCGATACCATGACGCGAGTACTTTCGCCTCAGAGGTCCCAGGGCGGGGATCCGGCCAGTGCACAAGCCGCCTCGTAGATCGTGCGATAATCTTTTTTTTTTCGCACGCAGTTTTTGTGGCGTGATCACTTCACCCGATTTACGAAATGTCGTGAATCGGGTGAAGTGGTCACGCCGACTCGTCAGGACTAATCTAGGAAAAAAAAAACAGCATTGAGATTGTGATTGAGTTTCTGTTTTGCTATTTTATTTGAAAACCCCCACAAAATAATAATGTTTTGACAACTAAAATACTAGCGTTGAAATGATATACAATGATCAATAGAATTAGTATAAAAAATATTATTAAAGTCTCGATTATGATCGTAAATGTATGCTTGCTAAATAATACGCCGGCGGGCGGATAACGCCCTCGTCCAGCCCTCCTAAATGGGTCCACGAGCGACGGACTCGGGTACGTCCGTCGCCCCCCACACATCAGGACCCGAGGTGGCGGCGCGACGTGTTCCAGGCGCGCCCCTCTTAGACGTCGCGGGGGGAGTCAAACACTTCTCCCCTCAAGCCCGAGGAGGCCCGCAGAGGCGGGCCGGCACCAGCCGGGGGTTGCAGAAGTATCGTACGTTCCCGCGACACCCTGCGTAGGTGTGAGATGGAACACCGGGGTGGTTTTTAGTCAGTAAGAGTCTGACAGACCCCGCTGCCCGCCCGAGGGCGGTGGAAATCCATGACGATTTTCCACCCCGAGAACACAAAAAAAAAGTCAGTGCACTTGCATAGTGCATACAGGGATAATCGACGGATGGTGCCGCATTTCATCAAAGGGGACTCTGCGAGTTGGCTTCGGTGCCTCGTACACCTTCCAAAAGATCGGGACCTAATGGCCCCGAGATATGTAAAAAAATATTCAAAATATAAGGACTGACGTTAAATACAGTTTTTCTTAAATCTATGTCGATCCTTAGTATCAGATGGGATGACACTGACCGCTCACTCCACGCTCACTTCACCTAAGCTTTCACGGTGAGTTGGTTACAGAATCGCACTGCTGAAAGTTTTGAAAACGAAACTAGCGAAACGTGGCGTAATACATGCAATAGTGTGATTAATAATGAAGCTGAATATATTAAATATTGTGATAGGTACCGAATTTGACTTTATCTTAATTTTATTTGTAAATATAATAAATATAGATCACGAAAAATATTTTTATTTAATCTCTAAACGAAACACAAATGCAACTAGGTGCCTACCTATATTATTTATAGTTCAATAACGATGAACTTGCAAACGCTACCTGCAGTTCCGCACCCAAGAGCGCGTGTCTATACTACGAGTATACACAACACAACTTCCAGTATTGCTCACCCTCCTTCGTGGGATAAGAACAACTATATCCACCTAAGCATGGCCACACAAGCTCGAACAAGTAAATAGCTTCCACGTAATCTTAAGTTCATATGATTTAAAATAAATACGGCTGTCTGCATATTTTTTTCCGCTCTAGACAAAGACCTGTTACATGTTTCGTGAGCACCTCGTCAGCTCCGGGGTTACAGGCACTTTGATATAAATTAAATGTAACATTTGTTATCGGCAGTGGTATCAACACCGGATAGCGTGACCCAGCTGGAGAGCCACTAGCACGCCGCACGCTGCACTGGAGGTACTACACTACATGCTCGAGGTATTTCCTCACGGGGCGCAGTTATCACTCGGTTGGAATGATTTACGACTGGAATTCAAGGGCTTATTAAAGGCGGAGCTCTTTGTGAAGAAGTTCGTGCGCTGTACTCGTTCGTAGATCTGTTTCTGCCGCAAAACATCATTGTTGTATTCTAGTTTTAGTATTAAGGTGCTCCCTCACCAGGAGCATTCGCCTGTAATGTAACATTTCAAATTCGATTTTGAGCAAAATACTAGCTCCCTGACTGACGAGCATTCGCGTGTAATGTAACATTAACCCGTGAGAAGGCGCGCTATGAGCAATTTGCTCACACAAAAATCTAATTCAAAAATTTTGTGTCTTTCCCATGCCACACCAATTCAAGCACTTAAGTACCTTCCTAAATATTCACCCCCTCTCCCCTGACGCAATTCTCGATCCGCTCAGTGGCGTTGCGACCGCGCAGCAAGGCGTTTGTGGAGGCCGTGTACCAACGTGCGGCAATTTGCTCATCACGCGCCCAGCAATTACTTTGCACCGAACATGTAAAATACATGTGTTCAGTGTGTTTCGAGAGGCACATTAGTGTAGATTTAATGTATGAATAACACTTTTTAGTTTTTGTTATGGAACAGTTTTTATTGTGATTTTTATGAAACGTGCCAAAAAATTAATTAATACTTGGTTGTTTTGTTATTTGCGTTAGAAGTTGCTATTATGTCTAATAGTTTTGATTAAAATACTTGTTTTCTTACTTACTAAACCTTGTGTTATTTATTTAAATACATTATAAGCCAATAAATATAGAAACACTAAAAATATAAACATTTATGATAGTGTGAGCAATTTGCTCGCACGCGCCTACTCGTGTAAGAAAATTAGGCGCGCCTTCTCACGGGTTAAAGATTGCGGGGCGGGGAGCGCTCCGCGGCCCGCCGGACAAATTACAATTGGAGCGCATTGATGTTACAAATTGTATCAAGGTATTACACATTGCATCATTACAAGGTGTGCGCTTTAATGCTCGATTTCCCTCCCTCACTGATGTAATGCTCGACTCTGTAACGTTACATTACATGCGAATGCTCCCGGTGAGGGAGCGCCTTTAAATTAATGCAGGCACATGCCACGATTCGATCGTCGGCATGCTTGCCAACCCATAACATACATACAAACGTCCAGTGTTAGGTACGACTCACAACTCGCTGGAGATATAAAATAAAATAAATAAATAATAAAAAGTTTATTTCGGAACAATAACACAAGAATAAGACAACAAGTAAAACGATGATAGCTGCAAAAGTATAAGGTGTGTGTGTGTGTGTGTGTACTCGTATCATGCATCGAATACATGCTATTCTTTTATTCCCAGATCAGCATATAAATGGTCATATTTGTTTGCCTCATAAAACCTCTCGTAATATAGGTTTTGTCATAAAAAGTGAAAAGATTCCGCTTGTACTTTACGTGTATGCCTTATTAGAACAGTTACTCGAGGTTTATTTGCTTTCGGACAGGCGCGAGGCGGCCCTCTGTGTGGGGGCTGTAAAACGAACGAGCGTTTCATGGTTATATGCTATTACTTATGTGAAGTTATGTAATTTGCGTATTTATCCCGCCGTGCCATAAATAGAGACACGTGCCATTTTCCAAGCTGGTGGTAGTGCGCAAAGGATTTATAGATTTGCGTGGGTAGTTTATATATAAAGGATGGATTGAAATTATTCAGCCGCCATATTCCCCGGATATGAATCCTTGTGATTTCAATTGTTTTGGCCATGTGAAGAGGAAATTGTCGGGTACTCGATACAATAGCAAAAAGGAGTTAGATATTAAACTAAAGAGCATTATTGATGAATTAAATGAAAGTGTTACTTTAAATGGTGTTCAAGATTTGCCAGCAGTCTAGGAGCGAGTGATTAATAGTGGTGGAGATTATTGATTAGTGTCACAAGGTTATATAGTATAGTAGTCAGTGTTTGTAAAATAATAATAATAAAAAAATATGACACTGGAAGTGGGATGACCTAATTTGTTCCAAACCGAGCAGCTGTAGCGACAGGTGTGTGCTAATATGTTCCAACCCGAGCAGCTGTAGCGACAGGTGTGTGCTAATATGTTCCAACCCGAGCAGCTGTAGCGACAGGTGTGTGCTAATATGTTCCAACCCGAGCAGCTGTAGCGACAGATGTGTGCTAATATGTTCCAACCCAAGCAGCTGTAGCGATAGGTATATGCCAATATGTTCCAACCCGAACAGCTGTAGCGACAGGTGTGTGCCAGTAGGTTCCCACCCAAGCAGCTGTAGTGACAGGTGTGTGCTAATATGTTCCAGCCCGAGCAGCCGTAGCGACAGGTACGTGCTAATATGTTTCACCCCGTGCAGTTGTAGCGACAAGTATGTGCTAATAAGAAAATTAATCAATGGTCATCAATCTAACATCGCGCAGGTGACCTCTGGTGTGCCTCAAAGCTCTATACTTGGTCCCCTGTTGTTTATTTTGTATATCAATGACATCAAATACCACAGTATTCTTAGGCATAACTTTGGATGCCAAGCTTCAATGGGGCCCCCATATAGATAAATTGTCAAAAAAGCTTAGCTCTGCAGCATACGCCGTTAGGAAAATTCGTGACTTAACTGACAGCCCGTTTAGTTTACTTTAGTTATTTTCATAGTGTAATGTCATACGGCATTCTGTTGTGGGGAAATGCCGCCGATATTCAGACAATTTTTATTTTACAAAAAAGGACAATTCGTTCGATTTATAAATTAAGTCCCAGACACTCCCTCAGAGACAAAAAGGGATTAATATAATGACTGTGCCTTCTCAGTACATTTATGATAATCTTTTGTATGCACATAAAAATATTAATCTGTTTAAAAAATACAGTGATATCCATAATATAAATACTAGGAACAAACACAAATATGTTGTTCCTACAACAAGGCTCAAGAAAATAGGTGGCTCGTTTAGATGCCAATGTATACATTTTTATAATAAACTTCCTAGCCACATTCAAGATCTAAGCATTAATAAATTCAAATCTACACTAATATTATAAAGAGGAAAACTTTGTTTGTTTGTTTGTTTGATTGTAATGAATAGGCTCAAAAACTACTGGACCGTTTTTAAAAATTATTTCACCATTCGAAAGCTACATTATCCACGAGTAACATAGGCTACTTTTTACCGCGGGAAAATGATTCCTCCGGGAAAACGGGTAATAGGATTTAAACGGTGGGATTTCCGAATTCTACGCAAACGAAGTTGCGAGCGGATGCTAGTCTTTTATAAAGCTAAAACTATGCCAGAAAGCCTATTATACTGTAAAAGACTATATTGAGGACAAAAAAGCTTGGGATTGAGCTGCTCCAATAGGTCTAGACAGTGAATGTTGTTTATTTTTTATTTTGCTGATTTACACTTTGATTTTTTTTTTCTTTCTTTTTTAAATATCTATTTATATACAGAATGACATGAACATTTACTGTTTAAAGTCTTATATTATTTTAATTATTGTGAATGTGAGGACTATGTGGGTCATTGTTTCCGTTTTAATCATGGTCTGGCAGTTTGAGTGGTGTTTGCGGTCTACACAAATGTCCTGTCCTTGGTATTGCTCGTCGAATCGTTGAGCTCCTTAAGTTCTGAGTTGAGCTGCACGGTTACTGACGAATGCGTGCACTGACTGCACAGGTCCACTCAGTGTGGTTCTTACTTCAAAAGACCACTTCAGACACCAATCTACATGGTCCTCAAAGATTATATCCGGATTTTTATATACACATTGACATTGATGAATTTTATATAAACAATGACATGGATATTTACTTTGTAAAGTATCTTATTTTTATTATTATTACTGTGAGTGTGAAGACTATGTGGGTCATTTTTTTTTTTCGGTTTTCCTTTTTAGTTAGTTTTAATCGTGATCTGGCAGTTTGAGTCATTTATGCGGCCTACCCAAATGTCCTTTCATTGGTATTGTTCGTCGAATCGTAAGGCTCCTCAAGTTCTGAGTTGAGCTACACGATTTTTGACAAATGCGTGCACTGACTGGACAGGTCCGCTCAATCTGTGTGGTTCTTTACTCAAAAGACCATTTCAGACACCAATCTACGAGGGCGGGTCAATAAGTCCGTGACTTTTTGAATTTCTGACCTCTTTACTGAAAAAGCAACACTACTCCTGTCAACAGGCATCTGTCAGTTGACTCCTATAAAAATTTGAACTTGCTGCGTCAGTTAGTTTGTGTTTGACAGCTATCTTTATCAGACTACCCAGTAATTTGAGGAAAAAATGGAAAAAAGTGAATTTCGTGTGCTTATTAAGCATTATTTTTTTGCGAAAAAAAACCATTACCGAGACCAAGGCTAAGCTTGATAAATATTATGGGGACTCTGCACCATCGATTTCAATGGTAAAAAAGTGGTTTACTGAATTTCGTTGTGGCCGTACAAGCACTGAAGATGCCGAACGTCCTGGACGCCCAGTTGAGGTCTCTACACCAGAAACAATCGAAAAAATTCACGATATGGTGTTGGCCGACCAAAGATTGAAAGTGCAAGAGATTGTGGAAGCCGTAGGGATCTTGCATGGCTCAGTGGTTTCAATTTTGAATGATCACTTGGGCATGAGAAAGCTTTCCGCAAGATGGGTGCCGCGTTTGCTCACAGTCGACCTCAAACGCAATCGTGTAACAACTTCACAGGAAGGTTTGGCGTTGTTTAATCGCAATATGGAGGAGTTTTTGCGCCGTTTTGTAACCGTGGACGAAACATGGATCCATCACAACACACCAGAGACCAAACAACAGTCAAAACAGTGGGTTTCTAAGGGAGAATCGGCGCCAAAGAAGGCCAAGGTGGGTTTGTCAGCCAATAAAGTTATGGCGACTGTTTTTTGGGATGCACGTGGGATAATCCACATTGACTACCTTCAAAAGGGAAGAACAATCAATGGGGAATATTATGCCAACTTATTGGACCGCTTCAATGACGATTTGAAAAAAAACCGACCTCATTTGGCCAAGAAAAAAGTTCTTTTCCACCAAGACAATGCAAGGGTGCACACATGTGCAGTTGCCATGGCAAAAATCCATGAATTGGGCTATGAATTGCTCCCTCATCCGCCCTATTCTCCAGATTTGGCTCCGAGTGTCTACTTCTTGTTCCCAAACCTGAAGAAATGGCTTGGTGGAAAAAGATTTGACTCCAATGATGAAGTCATCTCGCAAACAAAGGCCTATTTTGAGGACCTCGACAAATCATATTTTTTGGAAGGGATAAAAAAATTGGAGAAGCGTTGGACAAAGTGTATAGAGCTCAAGGGAGACTACGTTGAAAAATAAAATGATTTATTTATCAAAAAATCTGTGTTTTATTCCAAAAGTCACGGACTTATTGACCCGCCCTCGTACATGGTCTTCACATTATCTGACCAAGATTATGTCTGGACTTTAAAAGAGACTGTGACCTCTGAGTTTGTTTCGGCCTTTCTTCTCAGAGTAGTCAGATAGGAAACGCCGACCTCATCTAGTTTAAAAAAATATGATTGACATGTAAAAGTGTTTGTACAAACCTACTTACAGAAAATAAATCATTTATCATTTATCATTTATCAGTCGGTGCTTTCGCAATACTAAGTTTTTATTATATGCCGACGACCTCAAGGTATACAAAGCCATACGAAATGCAAATGACTGCCTTCTGCTGCAACAAGATTTGGACCGACTATCCCATTATTGCCAAATAAATAAGTTGCAACTAACAAGGAAGGTATCCCGACGTGTCACCTCCGATTTTTTTGTGGCTGATATATGTTATTCTCCATCAAATTTTAAGAGACACGTATTTTTTTTTTTGCCAACGCGCCTTTTTTGGGGGTGAAATAGCCCCCTAAACATTACCACCTTTCGGGGCAGTTTCAGGGTTTTACATACTTCTAGTTAATATTTTTCCAAAAGACCAAATGGATATTACTCTACATGGAAAATGATGAAAAATGCATATTAGTACACATTCAACAGTTGTAATTAATCAATATTTATAATGCTTAAAAAAAATCAAATTCAACCCCAAAAAAAGCGCGTTGGCAAACAAAAATACGTGTCTCTTAAAATTTGTAACCCTAGCGATTATTATTTTCACTGTACTTATATGTTATCGATAATCTGTGAACAGCGCTGTGGGCTGCAATATCGTCTACATGTTTTGTGTATTTCTTATTTCTATGTTTTATATTGTGGCTGTTTGTTGTTCCTCTTGATATATATATATATCAAGAGGAACAACATATATTAGGTCATCCCACTTCCAGTGTCATATTTTTTTATTATTATTATTTTACAAAAACTGACTACTATACTATATAGCCTTGTGACACTAATCAATAATCTCCACCACTATTAATCACTCGCTCCCAGACTGCTGGCAAATCTTGAACACCATTTAAAGTACCACTTTCATTTAATTCATCAATAATGCTCTTTAGTTTAATACCTAACTCATTTTTGCTATTGTATCGAGTACCCGACGATTTCCTCTTCACATGGCCAAAACAATTGAAATTACAAGGATTCATATCCGGGGAATATGGCGGCTGAATAATTTCAATCCATCCTTTATCTTCAATTAAATTCTGAACTATTTTTGATTTGTGCGGTCTGGCGTTATCATGTAAAATTATAGGACTCGTTATATGATGTTCGTCTGCCCAAATAGGAATATTTTCTTCTAAAAATGACTTATATCGCTCTCCAGTAATAGTTGTATTTTCATCATAAGTTCTCCAAAAAGCAATGCCTCTGACATCCATAGCTACTATTAGTAGTATTTTTCGTTCATGTAGCTCTGCACGTGGTAAATGTTCAGCTGAAGTGCCCGGTTCCACCCAACATCGTGACTGATGTCTTTGACGAGGAGTATAAAATTCGACCCAAGTTTCATCAAGACATATGAATCTATTAAGTATATTTTTCTTACGGCGATACCACGATAAATGGCTACGCGCAGTTTCATAACGAAACTCCTTCTGATCCGTGTTCAGAGTGTGGGGCACCCACACTACACTTTTATTGACCAGACATAAATCCTCCGTGAGTACTCTATGTATAGTGGAATGAGGAATGTTAAGTTGAGTGGAGAGATCACTGACACTGACCCTACGTGACTGACGAAGTGCTTCCTTGATTTTGTCCCTTGCTTCTAATATAGTCGATAATAATGATCGAGGTGCTCGCGGCTCATCTTCAGCTGTGGTTCTTCCTTGTTTGTACATTTCAAGCCATCGCTGTACGGTTCTTTTATTTAAGGCGTTACGACCAACACACTTTACCAGTAAGTCGTGCGCAACTCCTCCAGAGTAGTTGAGTAAAGCACAAAACTTTAGAAATATACGTTGCTCCACTACATTAATAGATTTTTTTAAATTTTCAATTTTAAATCAATGCACGTCTTGACAATACAACACACCAAATTAAACTAACATGATTGTACAAGACAACACATGTATTACCTATTGCATACCATTGCGCTATACATAAATATTGGAAATAAAAAATATGACACTGGAAGTGGGATGACCATATATATAATATTTGTTCTAAATTGGTGATAATGTGTTAAAAAAATGAACTCGGACATAAATGATAAATGATTTATTTCTGTAAGTAGGTTTGTACAAACACTTTCACATGTCCATCATATTTTTCTCGGTCGGTCGTCGAACATTGTGACGAGTGGACGTGTGTCAAATATCGGTTAGAAATTGTGTCTCTAAAATCGGTGATTGGCCGCGTTGCGCTGTTTGCAATTCCTTGTCGTTCTTAAACTGTTTTAACCCAGACTTCACGCCCACTGGGTGGTCTTTGACAGAGATAAATAGCTTTTTCCTATTGCCGTCCCAAACCTCGTTTGAAAAAGTGGGATTGATTGGTGAGATCTGAACCTGCGACATCTCGTGGTGGGGAAATCCAATCCGTGCGCCTAACCACCGCGCCCTCGCACAAGTAGCAGCGCGCGACGAAATACCGGTGTGCTACGCGAGGCTGACGTCATCTGGGCCTTTCACTACGGCGACAACGTGTGACCGGTGCGGGTGCTACAAGCGTGCCGTGCCAACTACAGTTTTGCATCGGCTACGACATCGAAGTATTACATCTGGAGAAGAAGCATTTTTGTGGCAAGCGTTTTTCTATTATTTAACCCTTAAATGCATAATGTTGCCATTTGGCAACAAAGTACGTCATTTAATTTTTTTAAGAATGTGATAGCTGTGAGTTTCTGAACGTACTTCTTTTTGTCAAAACAATATATATACTCTATGAATATTAATATTATTGTATAATTATTATAAATTTATTATCTAAATTCTATAGATAAATACCTATACAATAGCATTTTTTGCAATCCGATAAAATAAATCATGCATTTAAGGGTTAATCTAATAGCTTAACAGTTTTTGCAAGTAACTCCATAATACACCTACGGTGAATACTTGTGGCGATATGGCAGGCGTTCAGCGCACTCCACCATCAAAATTGCAAAATCAATGTCAGACTCAATCAGTTCAGTTCTCCCGGTGGCGTCTTGCGAGCGCGGTCGTGTACGCCAGTGCATTATTATTTATCTAAAAATTCAATGTGAAAACTTGCCATTGGTTACCAGTACTGTTTTGTGATTCCTGCTTGCACCTACGAGTGATAAATGTCTTTGACCCTCCCACTGGGCGGAGCGTGAAAGGGATAAACATATAATCGACAGTCATCTTCAAATCCGAGCGACGATAAGTGAAAGGCGAAGAGGTGAGCTCAAGGTCATTCCGTCAAACAAGTAGATGATTCAAGCGAAGCTACGTTAAAGTACATCTATACGAGACCAATATTCGTACAATATACCTACGTGCTGCGCGAGCGCTCCTGTCACATACACCGTGCGTCCTGCTACTGAGTCACCACTGTTTATGCACATACATATTAATTGCTGCGGGTACGCATTCTCAAGTCTATAACATCCGATCAGAATGTCATTCTCTTCTATAAAACGCACTCCACCTACAAAAACACCGAATACAACGCCAATACCTCATCACAACTCTGAACCCGACCTTCTATCACCTAATATGTCGGATCAGGAAACACAGCGTGTTACCTTCCGCAACAAGCGAAAACATGACTTCGAACAAATTACGGATTTTAAAACAATTCGGGAAGATATTATGTCCTCGCTGAAAACGCTGAGACAAGAACAAGGTGAGAAATTTACATTATTGCAAAATAATCTAGACGCCATAAAATTCCAAAACGCAGAACTACAGAGCTCTTTGGAAAAAATGAGCAATTTCTACGATGACTTGATGGTAAAGGTGGTTCAACTAGAAAATACAAGGAAGAGTGACTTGGAATACATAAACTTGCTGGAAGACAGAGTTGAGAGTCTCGAAAGGAGTGCAAAGACTTCCAGTTTGGAAATACGTAATGTCCCGAAAAAACCCGGAGAAACCAAGGAGGACCTGATGAATATAGTGAAGTCTATTGGTGTGGCAATGAATACCCAAATTCACTCGCACGATGTGAGGGATGTGTACAGGCTGAATAATAACAAAAATCCTCAACTAAATGGACCAATAACGGCTGAATTCACCAGTATCATCACAAAGGATGCTCTGCTCACTACCATCAAGAAACACAACAGAGTAAACAAGGATAACAAACTAAATACTTCCCATATAAACATAACTGGCACATCACCAATCTACATATCTGAAAGCCTTACTACTAAGGCTAAAAAGCTATTCTACCAGGCACGGGAGTTCACCAAAGCAAATGGCTACGCTTACAGATGGACTGCTCAAGGTAAAATCTTTATTAAAAAGAAAGAAGGCGATCCGGCAAAAAGAATTACTCATGAATCTGATTTCGAAAATCTGAAAAATCATGTTATAATATGACTGAATACACTTATAATTTTGCAAAATCGAACCATTATCAATGCTAAGCTTTCATGTTTTGCAAGTACTACTTATATTGTGTTTTGCTACCCTACCTGTTTTTTTTTATTTTTTTACATATTAGTTTTATTTTATTATTTAGAAGTAAACTTTTGTTTTGTTTTATTGCGCGCACATTACACGTACAAGCATACACACAACCACACTGTATTCAAATCACAACATATACAAACAATCACACACAGACATTACTCACATCATGAAGTTTCTAAACAATATTTTTTTCTCCACTTGATAACCTTTTTTACAAACATAACTGTATATACCTTATCGCGACTATTATCGCACAACCGATTTGTGGTTATTGGGATATTGGCTTACATGCGTCTGACTCACAACCGGCAGCGGAGTCACTACAGAACTAAGTTACCGGTTTGTTGTTTTATTACATCATTAGGTACCCTTAATGTTACGAGTATTTATGTTGAAATCGCTTGCAACGTAAACTCCCGTGTTTTAGCTAGTATTATGCAACGATGTGATATGGATATTCAGGGAGTGAGTTCCTGTCGAGATTACTGGCAGATCTACATAATTACCTTGTGTGCAGTTGTATTCTTGTCTAGTGACTTTGATCGAGAATCTCGATTAGTTGAGTGTTGTTACAATATTCATTTTAGTACATTTTATAAATCTTCCATGAGGTCACCATGCCATATATTTTCAATTCGATCGTAGCAGTAATTGTGTTGCGGCGGAGATTGATACAACAGGACAGGTCGAGTGTCTATCCGTAAATAACACCAGCAGCTGCTCTCAACTTATCAACTATGATGCAAACATAGCTTCGCTTACAATTATTTGCATAAACATTAGAAGTATAAACTGTAATCTTGATCACTTCTTAGCCTTTATTTCCGCTTTGAATTTCTCTGTTGACATTATTGTTTTGACAGAATGTTGGACTAACGACGATAACTTGCCTCCGGATTTACAGGGATATCACAAATATTGGACAAAGGTTAGTCTAAACCAAAATGACGGAGTGGTCGTTTACGTTCGCAGCGTACTTGATGTATGTGTTTCTGAGCCTGAGTTTTTAGAGGGAAACTGTCTCACGATTACTCTGAAGCCCGAGTATACAATAATTTGTACCTACCGCCCTCCATGTTTTAAAGATATTAGTACCTACCTAGAATCACTCAATACAGTTTTAGCTAATGTACGTTCCCAAAATATTATCATGACAGGGGATATGAATATTGATACTCTGCCCGAAATTCTGTCCAGGTCGGCACAAGAATATTTAAACTTAGTGGCCATATATGGGTTAATGAAGGGTATAACTAAGCCTACGCGAATTAATACATGTATAGACCACTTTATGGTAAAATGTAGCTCAAAATGGAAAACTGTTGTATTTCAACAGCAATTAACGGACCATTCACCTATCTTACTTTACGTTAGCAAACCAAAAATTATGAAAAAAAAAACGGTGTTAAGTAAAATTAAAACCGATTACTGTAATATCAAGGTGGACATTAATAACATATCTTGGCTTGAGCTTTACGATAATACTGATGTTAATATTGTTTCGGAAATAATAATGAATAAATTAACAAACATAATAATGCTTAACACTAAGACTGTGAAAATTCCGAACCGTCACAGGCCAATTAAACCCTGGATTACAAAAGGGGTAGTTAAATGCATCAGGAGAAAAGATACCCTTCACAAAAGGGCTGCTAAGTCACCAAATGATGCACAAAAACAACAAAAATATTTGAAATATAGGAACCTCTGTAATTCTATTGTAAAAACACTAAAACACAAATACTATCAGGAGAAATTACACAAAAGTGACGGTAATGTAAAAGAAACTTGGAAAGTTTTAAAAGAAGTTTGTGATATGAAACGCATTAACGAACCATCGGAAGAATTACTAGGGATTGATGACACTCCAATTAAATCCCTTGACAGAGTGAATAAGTACTTTACATCAATTGGTGGTACCTTAGCTAATGATTTGTTAAATAGAATGAACGCATGTGAGCATGACCTGGCACGGCGGGCAAAAATTGATAAGGCACCAATGCATTCAATTTCGATGATGCCAACGGATCCTTACGAGGTTAGAGATGTTGTTTTGGGACTGAAATCGCACAGTGCACCCGGATGGGACAGGATTACTGCAGAAATATTAAAACAAAATATTGCATCGCTAGCCCCACCTATCACTTTCTTGTGTAATCTTAGTCTGGAAACAGGTGTCTTTCCGGCCATATTCAAGCGGGCTGTGGTGTGTCCGATATTTAAAGCTGGAGATAAAACTGAACCATCGAACTACCGTCCTATCTCTCTTCTATCAACGTTATCCAAAATACTTGAAAAAATTGTCAATAAAAGGGTAATGAACTATTTAGAGAAAAATGGCATGCTTACTAATAATCAATTTGGTTTTAGATCAAAGCAGTCGACTGAAGATGCAGTCTTAACACTTTCGTCAAAATTGACGTCTTATCTGGATGGGGGTGACAGGTGCTTGGGAGTCTTTTTGGATCTCCAAAAGGCTTTCGACACAGTGTCTATCCCTATCCTTATGACTCGGTTGGAGAACGTTGGTATTAGAGGAGTAGCACTGGAATGGTTCAGGGATTACTTGTCGGATAGATCACAGTCAGTTAGAGTAGCAGGGAGTGAAAGTATGAGGTCTGGCTGCAATTATGGTGTTCCCCAAGGTAGCACGCTTGGTCCCACATTATTCCTCATCTACATCAATGAACTAGGTAATATAGCTGCCCTCTCTAGCCTTGACCTGCTCATGTTCGCCGATGACACCGTCTTGGTCTTTCATGGACATACTTGGAAGGAAACCTTTGAGAAGGCCGAAAATGGACTAGCACAGGTTACCTCCTGGTTAGAGGACAGCCTTCTGTCTTTGAATACAAACAAAACCAAGTATGTTTGTTTTAGTAAGACGAAAGTGAACAAACCTACAGCTGAGTTTGGTCTTAAGATACATTCATACCCCTGCAACCGAGCTTTAAACCGCCCCAACTGTGACTGTTCAGCACTTTCCAGAGTGGCTTCTATAAAATATCTTGGGGTCATAATAGATGAACACCTTAATTGGAAAGGGCATGTGGTAGCTACTGCAGCTAGGATTAGGAAAATGATATATATTTTCAAAAAGCTGCGCAATGTCGCAGAAAAAGCACTGTTACTTCGTACGTATCAAGCGTTATGTGAATGTATAGTTAGATACTGCATTTGCGCGTGGGGTGGTTCAAACAAGACATTTCTTATGGAAGCAGAAAGGGCACAGCGTGCAGTGTTAAAAGTGCTAATGCATTTACCGTTCAGGCATCAAACACTCGATGTTTATGAAAAGGCGGGTGTACTCACTGTAAGGAAATTATTTGTTTATGAAATTCTACGTAGATACCACAAAAAGTATGTGCCCGCACTACCTGTGTCAACTAAGCGAGTTGAACGCTGTCCTGTTCCTCGCCAAAGAACAGCTTTTGGACAAAAGCACTTTAGCTTTATTGCCCCCAATGTTTATAACAAATGCAATAAAATTAATTCCATATGTAAATTAAGCAACAATAAATTTAAGGAAGTTATCTTCTTCTGGCTGAAGTCCCTTGACTACGACGCGGTAGAGAATCTATTGACTGTAGTGACTTAAATTACATAAAATAGTAATAAATAGGTACCATCACCCTAATTGCGTAACACAAATTCAAATTCGATTCGTATTGAACCAAATTGCTAATTCGCTACTCCATATGTTCGACAGACTGGTCTGCTCGACAACGTAATTAACACAATGAATGTTGTTGAACTGTCAATCCGACTTATAGTGTCAAGGAATTCAGGCAAGCCAACTCACATATACACAAACACAGCTCGCACGCACACACACACACAACACACACTCAACACACACACTACACACACACTCAAATACACTCGCGCACACACACAAATATTCCCCCGCGCAAAATTAGAATCGTTAATACTAATTTTGTAATTCCTATTTTATTTTAATTTCTTACATTTACTTTCTTTTTTTGCTTCAATTATTTTTGTACATTGCAATTTTTTTTTTTTTTTTAAACAGTGTCTTTTTTTTTTGTTCTTTCTATGTTACATAAAACTTTAAGTGTGTTCTTTTTATTACGGGAGGCCACTGGCTCCTGCAACACAGTTTTAACTAGTGCAGGAGTCAGAGAATTCCATATTCTGGTGTACAATCTGTTTTATGACAATAAATATTTTTTAATTTTTTTTTTTTTTAATCTGAACCTGACATAAATGCAGCAATCGACATGAGTGAATATGTAACAAATAGAGGCAAACGAGCAAGAAAAGATAATCCTCAAGAATTTGAGCCTGCTTTAAATAAACAGGAACTAACTGATCTGCTCAGTTTGTGGAGAAATGATCAGGACACTCGTGTGACCAATATGCTGGAGTCAGAAACAACTTTGATACAAAAATTAATGAAGGACGTAATTGAGATTAAGGCGCAAAATGTCGATATCCAAAAATCCAACACCGAGATTCGTAAGACAAATGCCGAAATTGAAAAGTCGATGCAACATTTCAACCAAAAATTTGAAGAAATGAAAAAAGAAGTAGAAGATTTAAAGAAAGAGAGGAAAGAACAGATAAGCTACATAGACACACTTGAAAATAAAATAAGAGATCTGCAGTATAAGACACGGCCATCAAGTGTCGAAATAAGGAATATTCCTCAATTAGAAAATGAAACAACAGCTACATTATCAAATACCATCTGCAATATCAGCCAGGTTGTTGGAACACCAATATCTCAATCCGAAATCCGGGATGTGTATCGTCAGCCCGGAAAACTACCAGCCAAACCCAGCCAAACATCACGTCCAGTTGTGGCAGAGTTCACAACGGTACATACCAAACAAAATCTACTGATGGCTATCCGATCATACAACAAAACTAAAACTTCAAAGGAAGACAAACTTAACACGGAATTGATTGGTGTCCCAGGCAAACGCCAAGCCGTCTATGTCGAGGAAAGACTGTCTGCCAGTTCGAGGAAGCTGTTCTACTCAGCGCGACAATTTGCAAAGAGTCATCAATATAGCTTCTGCTGGATCAGCAACGGAAATATTTTCCTCCGCAAACAAGTAGGTGACAAGCAAATTCTGATCCACTCAGAAACATGTCTCCAAGACTTCAATAACAATATACCTAACCAGAATATCTGACTACGAAAACGCTTGATATTTATGTCATATAATCAAAAATGTTCTTTAAACATTTTACAATTAGTTGTCTACTCATCTAAATACACTAACGTCTCCCTTTTACAAAAAACCAACACACATCAAAACACTATCTCCAATAACATAATTAATCACACATACACATGCACTCACTTAAAGGCTCCAATCCCGTTAGAAAATTTCCATTTAAAACCCAACTTGACTCTTGTACCCCCCGTACACCTACCGGTTTATGGAAATTATTTCAATTGTTCTTATTTTTCTTATCTTAATGTCTAACTTAATTAACGTCAATAACGATCTTGACCAAATAACCCTGGGAAAATCCTTTATTTGCAATCCAGAAGACTGTCTAAATTATATAGATACATCTAAAAACAATATAAATATATTGCATATAAACATCCGTAGTATAAACAAAAATTTTCCGCACCTTCAAGTACTGTTGAATTTGCTAAATGTGGATATCGATATTATTGTCCTAACCGAGTGGTGGCTCAGTAAAATCAACAGTATACCATTACTGGACAGTTTTGAGTCACACTACACGAATACAAACTGTAACCAAAATGACGGAATAATTATTTATGCAAAATCAAGCTTGCAAACTACAGTATGGGAGCCCGACTTTACGGGTGGTATTTGTCTAGTTAGACAAAAGACTAAGTGTTGTAGCGATCTATCGCTCTCCCTCGTTAAATTCGACGGAGAATTTTGACAATTTTTCAACAAGTCTGATAAATGTTTACGACAATATTAAATCTAAATGCCCTAACATCGCTCTAGTGGGTGACCTAAACATTGACATAAAACTAAATAATATGAATGAACGAACCTTGGACTATCTCACGCTAAATGCATCTCATGGTCTTATGCCAACACACTTGTTCCCCACTCGAGACGAAAACTGTTTGGATCATATATTTTTAAAATCCAATCTAATTTCTACTACACTGGTCTTAGAGGCACACGTAACGGACCACAAACCAATACTGTTAAGTATGGGAAATGTAAATCCTTCACATAAATTATATACAACAACCGCCTTAAACCATAAAGCTATAATGGAGGATTTAGAAAATGTGGATTTCACAGAAATTTATGATGTCGAAAACATAAATGCAGTAGTGAATAAATTCATAAGTATAATAAAATCAGTAATATCAAATCATTCAAAACAAGTTAAAATTCCTAGACAAAAGAGAATTATTAAACCCTGGATAACCCCAATCTTCTAAAATGTATAAAAAACAGAGATAAAATGCACATAAAAGCTAAAAAATCACCAGATAATATTACTCTGAAAACTACGTATTCGCGTTATCGTAATTTCTGCAATAACTTACTAAGAAAACTGAAAAAGTCCTATGAAACCGGTCAACTTGAAAATGCCAAAAATAATCCTAAAGCTTTATGGAAATCAATTAAACAAATAACTAATATCCATAAAACAAAAGTTAGCCCATTGGAGCTACTCACAATACGAGACACCCCAAAATCGGCAATTAATGAGGTATGCAAATTTTTTGCCAACATTGGAAAAAACTTTGCTGAGAAAATAACGAATGACATTGCACCATCACCGGCTAGTAGCCATCTCTCACCTTCACCTACGGACAACCGAAACTCACCAGTAAATTCTCTTACCATATTGAAAGTAGACGAGGCTGAGGTTGAGTCCCGAATTCTACAGCTGCGTTCTGACTGTGCAGTCGGCTGGGACGGTATATCATCGCTAATGTTGAAAAACAGCCGACATGTACTGGTTCCTCCAATCACTTACCTTTTTAATCGTTGCCTACAGGAGGGTGTTTTTCCGGAGGCTTTTAAAAAAGCTGTGGTCTATCCAATATACAAGGGAGGGAACAGAGACTGTGTTAATAACTACAGACCGATATCGGTCCTACCTGCACTCTCTTGAAAAACTTCTCAATAACTCCTTACGAAGGTTTCTTGACAAACACCAACTCATTGCTAGTAACCAATACGGATTTCGCAAAAGTCTGTCCACAGAGGATGCAGTTCTGGATTTCACACAACAAGTTGCCTCAAATCTAGATAAAAAATCGAAATGCCTAGGTATATTGTATATGAGTCTAGGTATATTCCTGGACCTTTCGAAGGCTTTTGACACAGTCTCTGTTCCCAAACTCATCATGAAGCTGAAAAATATCGGTGTGCGTGGAATGCCTCTAGAAATTTTTAAAGATTACCTAAAAAATCGTAAGCAATGTATTAAAATTGATACTTACTTAAGTGATGAGTTTCTCTTGTCCTATGGTGTCCCCCAGGGAGGGATCCTTTCCCCGACATTATTTCAGATCTACGTAAATGACCTTTGTAGACTGAGTCTCCCAAACGGTAGAATTTATGCTTACGCAAACGACACCGCAATTCTCGTAGACGGAATCACTTGGGACATTGTAAAAACAAATGCCGAGATGGCCATGGCTAAAGTTATGATGTGGTTAAACTCGAACCTCCTAACACTAAACCTACAAAAAACGACTTATATTCCTTTTGCTATACGACGTAACGCTAAACCATCTCCTTCTTTTAGTATAACCGCTCATTCCTGCATAAACCCCCCTACCCACTGCACTTGTCCTCCGCTTGCAAGATCCGAAAGTGTTAAATACCTCGGAGTACAGATAGACGACGGACTGAGATGGGACCAACAAATTGACGCCGTCACCACCAGAACAGTACGGCTTGTACATATATTTAAGTCTCTCAGAGTATCCGCCAACCTAAAAATTCTTAAGATGGTGTACCACGCACTATGCCAATCAGTGCTTGGTTACTGCACAGTTGCATGGGGCGGTGCCACAAAGACTAGCTTTCTGAGGGTGGAGAGAGCACAGAGAGCTATACTTAAAGTCATGACGAAAAAGCCCTTTAGATACCCAACAACTAAACTGTTCTCTGACTGTAAAGTACTAACGGTTCGTCAGCTTTATGTGCTTAAATCCACCCTTAGAAAGCATGTAGACCTTCCAGCTCCTATTCCAAATAAACGCACGTACCTTCCACCAAGTATCCAACACAAAACTTCCTTCGCCAAACATCAATATTATATACTAAGCACTCATATATATAAAAACATTAACAAACACCTCAATATTATTAATCTAAACTCACATGCACTAAAATCTAAAGTAACAGAGTGGCTGCTCCATAAGGATTACTCTTACACGGAGTCTTTACTTACCTATCTTGTGTAATATACCCACACACACACACACACACACACTTATACACACACCACACACACGCACAAACACACGACACACTAATACATACAGTCTTACTCTTTGTTTACCATACAGTAATGACACAGTCCACTTGTGATAAGTTTTTGTTGATGATTGTAAGCCCTGACCGCAAACTACCTCTTAAAATACAGGTGCAACCTAGCTTAAGAGGTAAAGTATTATTATTGTACGGAACTTACAACTTAAACTATAAATATAATTTTAAACAAGTTATCAAACTGTATTCAAATTCTGTATGTTATGGATAAATAAAGATTATTATTATTATTTTTTAAAACTAGATGAGTTCGGCGTTTCCTATCTGACTACTCTGAGAAGAAAGGCCGAAACAAACTCAGAGGTCACATACATTGCCACTATGTTTCAGTGGCTCGATAGTATAAAAGTTTTCAAAGCCAAACTAATTTGTAAAACACACCGCCATGGCAACAGTTAAACGAGTCATGTTATTTAGTAGTCTAGCGAAACAGATGTCCCGACAAATCGCCTTCGCTCTTACTGTTCAAACTTTACAAACACTAATTACGGTGAGGTCCCGTAACGTGTGTAAATAGATAATCGAGCGAAATGGCCGCTCACATGCTCGCTCGCTCGCACGCTTGTACGCTCACACGCTCGCTCACACGCTGTCCACTCGCCTGCGCTTGGCGAGAGCGTGGAACGAAGGACCCAGTTCCTACCAGAACAAATCTATTCTACCTTCCTAATAGTAACATAACTACAAACGAATACATATTTTACTTCGATGAAGTTAAGGTCCCTTTCTATGCGCCTTGTGTTGTACAGTCAGGTACGCGGATCTATCGCTTGGAATTTCATTTCGTGTGAGTACAGTCAGCAGTGGCGTTCAGTTTGTGTTGAGCAATTCATTGGGTGTGTTCGTGCGCAGATTGAATTACTTATAGTCTTTTGTTTTATTTGTGTATTATTTCTGATATTTCCTCCGGGGACTGTAGTTGTTTAAGTTTTGTTTGTAAGCATATTTAGTATTGCATTCTCTCCTGTACGATACGGAACTAGCCTCTGATGTCGGCATTTGGCCTCAATAAGCTAGGGCAAGCTAAAAATGTATCTAAAAATAAACGTAGAAAATAAAATGTTGCAATTTCAAACATACAGGAGAGTACCTTTAACGCTGACTATTAAATATAATGACACTACTATAGAACAAGTAGTAAGTGCTCCATTTCTGGGCATACAATTGGATCGAAATTGCGACTGGAAAAACCATGTCGACTATGTTTGTGACAAACTGGACAGATTTATCTATGCAATTAGAAGATTAAGAACCAGGGTCTCAACTGAAGCCGCTCTTTCTGCATATCACGGATATGTTTCCTCCGTACTCTCATACGGGCTCTTGCTGTGGGGTAATTCGGTGGATGCCAATAAAGCGTTTATGGTACAAAAAAAAAGTGTGCGTGCAATCTATGGAGCTGGGTATATGGATAGCTGTAAGCCACTATTTAAAAAGTACAACATTTTACCTTTAGCATGCATGTATATTAAAGAATTGTGCCTATTAGTACGACAACATCCTGAAAATTTTATTAAGCATAGAGATGTAACTAAAAGGAATGTTGCCTCTAGGGATAAACATAGGCTCTGCTTGCCACAATGCAAGCTCGATTTATATAAAAGAAATTCGTTTATAATGGCTATTAAGGTATACAATAAATTACCAAATGCCTTTAAATAACTAACTACCTTTGCTTATGTTTAAAAAAAAGCTGATTCAGTGGCTTAAAGAAAAATGTTTTTACACAGTTAATGAATTTATGTCACATGTCGAAGAAAGAAAGTAATGTCAATAAATTTGGTTCATATTTATATTTTATTGATTTTTTAATTTGAAATTTATTTACTATTTTTTATATATATATTTTGTTTTGTTTGGCATTATAACAATATTCATGGACATTAACGTTTAAAAAATCTGACATTTTATAATAATCATATTGGTAACGGATGTAACATTGACATGACATTTTTTAATTATGTGTACTGTGAAATTTAATATTTGCAATCAATTTATTTAAGCAGACATTTGTACGGCATATTATAACATTTTTAATAATTTAATGTATATGTAAATATTTGCACACCACATGTTATGGTAGAATGTAAATGGGCCACATTTAATCTAAGATCATACTACTCTGTACACCTACATTTTGGCAAATAAAGTATTATTATTATTATACTAAATCACGTGAAATTGTCACGTGAAACAGATTTTTTTTACAAAAAACGCATAAAATTCAATAGTTTTTACTTTATGCGTGTCTTGCCATCAGATACTAGAACTCATAGCATTATTTATTTCTGAAGCACGACTTTTAACTACAGCGTGGTATAGCACCCTTGACTTATTACCAATACAAGTCTTTATTAAAATAAAATAGTTATGAAAAGCTTTCGGCTTGCCGACGACTCCTATGGTCGTGTTGTGCAACGCCAGTTCTTTTTATTATGTCCATTATCTAGCCGCGTCCATTTCAGTTACATTCTGAAAGCACATTTCTCATTCTGAGTGTAATGTAAGCAGTTATTTGGCCAGTTTCCATCTCCTAAATCATGATCAGACAAGTTAGCTACAGGCTGCGGCAAAATCTCGGAACGTCGGTAAACTCGTTGCGCCCACCTACAAGCATTACCCACCCAATCTGATTCCACATTGCTTCCAATGCAAGCGAAAAAAGTGGCCACAGACCGGCCATGAATATTCATAGCCCTCGTCCCGAGCCGTCTGGCTACGTGGGCATACAGGCCCAAGTATCCTTCGTCTGACTTTTATTCATTTGTTTGTTGAACGAGTTCAGCAGTGTGATTCTGTAACCATCTCACCGTGATAACTTAGGTGAAGTGAGCGTGGAGTGAGCAGTTAGTGTCATTCCACCTGATATTAGGGATTGACCAAGCATACATTTACAATCATAATCGAGACTTTAATAATATTAAACAAACAATATTTAACAATGTCTATGCGTATTGTCATTCATTAGTCTAGAAGCTGTGAATGTTTTATTTTAATTATTATTCGTGCGTGACGCGCTCGCACCTCATGCTATACAACGTGTAACGTTAAATGCGCAAAACCTGAAAATAGTTTGATCAGAATAACGAGCAGAATTAATTGAACCACTTTTTAATATAGGTCACATTTTTCAAAAAATCTTCATTAAAAACGTTGCCGTGTCTATTTATTAATAGGTCAAGCAAGCCAATGTTCGCGCGGCGCAACGGCGCGGTGACGACTCCTCCCTCGATAAAGTGTCGTCGCAGACGCAAGAAACGATTAGAATGGCCAGTAAAGCTAAAACAGCACATAAAACCTTTACAATTTTTTAATGACTTAATTTTCTCTCTGAAATAGGTCAATTGAATTAAAAATCAGTTGAGGTGTCTGAGGTTTTGCGCATTTATCGTTACACGTTGTATAAGGACTAGTCTAGAAAAAAAAAGTAAAAAAAAAGTGTAGTCTAAAAAAACCCATTGAGATTCTGACTGAGTTTCTGTTTGACTATTTTGTTAGGTTGGTAAGAAAATAATGAAACACTTTTTTATTATTTATCTATTCTGTTTAAAATATTTTTTTCTAGAGGAAGTACTTGTAGCACGTTGTAGAATACTCTCGAAGTAATACGTAGAAGGATAAATAAGTGTGGCGTGCGAAATTTTAGCGTAATACAGAATATTAGAGATGGACGACAAGTGTCTTCGAGCACTCTACTTCTATAAGTTCAAACAAGGTCATTCGACGCGTGAAGTAGCGGATAACATCAACCATGCGTTGAGTCCGGGGACTATGAGTACTAGCCATCTAACCGTGAGTCACTGGTTTAAGCGCTTTGCCTCTAGAGATACAAGTTTTGAGGACAAGGAGCGCACCGGTCGGCCACCCGCTTTTAATGACGACGATAAACCCAGATGCAACCACTCGTGAATTGGCCAAAGAAATCGACTGCTCTCACGTTACGATTGAGAACCGTCTGCACGCACTCAACTACACAAACGTTCTGTTACGGTGGATCCCCCCTGTATTGACCAATGCTACAAGAGAAGTCCGAGTTGCGATATGCCAATCTCTTCTACTTCGTCCACAACGTAAAGAGTTTTTAGCAAATTTAGTGACGGGATATGAAAGTTACATTCTTTATGAAAACGATACGTGACGTGGTTTCTGGCTTCCCCGTGGACAGGAACCGCCAGACCAGCCACAACGCAATCCCTATTGTCAGAAGTCTCTACTGTGTTGCTTTTTTGATTCTCGTGGAATGCTTTGGTGGGGCCAGTGGCACAACAATGATTCCATTACCGGGGATGTTTACGCCTGTCAGCTCCGCCAGCTCGCTGTTGCGATCCGGGAAATACGCCGAAGACAAGTCGAGGTTCACTTTCTCCATGATAATGCGCAACCGCACGTCGCTTGCGTTGCTCGTCATCAATTGAAGGAACTTGGCTGGGAAACAGTGCCACACCCTCCGTACTTTCCTGACCTTGCTCCATCGGACTACCATTTATTTAGGTCATTGAAGCAGTATTTACGTGGAAAAAAATTCAAATCATACTAGTACGACAATCTCAAAAATGACACAGAAAAACTCTTTCCACATTTCTGGGCAAAACCTATTGAGTCACTACCATAAAGATAGGCAAAGGTAGTAGATACGGAGGGTACTATGTTGTTGAGGGACATATTGTTGGTTAAACGTGTAACATAAAGATAGGCAAAGGTAGTAGATACGGAGGGTACTATGTTGTTGAGGGACATATTGTTGGTTAAACGTGTAACATAAAGATAGGCAAAGGTAGTAGATACGGAGGGTACTATGTTGTTGAGGGACATATTGTTGGTTAAACGTGTAACATAAAGATAGGCAAAGGTAGTAGATACGGAGGGTACTATGTTGTTGAGGGACATATTGTTGGTTAAACGTGTAACATAAAGATAGGCAAAGGTAGTAGATACGGAGGGTACTATGTTGTTGAAGGACATATTGTTGGTTAAACGTGTAACATAAAGATAGGCAAAGGTAGTAGATACGGAGGGTACTATGTTGTTGAGGGACATATTGTTGGTTAAACATGTAACATGAAATAAATAATTTGAAAATTCAAGAGCACCTCAAAGTGTTTCATTATTGTTTTACCAACCTAATATTTTAAAAACCCACAAAATAGTATTGTTTTGACAACTAAAATACTAGCTTTGAAATTATATATTTAAAATGATCAAAAGAATTAGCATAAAAAATAGTATTAGAATCTCGATTATGATTGTAAATATTTGCTTGGTCAATCTCTAGCATCAGTGGAATGACACTGACAGCTCACTTCACGCAAGTTTTCACGGTGAGATTTTTATAGAATCGACCGGCTGATGTCGATATTTATACGGTCGTGACATTACTAAATATAATGTGACCGTACGCTGTATTTGGCTATAAAATATGCAACGGTTTCATTATTTGTGACGATACCATGCTTAAACCAATTACTTTATACGAGTATTACCTAATTATGTGAGCATAAAATTTATTTTGGTTACTAACTAGAACTTAATTTCTCGTAATACTTCGGTACCAGAGTGAGCGAGTAGCCAGCATCACAAAACGCTACTCTTGGGGAAAACTTGGAGGTGTCGTTATATACTCAGAGAATGTGCAAACTGTGTGTCTTATATTCATAGAGTATTGTATTTTAAATCGCCTAATACAGAAATATGGAGCAACAGTGTTTCAAAGACCACCACATAGTATGTTAGATGCTACGGTTACGGATTACCTACTTGAAAGTGCGTTATATTTTTAAGTGTAGAGGTATGTGTGGACTCGGCTGTGATTAATTAATAGGAAATGACCGTGCAACTGTAAATAAATTAATGATGTTGAATTAGACAATAGTTGAGCGGCGGCGCGCAGCGGGTCCCATCAGGGCTCACAGCACACGCTGGCTCGCAGCTACAATGATGCGCTGCTCAAACAGACCATTATCGGACTTGCACATATCCCGAGCTGTTGGCAAACTTGCAGCGAACGATCCATCACTGATATAACACTCGTGTGACACGCAACAAGGAAGGACAGAAGGCCTAGTATACGAGTATAGAAGATAATTATATTAATTACCCTAATCGTACTCGCCTACCTTAATTTACGTCTAGAACATTTGCTATTTTCACCATCCTTCATGGCCAATAAATCGATGACCGTACACATTGGTCCACATAGCCTGCCGAAATTGAGCTAAAAAAAAAAAAAGCATAGGCAAAGTTAATGACAAGATCTTTTCAATTATGTTTGGCTTTATAAAGCGGATCAGTCCCGAACTAGTGCAGACTAGAAGCGCTAAAGCAATACCTTAGTACACATAGAAAGACATGTACGTTTAAATGCGTGATGGGGCCAAGTTGGTTTTTGTATTTTTTGCAAAAATATTTTATCATAATATACATATTTTGCCGACTGACACAAAAGGGTCATTGGACAAGTGACATCATATTAGGTCATCCCACTTCCAGTGTCATATTTTTTATTTCCAATATTTATGTATTGCGCAATAGTATGCAATAGTTAATACATCTGTTGTCTTGTACAATCATGTTAGTTTAATTTGGTGTGTTGTATTGTCAAGACGTGCATTGATTTAAAATGGAAGATTTAACAAAATCTATTAATGTAGTGGAGCAACGTATATTTCTAAAGTTTTGTGCTTTATTCAACTACTCTGGAGGAGTTGCGCACGACTTACTGGTAAAGTGTGTTGGTCGTAACGCCTTAAATAAAAGAACCATACAGCGATGGCTTGAAATGTACAAACAAGGAAGAACCACAGCTGAAAATGAGCCGCGAGCACCTCGATCATTATCATCGACTAGATTAGAAGCAAGGGACAAAATCAAGGAAGCACTTCGTCGGTCACGTAGGGTCAGTGTCAGTGATCTCTCCACTCAACTTAACATTCCTCATCCCACTATACATAGAGTACTCACGGAGGATTTTTGTCTGGTCAATAAAAGTGCAGTGTGGGTGCCCCACACTGTGAACACGGATCACAAGGAGTTTCGTTTTCGTTTTCGTAAAATATACTTAATATATTCATATGCCTGTTATAATATTCAATAGTTTTGCTAAAATTAATTAAAAAGCTAACAGACTTAAAATAAAAATAATAATATGTACAAGTATATAAAAAGGAGGGCAAATGATCAAAGGGCATCAAAAAATTCGTCCGTATCGCTGTCAATAGGAAACGTGCCCAAAAGGCTGGCAGCATTACCACGTTGTATGGCAATGCTGATTCTTTGGCCAAAAAATAGGCCAGCCCTCTGGTCACGTGAGGAGTCGACCATCCGCTTGGCGATATCCCGAAATAATAGGTGGGCACTCGGACCCCATGGCCCTAGTGTTTCAACCCCAAACGGCTCGAACAAATAAGTTCCAAAGAGATTGGAGTATTTGCGCCGTTTGAGGTTTTCCGCACCTGCAGCAGCCGCACCAGCACAGCCCACCGTGCTTGGAAGATGGGATGGCGCAAGGGTGTCGACACACGTTGCATCCCACACCAAAGGCCTACCTACCTTCCAAGGCATTATGGTCATTTCGTCTGGTCTCTTCCCATCGTCGCGCGCCAAGCCATTGGGTTCTAAAACAGCTGGCACCCCGGCGGTGACAAGAGCACGACGGATGATATCATTGATGCTGGCGTGCCGTGCTAACCGGCCTGCGCTTTTACTGCAGGATAAGCCATGGTGTCCGAGGCAGTCGACACCTTCACCGCATTGGCAGCGATGCGGACCTACGCAAGGGGCGCCCAGACGTAGACAAGTAGCGAGCCGGAAGGTGGTGTCACCCAGCAAAGTGCCTATGTTGGGTGACGGTAGCGCCTGAAGCCAGAGACCCGACTCCCACTCACCCACAGCCAGTAGGCGGGCACGCTCGGCAGTGTTGGTGGACGTATTAATAAGATTATTCCGTACCAACCTGCAGAGCGGCTCATCCCACTGCCTCTGGGAACATGGGTTCACGGGCCGATCTGTATCCGGGCAAGCCATTTTCCAGGCGTTCACTGCGTCAGGCAAGCACGGCACTTCAGAGTTAACCAGGGAGGGGGCTAAAATCTTCCCGGTCAACTTTTCGGTGCTGTGGACAGAGGACAGGAACGCCGGTAAGCTAATACTGGTAATTTTGCGGATGCCGAGGCCACCATAACGGATGGGTAGTGTGGCTTGCAGCCACGCTCGGTCGTCCAAGGCCAAATTTAGCAAGGATGTTAGTGTGCTGCGAATAATTTGGTCAATTTTGTCCAAGAGGTGTGGCTGCTTCCATAAAGGGGCAGAGCGTAGAAAGTACATAAAATTTGGGCCAAAACAACAGTATCTAATCAGGGTGAATGCCGAATGTAAATTAATTTTGACGAGTCTGTCCGAAATTTCGTTAAACTTTTTGATTTTTTCTTCGATGAAAAGGGAAAAACTATCTTCCAAAATTGGGGAACCTAGGAGGTGCAGTGAAGTTTTTTCTAAAATTTTGATTTGTGGGGCTATTGCATTAAATTTCTCTATGGTCAACTGTCTGTCGGTAATGTCAGAAAGGTAAATTTCACATTTTGAGGGGTTGAGGTCCAAGCCAATAGATTTAAATTCCTGTTTGAGAAATTGTAGGTCTTTCAAAACGGTGTCTACATCACCTCCTAGCGTTCCATCATCTAAATACCAAATGTTGAATTTTGAATGTAGTTTCTGGATAATTGGATGAATAGCCAAGCTAAAAATGACAGGCCCGAGAGGGTCACCTTGTTGGCATCCTACTGAAGATTCCAAAACATTGTCCTTATATAATAATTTGGATGGGTGTCTATAACATTGCCACAAGAAACCATAAATTTCGGGTAGTTCCTTTTTGACTTCAGCCAACAAAGTGTCCCTGTTTACAGAATTAAAGGCATTCTTCACGTCAACCTTGAGGATGACCTCACCTTTGTTTGAGTATAAGAAGGTGGAAAGGGCATGAACGGCAGCCTCGCAGCCCCCTTTCGAGCCAAACCCAAGCTGTAGGGGCTGAAACTTAGCTGTAAGCAATTCGCTATACAGTTTACAGAATATTTTGGCTGCCGTACGCCTGTATGTGCAACCAACGGCGATGGGACGAATGCCGCCGTCCTTCTTGCGCAGGCCACATAGGTTTGCCCCGTACAAGACATCGACGACGGCCTCGTTCACACCGCCAGTGAGCATGAGGTTAATAAGGGCCGCAAGCTCCTTCGAAAGCGACTCACCGGCTTCCCCGGCACCTGAACTCAGTAAATCCTTGAGATGTTGTGGAGTCAGGCCGTCGAGGCCGCCGGCGGAACCACTTCGGAAAGAGCTCACGGCTGCAATTAGCTGGGGGGCCGAAACATTTAGGAAGGTGGAATTTAGGTCGGAAGAGTCAGGGGGGTCGGGAAAGGTGAGACCAACCGCAGGCGCTGGGTGTTTACTCTCTAGAGCTGTTAGTGTTTCTGGAGAGTAAGGCGCCACCACATCGCTGCTGAATAGTATCCTAGCCGCACCCCTGATGTCACCTTCACTTAATTTTGATTCCACATGTGAACATAAGTCTTTTTGTGATTGATTGTTAAATGTAGGTAATTTTGGATCTAAAATTAGGGTCGAATTGTTGCAGTTGTCTTTAATTTGGTTTGTTAAGGTTTTTTTAGTTGCTAAATTTTTCTGGACATGTAGAATCCTATAAGGGAAGGTGAGTAATTGCTCCCAGGCACTTTGTGAGTTTTCCTGGGTCGCAAGACGGAGACATCGTGTCAAATTCAGTGCAACAGACCGTCTCGCGCCTCGGGGAACTCTCTTTAAAACCGGGGTAGAATTTTTGAATTTTGCCAATGTTTGCCACAAAGTTTGGTCTGGAGGTGTTGGGGATGTAGCTGGGGGGCACAATGGTACACTATGTGTTTTGTGGATCTTGCCATAGTGTATCCTCAGCCCCCGTTCACCTTTAAAAAATCGTGCCTGTGAGCAATACGGGCATCTCACCAGCTGGACATCGAGCGATGTGGCAGGTTGACTAGCACTATTTCCGGCATCAACCTCATCTCATATGCCTTGATGAAACTTGGGTCGAATTTTATACTCCTCTTCAAAGACATCAGTCACGATGTTGGGTGGAACCGGGCACTTCAGCTGAACATTTACCACGTGCAGAGCTATATGAACGAAAAATACTACTAATATGGATGTCAGAGGCATTGCTTTTTGGAGAACTTATGATGAAAATACAACTATGACTGGAGAGCGATATAAGTCATTTTTAGAAGAAAATATTCCTATTTGGGCAGACGAACATCATATAACGAGTCCTATAATTTTACATGATAACGCCAGACCGCACAAATCAAAAATAGTACAGAATTTAATTGAAGATAAAGGATGGATTGAAATTATTCAGCCCCCATATTCCTCGGATATGAATCCTTGTGATTTCAATTGTTTTGGCCATGTGAAGAGGAAATTGTCGGGTACTCGATACAATAGCAAAAAGGAGTTAGATTATTAAACTAAAGAGCATTATTGATGAATTAAATAAAAGTGGTACTTTAAATGGTGTTCAAGATTTGCCAGCAGTCTGGGAGCGAGTGATTAATAGTGGTGGAGATTATTGATTAGTGTCACAAGGTTATATACTATAGTAGTCAGTTTTTGTAAAATAATAATAATAAAAAAATATGACACTGGAAGTGGGATGACCTAATATTAACACTAACGATAGGAAGCGCCATAGGCCGACCGCTTAACTGATACGGTGCCTGAGGTAGCAACTCGGGATCGGTGGCGCGAGGAAGCGAGGGCGCTGGGCGAGCGACTGATGCTGGAGCTGCGTCGGTCTCAGCTCCGCGAGGTCCTGGTGGCGGAATGGCGGGACAGGCTCTTACGCCCTACCGCCGGCCTCGACACCATCGAGGCGGTCTGACCGGTGCCCGAGCGCTGGCTCGGGAGGAGGCACGGCTCCCTGTCGTTTCGGGCGACGCAGGTGCTCTCGGGGCATGGTTGCTTCGGGAAGTACCTGTGTCGCATAAACAGGGAGCCGGACGTCCGGTGTCACCACTGCGTCGACTGCCGGGAGGACACGGCGCGGCATACGCTGACAGAGTGTGCCGCTTGGGAGGAGCGGCGCCGTGCCCTCATCTCAGGAGTAGGCGAGGACCTGTCGCTTCCGGCCGTAATCGAGTTTATGGTCGGCAGCGAAGAGTCCTGGGAAATCAAAATCAAAATCAAAAGTCATTTATTCAAACTAGGCTGAGAATCAGCACTTTTCGAACGTCAAAATTACAAAAGACAGTCCCCCAAAACGCCCGCCCTTCACCACTTCCTAGTGCTTTCGCTGGGAAGAAGAAGTGGCGCAACAAACTCCCCAGCAGCACAGCTGTCTGTTCAGTTAGAAAATATACTTGACTGAATACAATACAAGGTATGCAAAGCAATTAACATTACAAGACACAGAACGCTAAATTAAATTATTTGCCATATGTCAGCTGGCAACGCCAATATACCAAGAAATACAATAAAAAACTATACGTACTCAAGCAAAATTTAATAAATGGAAATTAAATAAAAGCCTCCAGGTATAAAGGGCGTGACCGCTAACATATTTATGCAATGCTGGGTTCAGTTTACATAGCTGTCGCTTGAAGTCACAAATGATAAATTAGGACCATAAGGAAACTAAATAAACAAGTTATTAATAATGATAACAATGATAAAACCATGGTCAGCAAGAAGACCAGTCACCACAAGCAGCACCCGTTCACGAGCATAACGCAAAGGTCAGCCATTACCCCCCTCGCCATATTTGAGGGAAGGAGACAACCCGACCCCCGACGCTACCGCAAGCAGTGACATCTAAGGGAGCATGACGAACTTGCTGGCGGTTGCTCAGGTAAGAATTATATGATCAATTGTCGAGGTCACTAGCTAACCACATATTGCAATCAACTCATTAGAAAACATTGCAATGGGTTGATTATGTCAATAATAAAATTGAATAGGGACGCGGTGGAGGCTGCGGAAAGGGAGAGGGAGATCTCGTCCCCTCACCCGGCCCGCAGCAGGCGCACCGGGCGTCGGCGGAGGGCGGACAACGCCCTCTTCCAGCCCCCCTAAATGGGTCCAGGGGCGACGGACTTGGGGACGTCCGTCGCCCCCCACACATCAGGACCCGAGGCGGCGGCGCGTAGTGTTCCACGCGCGCCCCTCTTAGACGTCGCGGGGGGAGTTTAACACCTCACTCCCCCCCTGACACGAGGAGGCCCGCAGGTGCGGGCCAGCACCAGCCGGTTTTTAGCCAGTAAGTCTGACAGACCCCGCCGCCCGCCCCAGGGCGGCGGACATCCATGAGGATTTCCCACCCCGAAACAAAAACAAAAAAAAAGGTAGCAACGCGGGGCGAGAAGGGTGTGGTGACATGATGCGAGAGCTCAGTGATTCGTCAACTTGTGACAACTATCACCCCTCCCGTACGGCGCAGTTACCTCAGACAACGTCTCAGTTAAGCGACCGGCCTATAGAAATTTTTAACGCAATGTCTAACAAAATGTCAAGTAATTAAAATTAATGGTAAACCTTAAATTATAATATCTATCGATTAGACAGAGACGTAAACTAAAAGTGACTCGGACGATAGTAGATAGCAATTTCATCGCAATTCATATGGGCTCGCTGGCTAGTTTGTCAAACTGCCGGTATGAGTATGACGACGTTCGGTGATGCGGTGGTTCGAATGCAAGTCGAAACAATGAACTCTTTTTGAATTATTCTTTAGATTATTCGTAGCGAATTCAATGTTGTAGCAGTGTAACATTTTGAAACTTGAGGGGTTAGCACATACTGACGCTGTGTGTAATATGAACTTATTATCACGTGGTTTGGTACTTCTGCAAGTATCTGTGTCGGGCAACATCGGCGCATTACTAGCGGCAGGTAGAGCGGAACATTCGGACGCATGTGACGAGCGAGTTTAGTTGTTGCTGCAACGAATCATCGTGTTGCGAGTTGCGACTGACGCCGCGAACTACTCGTTAGTTAAACAACGTAGTTTGGCGTATCTGCTTGTTTTGTTTCGAAAACTGTTGAGTTATGTGTGATTTACGTAGTTAATCATTCATATACATGATCAGTGTTCTATAAATCTAAAGGTCACTATTGAAAATTCAAATACAAATCCTTGTTGAAATGTTTGAGAAATGTTATGTGAATCATATCATTCCCAGGAACCTTTCAGTAACATGTTCAGTAGTGCAGCTGCGCTTGGAGCCGGGAGAGCGCGAAGTACAGACTAATTACGTTCACGTCGTTGCCTCGGAGCTTGCTGCACGTAGCAGTCGGAATACTTGCAGATCTATGCGAACTGAATTAACTACAACACTCAACACAACATGCATTGTTGTGATCTACCTAAACAATAAACTAATTTGTTGCTAGAGCAAACTGCCCCGTACGCCAAATTTCAGCCAAACGTTCAAACTACTAATATGTTGATGGACAACTTCCACAACTAACTGAGAACGCACTAAGTTTTGGTTATACAGTTATGATTGACTGTAACCGGTCGCTGTTACCACGTCACGATGTACAGGAGCACACTCTGTACTGTACGAGTTGTGTGAGAAACATCCAGTTCTCGAAATACTATCTTGGTGTGACCAGCAAGATAAGTTGCTTCAATAACCACATCGAAGTAGACGTTCAGCGGCGCTCTGTAGTGCTCTTAGTAAATTAATAATTGATTAAATATCCCCGCTCGGTTGATAGATAGGACAGTGAATCAACAAGCAGTGCAGAGGAAGTTCCCTCTGTTAGCGCCGGTTAGTCTAATTAATTAGTGATAACACTAGTTTACACGGTTTTCATACCCCAGCTGAAAGTTGTTATTTTATTTTGTGTTCAGGTAGAACTATCCAGAAAAAATAATAAAAAAATTCTGTCACGTCTGGTTTAAAAAATATTTATTTTCTTGAAGGGAAATACAAAAATTTTAGGATTAATACAAAAATAAATTAAAAATGACTAATTTTTGCTTTCTTTTTATAGTTATTTGAATCAGTTTCTCTTATGATAGACCAACAGTAATCCCCTAACATATTTTCATCCCAAAATCCTTGATGTCGTTCTTCGAAAGTCCTTAAATCTTGGTGGAAACGTTCACCCTGTTCGTCACTCATACTTCCTAAGTTTTCAGGAAAAAAATTCAGATGAGAGTGTAGAAAGTGAATCTTTAATGACATGTTTACTCCCATATCATGAAAGTTTTTCAATAAATTGTTAACAATTTCTTCATAATTTTCACTTTTTTTATTTCCCAAAAAATTTTCTACAAGCATTTTAAATGAGTTCCAAGCAGACTTTTCTTTAACCGATAAAAGGTTTTCAAACTGAGAATCTTTCATAATTTTACGGATTTGTGGACCAATAAATATACCCTCCTTCAGTTTTCCCTCTGTAATGTTTGGAAATATTTTTTGCAAATACCGGAAAGCATCACTGTTTTTGTCAAGCGCCTTTATAAAGTTTTTCATGAGCCCCAGTTTGATGTGTAAAGGGGGTAAAGTGACGTTATTTGGACACCACACCAACCGCTCGTGATTAATGTTCATTTTGCCCAGAATATACTCATTTCGAACAGGCCATTCTTTCCTTACATAATGATGTTGTTTCGCTCTACTGTCCCACAAACAAAGGAAACAACAGTACTTCGTGTAACCACCCTGCAATCCCACTAACATACCGATGACTTTGAGGTCGCCGCACACTTTCCATTGATGTTCTTTATACTTTATTAAATTAATCAAAGTACGCATCGTTTCATAGCTCTCTTTACAATTCACTGCGTGTCCTATTGGTATGGAAGGTTTCTTATTTCCGTTATGTAATAAAACAGCTTTGAGACTATATTTCGAAGAATCTATGAATAGGCGCCACTCTGTTTTATCATAGTTTTGATTCATTGCTTCGAAAAGTCCCGGGATATCTGTGCAATAACAATATTCACCTTCTCTTTTGAAAAATTCTGAGTAAACTTTGCTTCTGTTTCTGAAAAACGTAACTTTTGTGTCTGGTAGTAACAAGTTCCATTGTTGTAAGCGGGAGCCAAGAAGCTCTGCTTTAGATCTTGATAACTGTAAATCTCGTATAAGATCATTTAATTCGGCCTGATTAATTAAATGTGGAGTGTTTTCTTGAGGTGAAAATTCGTCAGAATCACTAGAAATCGACTTGAATTCAACATCACTGTTATTGTCATCTAATATATTTGCACTCGAACTACCGGGACAAACTGGATGGGGTAGATCTTTTGAATGTAAAATCGGCTTAGTAACAGACGGAACATCGGCATACATAATACTTGCCTTATTTTTTTTGTTATATCCCAATGTCTTCGTAACACAAAAGTAACAATCATTTTCATGATTACTAGGTTCTCTCCATAGCATTGGCGAACCAAATGGAAGGTAAACTTTTTCTCCTGATGACCACTGGAGTAAGATGATTCTACAGCTTTCGCAAAACACGTGAGGCACCCACTTTTTATCTTGATTTGCAACAGGAAATCCAAAATAATAAAGATATGCAGTTTTTAACGAATCTACAATAGGTCTTCTCTTTTTTGAAAATATAAACTGTCCACAAACATAACAAAAACGGTCAGAACTTTGTTTGCACTTTCTGCTAGCCATTTTAAATCAATCCAAAGCAAAGTAACTGTCGTTTGAAGCGAACGAATAAACAATAAAATATCACCACCACGTCGGGTAGTTAAAAAAAAAACAATTGACGGCAGAAAAAAATTCCGACGTGATAAAATATTTCTGCTAACACTTTTAGGTTTAGGGAAGGTAGATAAACATATTGACATACATTCGGTTCGGGGTATAAATAAAAAGTAAAATTTTGTAAACTAGTGTAATGAGCGCCCGCCGCCACCGCCCCGCCATCACTGATACGATTACCAACATCGCTAGGGGCTGTGTCCTTGATCAATAGGTAAGTAGCTGACAGCAGCTCACCAGTCTCGTAACAAGTTTTGTTGAACGTTGCCAACTCGCAAGTATCGACTGAAGCTTGCTCTGTTATCACAACGTTCATAATAGAGAACATGCAATATTTTTATTTTTGCCTTCATTTGAATGAATTTCATGTAGAATATACCAAGAGTATAATAAAACATTTAAATACTATAATTTACTGAAAAAAATTGCGGTTTCAAACTGACAGTTTAAATTTTCGCGCGAAAACGATCTACAGTTACGATGACGTCACTCCGGTCTGTCACTGGCCATATTTGTTCGTCGCTGGCTTTCATAGTTGCGTAATTTTCAACTTTCGAGATATTTTTTGAATAAATGTAAAAAAACATGTAAGATACTGTAAATTATAAAAAAAAATGGACTAAGTATCCATCAACCTCAGCAAGGTAATTGCATAACACACTATCAGTAGCAATGGGTTTCATTTTGACAGTTGAAGAACATATTGCGTTTTTTACCTTGTTGACCAAACACATTTTTCGAACATTTGAAGCAATAGATTAGCAATATAAGCATATTCCTAATCTATTGCTTCATATGTTCGAAAAATGTGTTCAAAATGATTCAAACTGAGATTAATATTGTGTACAGGCTGTCATAATAATGCCACAAATATCCCGAGAATAAGCCGAGTTGATTCGTGTTTTGTGAAAATGTGTCTATCGACTTCAACTAAGTTTCCAAATAAAATATTTTTAACTGGACCTTCTGACCTGAAGTTGAGAAAAAAGTGGTTCCAAGCTGCGAAGAGGGATGACAATTTATTCTTTAGACTGTCATTCGATGCTGTGAAGATCACCAACATTAACTTTCGGCAGATTCCTGGGATCTGATTTTATGAACCCAACCCATTTTTATTAAAAAAATGCGATTAATTTCCGCAATAAAAGTTGTTTACGTTCACAACTATAACCTTAAATAAGTCATCATAACATGAGTGACGTTACTAGACGCTGATTGGCGGATTAAAATACGTTCCGTTTCACGTTATTTTAATTCGTAATTATTGTTAAAAATCAATATAAACTAAAATAAAAACGTTGCAATGGTCCTTCTTTTATGTTTTTTTAACATTTTAGTCACAAAATATTGATAAATAGTATATCTGCATCTTCCCTATTACGATCATGTCTAATACTGCTGACAGTACCTATCTACCTACGTGTCAGATACAGACGACTGTGTTCAACAGTTATTGTTTCGCTGTTCAACACAAACATTAGACAATTACGGTGTTTATGTATGACGCCTCGCGTCGTGTTGTATTATATTTGCAAATATTTTTTTCTGTCACCATTGCAGACGTCAAAACAATAATGTTCCACCTGTTCCACTGATTCAATCCATGTTTCAAAACGTCGCCTGATCCAGCATGTGGCATGTGGCATATGTGTGTCAGAGGTGAAACAACATCAATCAAAGTTCGATTGTAAAGAGTGCGCGGAACGGATCGACGAGCCACCCGCAGTCCGACTGTCATGTGTTCGCGTTGCCTCTAATGCCGATCATTTACATGTAGGTTTCACTGAAATACTCTTAATCCTTTGAAACGCGTCCGATCGCATCGCGGCCACTCATCGAACAATGTTGCGCGAGCTGATTTAAAAGTCAAAATAGATTTTTAAATTGGAATTGAAACGTTTTTACTGAAAAATGAGTTTTTGAATAATTAAGAAATTGTTGTTGAGAGTCTTTTTTTAACAAGATTTACAGCGTGATCCTATCGGGCATCAATTCGCACCAGTTGCTGCAGTATGCCAGCGAGCTGATCCGGTAGGATTATGGATGTCGTAGAAACAATGTCTACCTAATATAAATATAATATGTAATTCCTAGATACGTAACAGCTTACACGTGTAAAAAGCATCCCTTAGTAGTTAAGGGATGGTTTTTTGATCAAATTGAAATTCAAATTCATTTATTGGTGTGATAGACCATAGACCCAACCAATAACCATAGTCCATAGTTAACTCAACCAATTGTCAAAAATAGTAACAATTGGTTGAGTTAACTACGGATCAAAAAACCGTCCCTAAGCGTGTCTCCTACTTCGACCTTTTGTTCGTCAACCCGTCGTTGTACGCGATACCAGTGCCTAGTACCGATAACAAACTACCGACCGCAACAACTTGGAGGTTTCGCCAAGAGTTAGTTGCTAAGCTGTTGCCGATGGACACCAGGTAAATGCTGGGAATAATGTAGAAGGACCACTAAACTAAGTACACGATAAAAGACTTCGAAGTCGAATTAAACATTAGTAACGCAACAAACCTCGTATACCTCGACAGTATGAAATAGTAGCGATTATACATTTATACCTTGTTGTTAGAAGTTGGCATTTTGTATCTTTTTTATTTTCAACTTATTAATACATATTATTAATAATAATATAAATATACCTAATATATTTTTTAATTTTTTTTTCTCAATATTTTATTTCACAAAGAAAATATTCTTCTGGAATTTCATAAGTGTCTTTGTAGGGTATAAAGACACATGAAACTTGAGAAGCTAGGTGCACGGTTCCAATTGGTCATTTCCTATCGAGACGAGCAAGCATGAAATTTCATGGTTACTCTTTTAAAAAGAATTGGCTTTTACCTATTAATATATGAGAGGACAGTGCCTGTCAACAAGTTCCTCACAAAAATGTTCACAAAATAGAAAATGCTCAACAAATCGAAGCACATACGAGTGTATACGTTTGGTGACGTAATCATCTTAAGGCCCCGCACCGAGCGCAGGCGACTGTTCCGTACAATGTTGTCTAAACACCCCCCATGCACTTACTTGTGCACTCGTGCCCCTCTCTCACCTCCAGGGAATAGCGACATATTCGGAATGCTCCACGTTCCTCTCAAGTTAGCCGCTCAGTCTCAGTGCCAGTCGTTTGTTTACTACAATTAGTTGTGTTTGAGTCCGCTGTAACGTGTTTATAAGTGAACCTGTATTGCACCACTTGCAAGGATTCTGTACATGACACCTTTGAATGTCAAGTTTTTCTTTTCTTACAAACAACCAAAGTGCCTCAATTTTTTTTTAAATTTAAGGTAACTGTACTACTTTTAGGCAAAAATTATTACTCAGTGAAAGACTTTCTAAATGATATGAGTTTATCCAGATTATGATTGATGAAGACTTATGTACAGACGCCAGCACATCAATCTGTCAAATTTCTTTAATATATTTTCAACTTTATCATTAAAGCATTAGGCTCAAAGTTGATTGGGAAAATTTGACAGTTTCGGGTAGCCTGATGTGCTGGCGTCTGTACATTAGGGTCAAAGTGGGGAAATAAACAGTGAGATATAACATACATTTGGGTCATTCTACAGAGACAGTAAAATTGTGTTCAAACTACCTCGAAAACCGCCGGTATCCAGTATCGTCCTTCAGGACTTTCCAAAATGCATGCTAGTCCTTACACAAGCCCTTTTCCATAATGGAGCGGTGCACAGAGTATCCATCACCCATCAGTCTATGTTAAATTACATAATCTCAATACAGAGCTCCCGGAAGGCAGCCTCACTTCCGGCGCGGCTGAGCTGTTGCGTCACTTCCGGCGACAGTCGCCATTAACAAGCAGCTTCCAGCTTTCATTATAAATGTTCAGAATATGCTGTTACTCTGAACATGTACAGAGTCAGATATTTTGGTATACCGAATACAAAATGTTACAGCACACAATGTTATTGCTGCGGCGGAAATATTTTTATTATCCTGCTTTCCTACCGATAGATTGATATAATTGCGATAGATGTCTATCGCTAGCCTCGTCAAGAATGGTAGATGAAAGCCGTCTTTCAATATTACAACCCAAGCCGGACATAATATGAAGTTAAACACAAAACCTAATCATTAGTAACGAGCAAAAAAGTTTCGCATGCTACGGCGTAGCACTAACGCTACGCTTGCTACGAAAGTGCTACAAGTCATTATTCACGATCACTTTCTTATGCAAAGGATCGCAGACGCCTGAAGTTGCTGTTCTGAAGTTGTTTTAATACCTTGCACTAAGTTACTCGCACAATTGATAATAGTGTTTAACTGATTCATCTGTATTGTACTGCTATTAACAATAGTTTTCATACACATTCAAATCTGAAAATAAATTTGCTCGGCCATATATCATACATGTGCCTTAATACGTGTTGTATGTAATAACAGTAAATCATGCGTGTGTCGGAATATGTAGAATTATATCACACTAATATTATAAAGGCGAAAATTTGTGTCTGTGTGTGTGTGAGTGTGTGTGTGTGTGTGTGTGTGTGTGTGTGTGTGTGCGTGCGCGTGTGCGTATGCGTGTGCATGTGCGTGTGCGTATGCGTGTGCGTGTGCGTGTGCGTGTTTGTACGTTTGATGACCAATTTTGATGAAATTTGACAAACCGTGGGGCGCAGTTACTAGAATATAATCTTGATTTCTTTTCCTAAATTGCATGGGATTAGTATGTACTATATTTTTGCCAAACTATTGAGAGTATTTCTAGACAAACAATTGAAGAATTTTGAAACCGGTGATCCGTGGGTCGGTCTAAATAAATACAAAGACTTATTTTACTTTCATCTAAAATTTAAGGATAACAGAATTAAACATTTTATTTGAAATATTTCCTTAATTTTATGTGCTATTTTTTGTTTAAGTGGTTATTTTACTAAACAAAAGCTGCGTACGGTGACTGCAGCTTTAACTGGCCACGGGTCATTTAATAAACACCTCTTTGTCATAGGAGTAACAGACAGTCCGCTGTGCAGGGCCTGCATGGAGGATGACGAGACAGCGGCACATGTGCTTCTAAGCTGCCCGGTGGTCGCCACTTACAGGGCAAAATACTTCGGTAACCCAGGTACCCTACGTGAGACGGTCAGTAACATCAAGACGTTGCTTGAGGAGCTGGGGTGGATCGAATGATCGATTTTCCCACCCGTACGCAAAGTACGCGCATTGACGTGGAGTTGCGGACACCAGCCCGTGTTACCTAAGTGGTTATTATATTATGATCGCGAAAAAATCATCGGTCCGCGCCTCAGCAAACATAGTCGAAGCACTACAAAACCGCGGAAGCCCTAACAGTATCCTGAAGGCAACGTTGTACTGCACGCGCAGCGCGCTGCGTAAAGTTGGTCTACAGACTGCACGTGTAAAACGACTGACAATTAGCCTTAAATAATGTCACCTTGACAGGTCTAGTACAACGCGCAAACCTGCGAGCCAGCATGTTGCACCGGACAGACAGCGCCCTGCGCTCCCTCTCAGTGTCCAGATTGTCACACAAGTCGTCGGAGACCCAGTGGTCCAGGTACTTGAAATGCTGCACCCTTTTTAAAGGAATGCCGCAAAGAGTGACCGGAGGTACAGATGAGTAGCATTTGTCACCGGCTTTAAAAATCATGAGTTCACTCTTTTTAGCATTGTACCTAAGCCTCCATGTATGCCTCACAAATACTTAAAAGTCTACGTATACATAATAAATGTAGTAAACTCAACATGATGTTATGTTTAAGGGAATTCATCTAATTATATTTAGTTGGATAAATGGTTATAAAAATACATTGAAAATCTTATTTAATGTTTTTAACAGTTCTGCCAAAAATAGATTTACTTTAGACTGTCAATATTAAAAGTATTATTTAACGGCGCAAATACTCCAACCTCTTTGGAACTTATATGTTCGAGCCGTTTGGGGTTGAAACACTAGGTCCATGGGGTCCGAGTGCCCACCTAGTATTTCGAGACATCGCCAAGCGGTTTGTCGATTCTTCACATGATGGGGCTGGCTTAACTTAGTCTTATCTTTCCGTGCTTTTCTTCATAAAACCTTTTCCCTACACACCATACACAGCAAATAACTCGTAACCATTCTGACATTCAAAGCTTGCTAATTAATTACTTATATTATTACCAATACATATATATAGTTTTTATTCGCCTTATTCGCGGTATTATTCCTCAATTTCGCAGCAGGCGGAGCGGATCGCGCGGATATCTACCCGGCGTTGCCCGCACCTTGTCGCACCGCACCGTACCGAAATCAACTCGTACTAACATATGTAAAATGCCAAGTACACATCCCTTACAAATGAAATTGAGGCATGCCATACTGATAGTGATCTGGGAGCGAACCGAGCAGAGCCCATCAATAAAATGATATGATAGTTGTGTTAGTACCGAGACCGGGCCTGGCCGGGTTACAGCAATGTCGGGCGGTGAGCCGGCGACCGCACGGAGGTACATAACGGAAACTCTATGCATTTGAAAATAGCTGGTGCCCCGGCGGACCTTCTGCACCCTTGGACCCGGAGGGGCCCCCAACATACATTATGTACACACACCTCTACCCTTTCTTTCGGTCAGCTGTTACTGTTCGATCATACACACGGTGTCCGAATGTTGTCGCCCCAATCACCCATCGACATACGCTGCGCTATAGATTGCTACAGTGACCGTGAGTAGGGTACAGTTGTCAGTATCACGCACAGCCGGCGAGTTGGTCACCTGCTGCTTATTGCTACAGAGTTGGTCACCTACTGCTTATTGCTACAGAGTTGGTCACCGGCTGCTTATTGCTACAGAGTTGGTCACCTACTGCTTACTGCTACAGAGTTGGTCACCGGCTGCTTATTGCTACAGAGTTGGTCACCTACTGCTTATTGCTACAGAGTTGGTCACTTACTGCTAATTGCTGCAGAGTTGGTCACCTGCTGCTTATTGCTACAGAGTTGGTCACCTACTGCTTATTGCTACAGAGTTGCTCACCTACTGCTTATTGCTACAGAGTTGGTCACCTGCTGCTTATTGCTACAGAGTTGGTCACCTGCTGCTTATTGCTACAGAGTTGGTCACCTACTGCTTATTGCTACAGAGTTGGTCACCTACTGCTTATTGCTACAGTGATGAACGGGTAACGAAGTTAGTAGAGGGCTTTGTATTCGATATCTATGTTAAGTGTATCTACATACTTTGTTTCTTTTATTTCGGAACAGATACAACTAACTTTGTGTTCATAGGTAACTATTCGTTGGTTCAATATGATCTCCTTACTCGCATGTTTGAAGATGTTAGTTCAAGTTGAGAGCTAAATTCTGTCTTCTATCTAAAATATATAAGTCTCGCACAAATCCAGGGCGAAATACTAGTGTGAATATAAAGGAAGTTAGAAAAATGGTAATCCCCGTATTCTAGAAAAGCCTTATAAGAGAAAACCAATCTCAAAGCACGGTGCGCCGCGGAGAGGGACGGAGCGGTGCAGTGCGGCGCGGCGGGGAGGACGCAGACACATTATAACGGTGCAGGTGAAATCCCACCGCGGAAATACTGCACGTGATTTAAAAATAAAGTATGCACATTTTTCTTCGTTTTATTTTTGTTCGTATGTGCCCATAGATTGATCGGCTGTTTGTACTGACATGTATTTTAGCGAGTATAATTATTATTGTTGCATAGCATTGCTGCCAATGCAGTGAAGGTGTCGACTGCCTCGGACACCATGGCATATTCTGCAGTAAAAGCGCAGGCCGGGTAGCACGGCACGCCAGCCTCTATGACATCATCCAGCGTGCTCTTGTCACCAACTGCTGCTTTAGAACCAAATGGCTTGGCACGCGACGATGGGAAGATACCAGACGGAATGACCATAATGTCTTGGCCAATGTTGCATACCACACCAAAGGCCTACCTACCTTGGTAGGCTTTTGGTGTGGGATGCAACCTGTGTCGACACCCTTGCGCCATCCCATCTTCCAAGCACGGTGGGCTGTGCTGGTGCGGCTGCTGCAGGTGCGGAAAACCTCAAACGGTGCAATTACTCCAACCTCTTTGGAACCCATATGTTCGAGCCGTTTGGGGTTGGAACACTAGGGCCATGGGGTCCGAGTGCCCACCTAGTATTTCGAGACATCGCCAAGCGGTTGGTCGACTCTTCACATGACCAGAGGGCTAGCCTATTTTTTGGCCGAAGAAACAGCATTGCCATAATACGTGGCAATGCTGTCAGCCTTTTGGGCACATTTCCTATTGACAGCGATGCGGACGAATTTTTTGATGCCCTTTGATTATTTGCCCTCCTTTTTATATACTTGTACATATTATTATTTTAAGACTGTTAGCTTTTTAAACTATGTTAATACTTAATAAAGATTTATTGTTGTATTCCAAACATTTAGCGCAGCGCCACGCAGCAACACAGTGAACAGTTCGCATTTATCAGAAACGGGGCGACTATAATTTACGAAATACCCAACATGTAGTCTGCGTAAAAAATACTAGGCTTAGACGAAATGCATTGTTCCTTTTGCTAAGTAATAAAAACTCTGATTTGTTCTTACAGGAATTCTTCAGAGAAGTCTGCGAGGAACAAGAGCGGAGTGCGAGCGCGATAGAACTGTAGGAGTTACTGTTATTAAAAAAAACATTCCGACGCAGACGAGAGTGAATGTTTTCGAGAGCAGCGAGTGCAAGCGTCTGCCAGCAGCTGCTTGAAACAAATGCAGGTGTAGAGCGAGCGAAGTCGTATGCAGTACACAATTCACAGAACAGTTTTTGCTACAAGCAAAAACTGTTGAGCTCAGTAGTCTTACAACGAAGACGTCTCGGTATTCCACTAAAGTATCCCAATTGTATTTTGGAACACCTGCACCTCATAAATGTGGGATGTGTCATGGATACCACTGTTCACATTTAACCACTAACAACTAAACTTAAGCATTAGCGTATAACTCGTTTTCGATAAAGTGATACAGGTATCAAAGAGGATACACTAGGTATCTTCATTTCTTCTTCTCAAGCGAGTACTTATTTCGAGTTTTTCAAGCTCGCACCGTGTAAAGGACACCATCCTGTGCTCGGCACGACGCGCAGGGGCACTCTCGGCGAGCCGCTGAAAACCTTTTTATGAACGTTAACAGGCAATCGAAGTTGAGTCCGCCTCCTAAAGAGTTTAATGGCCACCACCGCGTGCTAAATTGAAAAGTTAAGATTCATTTAGAACAATAGTTGCCGTCCTCCCGCCGGAGCCGGCTTAGCGGTACAACTTTCAGTTCTCCGTCGGACGTTCAGTTTTGTAAACTGTAGTTGTGGAATTGTGAGCGCCGAGCTACGGTTATTAACGCGCACCTTCGCGCTCGCCGGGATATTATTCCCGTAGCGCGACGCCAGCTACACCGGGATGGCCTGCACCGGACGCGTCGGACGGTAGCTGCGAGATACGTTACGTATTATATTAGTGCACAACTGCACAAGTTACACCGCGCTCGCGCGTCGCTGCTCCACGAGCCGCAGTTTTCTTAAACTGTGCATTTTGTTCACATATAGAACAATTTTGGTGTATTGTGTTCGGCGGGAGATTGCTCGCTCGCTTGCTCGACGAAGCGTGCTCAGATAACCAGATATTTTACTGTCGTAACCGGAATACAATCAGTTGTGCGACAGACTGAACTAAAGCTATTTAAGCAGCCGACGGTTAGCGCGGCTCGTTCTGTACGATTAAATTTAAATCTTTCTAGGAATGGATTTATAGTTAAGGTTAGATGTTGTTTATAGCGCGGGCCAAAGGGGGTGGGAGCACGCTGTACAGGTGAGGGGGGAGGAGGGAGGCTTAGTAGATGCGCGCCGACGTTGATACACGTTCCGCGGCGGCGTAGTACGGTGCGGTGCTGCTGCAACGCATACTATGACCAACCACTTATTAAGCTCTGCTCCAAGATACTGGCACTTTATGATGTAAACTACGTTTGTGAGTTAGTAAATACATCACCTTCCGGACTAACGCAGCGTCCTACAAACAAACAGCTACTAAAAGTGTAGCTTAAGTCATAAAGTTCAAATGCATTCTGTTCTATCTGAACTTAAACAAAGCTCAGTACACACTAGCACTAAAACTATGATGCACTGTTGAAGTAACCTCACTCTGCGACATTGTACAAGCCCTGAGTGCTAACTGTTCCCACCCGCCGACGGAGAGCACTCCGGGCGAGTGGCTGACTCGACTCGCGTGAGAATTCGCTGGAGCACTCGCGCGGTTACCGAGAGCCACCGACGTGCTGCGCTGCAGCGCTCTCGTGCTCGATGCCTCTTGAGTCTTGTGTTGTCATCATAATAATGTGCCACTTTTAGCAAAAGTTTCAAAATATGAAATACTAGCTGCTCCCTGCTGTTTCACCCGCATAAGTCTCGATACCGTAGGAAAATCGGGATAAAAAATATTCTATGTGTTAATCCTGCTTATAACCTATCTGTTTGCCAAATTTCATTAAAATTGGTCCAGTCGTCTGAGCGTGAAAAAGTAACAAACAGATACACACACACACACACTCACAAACTTTCGCCTTTATTATATTAATGTGATTGTTCTTTAGGACAAGTAAGTAGATATGTTAGCCGTTTGGTAAATCTATGGTTGACAATACAAATAAACCCATAGGTAAGCACTTATGTGTGACCACCACAGAAAGATTTGATTGAGCAAACTTACGGAGTCGTAACAATTACGACATAGTTCTGTTGTGGCATCATGATGACATAAATCTCGATAATCGCGTCCATCAACCTACAAATACTTATATATATCGCTAGTTAGGCCTTGTCTAGAGTTTGCTACTATCGTATGGAATCCCTATTACGTAAAATATATTGACTTGATTGAGACTGTACAACGTAAATTCCTAAGAGCTTTGCATTACAGATGCTATCACAGCCACGGTTCGTATGATATGTTGCTCAAGAATTACAAACTGTTAACCCTAGAATCCAGAAGACTGCTTCTCGGAACAATGTTTCTACATGGTATCGTGCATAACAAATATGACTCTTCTGACTTAATAAATAAACTTTGTTACATCGTTCCGAGGACAGTAGTGCGTAGACAAGCGCGTCCATACCGCTTACTATCTTTGAATATCAAGCACATCTGTAACTCCAATGCTGGCTTTCGCGCTCCTCTGCGTCAACTTGTGGATTCCTACAACTCTAGATTCGAAAAAAATGATATTTTTAATCTAACAGCGCATCAATTTAGGAAATCTGTAGTCCATTCTATCTTAGCTTTATAAATTATTAAGTGGCGTATTTTTTACTAATTTTTTCCTTTTTCTATCCCATACATTTCGTTGTTATACCTAAAGCACTCATTCAATCAGCAATAATTTAATCTTTCACTCGATTCACTCATGTATTGTTTTTGTTTTTATCTCGCGTAGCATTAACAATGAATTAGTAATAAGTGGATAATGTTGCTAGTAGTATGATAAGTATTTTGTTTAATTAGTAAGATAGTATGTATAACATTTAATTGTACTCCTGTTTTTATCCCGAAATAAAATAAAATAAAAATAAAATAAACATAAACATCTTACAGCGTGACTGTTCACCTTCCCATAACAACGGCTGCAGGCTGCGGCGAGCTGCGTAGTCGGGAGTCGGGTCATTGATCGTATGCGTCGCTTGCAGGGCTGCCATCGAATACAACTAGCAGATGGACGGATGTGACTTTCTGATTATTTGGCAGAGTTCCAGATTGATTTGATTGTTTAAAAAAAAAAATGGAAAATCCTAAAGTGAACGACTCGTGATGCTCATTTGATCGTATAAAAAACATATATAGATATTATATTATTATATACTTTGAATAATAGAGCCATATTTTCAATAGGCCATATCCGCCTGTGGGTGAAACTAAAAAAAAAAACTCGATTAATTGATTTTTTTGCAAGCTGTACCTACTATGTTTTTAGGTTTTGCACTTTATTGACGGATTTTTTTTAGAAATATTTTTATATTTTTTTCGTTTCTACTGTATTAAATCAATGTTTGAAAAATACAGAATTAATCTTCATTAAATTATCTATGCAATGATATTTAAATTAAGTAGGCTATATGTACTTACAGGTGTATAACAATAGAAACAGTTGCAGAAAGGAAGCAAAAAAATGATTCAATCGTAAAGCACTCTCTAATGCTTCGCACTATGAGTCGTGCAAAAAATTATGAAAAGAAAAACGGCATTTACCTACCTATGTATACAGAGGCACGAGTAAGTCTTGTGGATACAATGATGATGAATAATATAATATAAGTTTTGGAAAGACTGTATTTCTTTTATGGAAAGCAATCACAGAGCAAATCCAGACAGTTCTGGTGTGTCTACTTTTATGTAGAAGCAAATTAGTATTTTAAATTAATATTCAAACATGTCCGCTGCCGCTGTCCATAGGCATGGGAGCCCTCCGTGCATGCGGGACACCACCGGGAGCAGCTCGTACATGGCAGCCCTCCGTGCATGCGGGACACCACCGGGAGCAGCTCGTACATTGGCCGTGACGTCAACTCCGGCTAATCCACACACCAACCAATTTGAGTCGAAGCCCAATATAATCCACAAATGGACTCTCGGCTGTTATGGGCCAATTTACAACACTGCCCGCCAAATATTGATAGAGAATCGACGAGCGGCTGGGGTACTGTGTGATGTGATGGCGGATAGCAAGTGCAGAGAGGGCGCCAGTGGACGTGGAACTGACGTTGTAGCTGTGTGAGAGTTCTGTTCGTGCAAGTAATACTTGTATCGTTAAGGTATCAAACTCAAACCCAAAGCCTTTATTTCAAATAAACCAATCACAGGCACTTTTCAATTGTCAAGTGGTCGGTCAATCAGAAAGATGAAGCTAGTTGCCCATTCCAAAGCGAAGTAGGTAAAGTATTGGTGTACTTTGTAACAATTTTATGATTTAAAAGAGTGTCCGTGGAGTTTCTTGCCCATTCTTCTCCAAAGGTACCTACTTCGCTTTGGAATGGGCGACTAGCTTCATCTTTCTGACTGACCGACCCCTTGATGTAACCATACATCATTCATGTTGACGTTATACATGTAAGAACGATGTAGAAAGACGTGCACTGTCACCAAAGGAGATATGTAACCAGGGTCGTCGGATATAGTTGGAGTTTAGTAAGAAACCGAAGGATGTTTTAAAAAAAAAAAAATGAATGAATAGAAAACAAACAGTTCTTTTCTCAAATTAAATTTCACTCAAAAACTTCCACCGGTTTCTTACTAAACTTCAACTATATCCGACGACACTGGTCACTTATCTCTTTTGGTGACTGTACGTTGAAAGCGTCCATACTGAAAAAGATAAAAACAAGAAAACCATTCATGAAAATAAATTAAAATAAGCCTTGGCGGCTAAGAGGTGACCAGTACCTACTGACGGCTCCCGTTCAGGAACATGACGTATGGATCAACACCATTCAGCTCAACCATTTTGAAGGGAATTTAATGATCTAACACAAACGCTCTCGCTGCGCTCTCGCGCGTCTCGCTGGTGGGGACCAGCGAGACATTTGAGTGAGCATGACATACTCACAGCCAGCACAGTCAAGTCAATGAAAGACGTTCCCACAAAATGGTAGCTTTATACCTTAGGTACATAGTGCTCACACGCACACGTGTGCTATGCAATTATACAATACTAAGAGATTGAATGTAATAATAATAATAATAATAAGAGGCGAGATTGTGGAATCCGTGGGAACCCAACTCTCGGATTCCACAAACCTCCGGACCCTCTCCGCAACCGAAACCTATAAGTATTTGGGTATGTCGGAAGCGTTAGGCATCAATGTTACTGACATGAAGCATTCGTTGAAGGAGCGCTTCTTTGGCCGCCTGAAAAAAGTACTTAATAGTCTTCTATCAGGCGGAAACAAGGTGCGCGCCTTCAACGGTTGGGTCATGCCGGTTTTGATGTACTCTTTCGGCATACTTAAATGGACTCAGACTGAACTCGACGCCCTGGATAGCAGAGTCCGTACTCTGCTGACTGCAAATCGAATGCATCACCCACGATCATCGGTAATGAGGCTGTATATTCCGCGAAAATGTGGAGGTCAAGGCTTTTTAAACGCTAAGACCCTCCACAATCGTGAGATATACAGTCTCAGGGAATATTTCCTAGAAGCCGACGTGGGGATGCATCGAGATGTGGTCGCGGTGGACAAGGGCCTCACCCCGCTCTCCCTGGCTAAAGAGAATTGGCGCAAGCCAGTAGTACTTGACACTAATGATCGCATGGAGGTATGGCAGAGTAAGGAGCTTCACGGACGCTTTTTCCGGGCCCTACATGGACCCGATGTAGATATACCAGCGTCCGTAACCTGGCTGCGTTTTGGGGACCTTTTTGGAGAAACCGAAGGTTTTGTCTGTGCAATTATGGACGAAGTTATGATGACGAACAATTACCGGAGATTTATTATGAAAGACGGCACGGTTGACATCTGTCGGGCATGCCACCGGCCGGGGGAATCAATCAGGCATATTATCTCCAGTTGTTCTCGTCTGGCTAACGGAGAATACTTACATAGACACAACCTTGTAGCCAGGATAATTCATCAGCAACATGCTGTAAAATACAACCTTGTGGATTCTGAGGTGCCGTACTACAGGTATGTGCCTGACCCAGTTCTCGAAAATGGAAATATCACATTGTACTGGGATCGATCCATCATCACTGACAGGACTATTGTTGCCAATAAACCTGATATAGTGGTGGTGGATCGATCAGAGCGGCGCGCAATGATTGTTGACATAGCCGTCCCGCATGATGAAAACCTCGTGAAAGTCTAGAAAGACAAACAAATTAAGTATCTTGACTTGGCTCGCGAGGTTGTCGACTGTATGTGGGATGTGGACTCAGCGATCATTGTGCTGATAGTCGTGATAGCCAATGGATTAATAGCCAAAAGCCTCAACCAACACCTGAGGAGGCTTTCGTTAGGCAGCTGGATCAAGGGCTTGATTCAGAAAGCGGTACTTCTGGACACGGCTCGCATTGTCAGGAGGTTCGGACTCTCTCTGGAGCCCTGACTGCCGGTAGCTTGGACCCTGTTCCCGTTACCGGTGGGCTACTATTTTTTTAATATTTTTAAATGTTTTTATATTTATTATATTCTAATATATAAAAACATAATTTATATGTATTTAATTAAATAAAGGAGATAATAATAATAATAATATTATAATAATAACTTTATTTCATACAAAATACAGATTTAACATGTTTTATATAAAAGACAGTTTTATATGAGCTTTGGTAGTAACACAATGCAAAACAAATCGAAGAACTAAAATCTGTACACATTATGGAAAACCCTGCCTGTCAAACTAGGCAACCTGTATCTTGAGAGACACTGATTCAGCTTAAGATGTGGTGCTTATAATAATAGTAGACTGTGTCGGTCTACCAGAGCAATTGAAGACAATAATATGTGCGTGCGTGCGAGCATGCGTGCGTGCGTGCGTGCGTGCGTGCGAGCGTGCGTGAGTGCGTGCGTGCGTGAGTGCGTGCGTGCGTACGTGCATGCGTGCGTGCGTGCGTTTAGTAGCCACTCAGTTAATTTTGATTTTATTTCATATTTATTTAGATCTAAAATGTTTAATTTCTTGTGAATTTGTTTGTAGATATATGTACTTAATGTGTCGTATTGGTGTTGAGCGAAGGAGGTCTTGTGAGGGGTACTTAAGGGTAGTTTCTTCCTTTTTATAGGGTCATATGGGGGAACGCTAGCGTGTTTTCTAACCGTTGACTGCAGTACAAAAAACTGGCGCACTGAAAGTACTTTGCAATCAGCGTATATTTGCGTAGTGGAATAGCGACAACCTTACCGCGCTAACGTGTGTGCTATGCAATTATGGGTCAAACACAAAATATGTAATTCATCATTTCCAAAAAATAAAACCTCACATATGAGTTTGAAAATCAACCTTTATTCGTGTAACAGTCTCTTATAATTCTTAATAATATCGATATAGATCAGTATTACATATTCTTTCGAAAAATAACAATTTTCATTTTTATAAGGCCACAGAAAAGACCTAATTGTCTACAGATAAGAACATAAACCTTAGTATGTCATCACGTTTTATGATTTGTTTACAGAACTTAATTTATAATGATCAAAATAAAAACACGTTCGTTACATGACAGAATAAAGTTTGAAAATTCAACTATTTTAGAAAATAAGAAATGATAAAAAATTGCCCACAGAACGGACATCTTTCCTGTAGAAATTCCAATAAATTATACTTTCTTGCGCCTTCTTAAACTTCCTTTGAGAAACTTTATTTTCTTTGTTTTCTCTATTACAAGATCGAATAGCTCTCATACGGTACTTTGCCAATTTAGTTTAAATCACAAGTATTTTTTTTTAGGTACTTATTTTCGATTCTTAATTTTCACGCGTTGCGTTTCACAATAGCATTCCCAACATTAATACGCAAACATGAAGGACTCGACGGTGGAGTATTCTGCTCAGCGAAATGCAAAGCATTTTTACTATTTTTTTCCTTCTGACGTCTTAATTTGGTCTTTTCCTTCCATATTTTTCTGATTTGTCGTTGTTCTCTAGGGGTGCAGTCTTTAATAGTTTTAATTTTGCCTTGTTCTTTTTTTCGTCGATATCTTTCCCTATCCTGTCTTCTTCTTTCTTCTAATGCTGCTTCATCCATTTTGGCATGTACAAGACGTATACCGAGCTTCTTTTGATGACGCCTGCGCCTTTTTTTGTCTTCCTCAGAAAGCTGAATCCTATTTGTACTTGCCCGTGGCATCGTAACTGTAACAATATTTACATCATTTCCATACATTTTAAGGATCCATGCTTCCAGTCACACGAATGTCTTTTACAGAAAAAAAGATGTTTCAGCCAGAGTGAAACTTATTTTATACACATGCATCTACAGGAAAGATGTCTACAGGAAAGACATAATGTAAAATAAAAAAGATATCTTAAAATATTTTGAGGTTAGAATGAAAGCATGTTGGATTTTGCAAACCTATCCCTAATGCACATAAACGCTTACGATTTATATAATTTTTAATTATCTACTTACCAATATATACGTAACACAGAAAAGATCTTCAAAACACGACCAAAATCTTGTGTATCCTTTATTAGCAGTATTTTTTCACCGACGCAGACGCCATTTAAGAAAATTACGAACGAATGAGCGACATTTGAAGCAGTGATGCCAACATAACTCAAAAAATATATTAGGTGTGTTCGAAATATTTAAAATTGTGTGAGTTTTACGTGTCTACAGTATAAGACTACAAATATTAGAACAATATGTTTATATGTTTTTATTCGTAAATATGGATTGCTGATTTTTTTATCTACGCTAATATGAAAAGTTGTTTATTTTTTACGTACATTCACATTAAAAGAATGTATTTATTGTTCCTGAAATATTTTTAAACATCTATCAAATTGAGGTGCTAAGCATCCGAACAGTCTACAGTAGGAGACATTTTGCTATAAACGAAAGCAGAAAATTAATAAATTTATTCTTATAAATAAAATAAGATCAAATATAGTATGCCGATAACTTAATCTTAAGTAATAAAAACACAAACATGCTCTAATAATGTACACCTGGAATTTATATAACCTGAACACTTTTTCACGCGTTTTTGTGTTTGACCCTTATACAATACTAAGAGATTGAATGTATACAATACAAAGATATTTTTTTCAACCTTCAGCAGCTCCAACTATTAGGTCATCCCACTTCCAGTGTCATATTTTTTATTTCCAATATTTATGTATTGCGCAATGGTATGCAATAGTTAATACATGTGTTGTCTTGTACAATCATGTTAGTTTAATTTGGTGTGTTGTATTGTCAAGACGTGGATTGATTTAAAATGGAAGATTAAAAAAAATCTATTAATGTAGTGGAGCAACGTATATTTCTAAAGTTTTGTGCTTTACTCAACTACTCTGGAGGAGTTGCACACGACTTACTGGTAAAGTGTGTTGGTCGTAACGCCTTAAATAAAAGAACCGTACAGCGATGGCTTGAAATGTACAAACAAGGAAGAACCACAGCTGAAGATGAGCCGCGAGCAACTCGATCATTATCATCGACTAGATTAGAAGCAAGGGACAAAATCAAGGAAACACTTCTTCAGTCACGTAGGGTCAGTGTCAGTGATCTCTCCACTCAACTTAACATTCCTCATTCCACTATACATAGAGTACTCACGGAGGATTTATGTCTGGTCAATAAAAGTGCCGTGTGGGTGCCCCACACTCTGAACACGGATCAGAAGGAGTTTCGTTATGAAACTGCGCGTAGCCATTTATCCTGGTATCGCCGTAAGAAAAATATACTTAATAGATTCATATGCCTTGATGAAACTTGGGTCGAATTTTATACTCCTCGTCAAAGACATCAGTCACGATGTTGGGTGGAACCGGGCACTTCAGCTGAACATTTACCACGTGCAGAGCTACATGAACGAAAAGTACTAATAGTAGCTATGGATGTCAGAGGCATTGCTTTTTGGAGAACTTATGATGAAAATACAACTATGACTGGAGAGCGATATAAGTCATTTGTAGAAGAAAATATTCCTATTTGGGCAGACGAACATCATATAACGAGTCCTATAATTTTACATGATAACGCCAGACCGCACAAATCAAAAATAGTTAAGAATTTAATTGAAGATAAAGGATGGATTGAAATTATTCAGCCGCCATATTCCCCGGATATGAATCCTTGTGATTTCAATTGTTTTGGCCATGTGAAGAGGAAATTGTCGGGTACTCGATACAATAGCAAAAAGGAGTTAGATATTAAACTAAAGAGCATTATTGATGAATTAAATGAAAGTGGTACTTTAAATGGTGTTCAAGATTTGCCAGCAGTCTGGGAGCGAGTGATTAATAGTGGTGGAGATTATTGATTAGTGTCACAAGGTTATAGTAGGTTATAGTAGTCAGTTTTTGTAAAATAATAATAATAAAAAAATATGACACTGGAAGTGGGATGACCTAATATATTTTCGCATGATAGTTAATTAGTTTATGCGCCCTTGTGGAGTGGGATCAGCTTTGAACCAAGCATTTTTGTCAGCGATGTAATCCGCCAACTTCTATTATGCTTGGCTGCATATTGTGGGTTTTATGTAAGATTTGAATTTCGTTTCATTGATTTGGAGTATGTGCGGAGGTATTTTACTGTAGCATTTTAAACAGTACCCCATGAAGGATGAGTCTGCTTTAGCCAGTCTGAAACCTGGTTGAACGAATTAGTCCCTATTTCTTTAGGCGTGTTTTTCACCTCTTTTACTGAAAAGATTTACATTTTTCCTTACGTGCATGATGGTATAGGTTATCTTTTGCACGAAGGCAACTGTCTTGATCAGTGTTTACTCACTTGACATATTGTCTGACTTTAGCGCCAATAGTGCGTACATATTTACAAGTCCTATGTCGTGGTTTTCCAGTGATCCTAAAAGAGTGAATATTTACAGTAGTATGAAACGGCGTATACCTAACTGTTTTACCGAACCGGAATCAAAAATTGATTTTTCAAAAACGTCAAACGCAAAACCCACACACGACGCCAAAGAGGCCTTTGTTAAACCTTTTACAAAATATGCAGAGTCAGTTTTATAAAGTTTCCAGCAGCAGTAAACGTCGACAGATTACGTGGCGCGACGCGCTGCACATAACGATGTATCGATGGGCCCAGTATCGATACGTATCGAGCGATCGGTCACTCGTACATCACTACCGCTAGATTACTTGGCGCGGCCGATTGGCAACTACTCTTTTATTATTTACGGAATGTCGGATTGATAGCTAGGTGTCAGTGTGTCGGTTAACAAAGGCTCTGCGTAGGTAACAAGCTATCTGTATTACATTCAATCAGCTGCGAACTACGCCTTGAATACAACGTCACTTTTTGAATACTGTAATAAAAAATCTTCATATTTATTTGTTCGTCAGAATATCACCAGGATTTGCTTCATCGACACAGCGAACATTGGCTAGGGTTGGACGTTGAGTGCTGTGATTGATCGCCGTCCGCCTGTCTACTACTGTCCTGCCGGTGCTCGCAATATGATGTTGTTTGACGTTATGACGACAGCGCAAATAAAATTGAACGTAGCCTGTGTAAGTTATAAATATGATGGTATAATTACATAGAATGGCGAACAACTTCATAAAACTACACTCAAAGTAACATTGTCATAAATGACAATGAAGAAATCGTCATACAGAAACACTTACGTACAAGTGGCACTCGGTGTCGGACATAAAGATAAGCGCTGGAACGCGACCTGCTTTTATTTCCAACTCGCTATCAGATCTGTGTATAAGTTTATACCAACTTTCGGAAGTAACTTGCAGTTTGTTATCTTCATCCATCGCGGGTTTACGAGGGTGGCCACCAACTGCTTCGCGCGCACGCAGGACGCGCTTCAAATTAAAAAGCTTCTCGACATAACACCTCGAGGGAAATCAGGGCGCCTTTGATTAGCTACTTAAAAATAAAACGCGTGTTGCTGCTCAGGTGTACTCGTACATTCTCGAGTGTGTCGGTTAAAGTTTCATTCGCCCGGGAGACGCGGGGCACGCGGGGAGAGTACGTGGTAAGCTGCAAGGTTTCCACAAGTTGGCACGAGTGCGCTTATTTGACGTAAGCTTCTGAGTGTGGCCTCCGAGGTGGCTTTGATTTGTTGGGTGAAACAGAAAGTGACTTTGATATATGTAGGTACAGTATGTAATCTGGCAGGACCTACCTTCAACTTCACTTTTCCTCACACGTGGTGTGATTTTTACTTCGCTAGCTTTATGTTTCTGTCTGGTTAAACTTTAGCAAACATCTATTTGTTTGTAACAAACTGCTGTAGTTTATTCCACAGCGAATGAGTTTCTCTTCTGCCTCGATCGAATTACTACATCCAGAGGTTTTCATGACTTATGTGTCACGTACAGCCTAGTACACCACATATCGTGTAGTAGGTACCTCCTCATACCCGTGATAAGATTATTCAGTGCATTAGTGTCATTACATCAGAGGATATCGTAAAGTGCCCTATATTGGCGACAATGGGGCCACCAATGTGCGGCCACCCACTCTCTTCAACCAATATGTTTTATTGGAAGATGATTTTGAATTATGATATGAATTATATATCGAAACCGGCATACTAGAAATAGGTGTGGAATGCAAAGAAGAATATGAAAGACGTCTAGAATATGGAGGAGAATATTCAACAGATAAGTCAAGATCGTGACAATTTTTTGTCTATGGAAAGAGAAAGAATTGACGATATACGTCAATTAGAAACGAAATCCTTGCGCGAACGAAGTCGCGGGCACAGCTAGTATATAATATGTAAATATTGTCATCTCTTCCGTCTTTATCAACAGGCTGTGTTACTTCCTGGATCATGTGAGTAGGCAGATATAAATACCGACGCCTTATTAAGAGATAAAATAAATTGTCCAGCATTTTGATCAGATAGAACACGAAACTCGTTCAAAAACATGAAACAATACTGCAAGATTTGTATCCTACAGTTCGTGTATATTGCACTGTCAAACACTGCACTGACAAAGTTTGTTACAGTCGCAGTCAGATAAAAAGTTCAGCATTGGCTGGAGAAGTCGAAAGAGATGATTGTGTGCCTGTGTGCCGCGAGCTCCGAGCGCAGGACGTTGGACGAGAGGCTTGTGTGCCGCGAGCTCTGAACGGAGGACGTGGGACGAGAGGCTTGTGTGCCGCGAGCTCTGAGCGGAGGACGTAGGACGAGAGGCTCGTGTGCCGCGAGCTCCGAGCGGAGGACGTTGGACGAGAGGCTCGTGTGCCGCGAGCTCCGAGCGGAGGACGTTGGACGAGAGGCTCGTGTGCCGCGAGCTCCGAGCGGAGGACGTTGGACGAGAGGCTCGTGTGCCGCGAGCTCCGAGCGGAGGACGTTGGACGAGAGGCTCGTGTGCCGCGAGCTCCGAGCGGAGGACGTTGGACGAGAGGCTCGTGTGCCGCGAGCTCCGAGCGGAGGACGTTGGACGAGAGGCTTGTGTGCCGCGAGCTCCGAGCGGAGGACGTGGGACGAGAGGCTCGTGTGCCGCGAGCTCCGAGCGGAGGACGTTGGACGAGAGGCTCGTGTGCCGCGAGCTCCGAGCGGAGGACGTTGGACGAGAGGCTCGTGTGCCGCGAGCTCCGAGCGGAGGACGTGGGACGGGAGGCTCGTGTGCCGCGAGCTCCGAGCGGAGGACGTTGGACGAGAGGCTCGTGTGCCGCGAGCTCCGAGCGGAGGACGTTGGACGAGAGGCTCGTGTGCCGCGAGCTCCGAGCGGAGGACGTGGGACGAGAGGCTCGTGTGCCGCGAGCTCCGAGCGGAGGACGTTGGACGAGAGGCTCGTGTGCCGCGAGCTCCGAGCGGAGGACGTTGGACGAGAGGCTCGTGTGCCGCGAGCTCCGAGCGGAGGACGTGGGACGAGAGGCTCGTGTGCCGCGAGCTCCGAGCGGAGGACGTTGGACGAGAGGCTCGTGTGCCGCGAGCTCCGAGCGGAGGACGTTGGACGAGAGGCTCGTGTGCCGCGAGCTCCGAGCGGAGGACGTGGGACGAGAGGCTCGTGTGCCGCGAGCTCCGAGCGGAGGACGTTGGACGAGAGGCTCGTGTGCCGCGAGCTCCGAGCGGAGGACGTTGGACGAGAGGCTCGTGTGCCGCGAGCTCCGAGCGGAGGACGTTGGACGAGAGGCTGAGCAGGCCGGCTGCGCGGACTGAGCGGACACGCGGGGAAGTACTTCCGTGACAACAGCTACTAATTTGACACATACTTAATTCCATTTTCATGACTGCTACAAAAGTGCAAATGAAAAAGTAACAATCTTTAATGGCAGCTGATGATGATTTCACGAGATGGCGTTGTGTGAAAGTTGTGGAATATTATTATTATTATTATTATTATTCACTGTATGTAATGCTATTTGTATTTATTCATCTCAAGCAGCATGTGATATACACATGTCATGTGTGAATACATCGTGCGGCCGTGCGGCGTTTCGCGCTCTCGTCGCGATCTCATGCTAATGTACTCCGATGACGTAGGTCGTTGTAGAACAGCCCCGTATCGTGTGCAAACACTAATGAACACGGGATTCGCATTAGTTTCAATTTAAATGCGGCGCCTCGCTATCTGTCCGTTGTGATGAAGGTTCCCCGGGCCAATAATCAACTAATTAGGCTCGCCCCGACGTGATCGACCACACATACACACTGTTTTGTAATTATAGTTGGTCATTATACGAGTACTGATGGAAAGAACTGTCACTTATCGCATAAACGGATTTTTATTGATTAATTATTAATTAAATTAATTATTTTGTCATTACTGGGTATCGTATTACCCAGTAACTGGGTTGTGGAGGTCAGATAGGCAGTCGCTCCATGTAAAATACTAGTGTTCAGTTGCATGCGGTTAGACTGGAAGCCGACCTCAACATAGTTGGAAAAAGGCGAGTAGTAGTAGATGATGTACTCAAGCAAAAAAATAATAAATAAAAATGTAAGCAAAAACTTAATAACTACCTAAATAAAAGGCTCCAGGTATTAAAGGCGTGACAGCTTACATTTTTATGCAATGATGGGTTCTGTTCACATAGCTGTCACTGAAGTAAAATAAATAAACAAGTTATTACTAAAACCAACAATAAAACTATGGTCAGCAAGACGAGCAGTCACCACATGCAGCACCCATTCACGAGTATACCGCAAAGATCAGCCGTTACCCCCCCTCGCCATATTTGAGGGATGGAGGCAACCCGACCCCCGACGCTAATGATAAAATAAATGATAAATGATTTATTTTCTGTAAGTAGGTTTGTACAAACATTTTTACATGTCAATCATATTTTTTTTTAAACTAGATGAGGTCGGCGTTTCCTATCTGACTACTCTGAGAAGAAAGGCCGAAACAAACTCAGAGGTCACAGTCTCTTTTAAAGTCCAGACATAATCTTGGTCAGATAATGTGAAGACCATGTAGATTGGTGTCTGAAATGGTCTTTTGAGTAAAGAACCACACAGATTGAGCGGACCTGTCCAGTCAGTGCACGCATTTGTCAAAAATCGTGCAGCTCAACTCAGAACTTGAGGAGCCTTACGATTCGACGAACAATACCAATGAAAGGACATTTGGGTAGGCCGCATAAATTACTCAAACTGCCAGGTCATGATTAAAACTAACTAAGAAGGAAAAAAGAAAAAAGAAATGACCCACATAGTCTTCACACTCACAATAATAATAATAAAAAATAAGATACTTTACTAAGTAAATATCCATGTCATTGTTTATATAATATTCATCAATGTCAATGTGTATATAAAAATCCGGAAATAATCTTTGATCTTTGAGGCCTATGTAGATTGATGTCTGAAGTGGTCTTTTGAGGAAAGAACCACACAGATTGAGTGGACCTGTGCAGTCGGTGCACGCATTCGTCAGTAACCGTGCAGCTCAACTCAGAACTTAAGGAGCTCAACGATTCGACGAGTAATACCAAGGACAGGACATTTGTGTAGACCGCATAAACCACTCAAACTGCCAGTCCATGATTAAAACGGAAACAATGACCCACATAGTCCTCACATTCACAATAATTAAAATAATATAAGACTTTAAACAGTAAATGTTCATGTCATTCTGTATATAAATAGATATTTAGAAAGAGAGAAAAAAAAAAAAAAAAAAAAAACAAAAGTGTAAATCAGCAAAAAATAAAAAATAAACAACATTCACTGTCTAGACCTATTGGAGCAGCTCAATCCCAAGCTTTTTTGTCCTCAATATAGTCTTATACAGTATAATAGGCTTTCTGGCATAGTTTTAGCTTTATAAAAGATTTGAATTTATTAATGCTTAGTTCTTGAATGTGGCTAGGAAGTTTATTATAAAAACGTATACATTGGCATCTAAACGAGCCACCTATTTTCTTGAGCCTTGTTGTAGGAACAACAAATTTGTGTTTGTTCCTAGTATTTATGTTATGGATATCACTGTATTTTTTAAACAGATTAATATTTTTATGTGCATACAAAAGATTATCATAAATGTACTGAGAAGGCACAGTCATTATATTAATCTCTTTAAACTTGTCTCTGAGGGAGTGTCTGGGACTTAATTTATAAATGGAACGAATTGCCCTTTTTTGTAAAATAAAAATTGTCTGAATATCGGCGGCATTTCCCCACAACAGAATACCGTATGACATCACACTATGAAAATAACTAAAGTAAACTAAACGGGCTGTCTCTAAATCAGTTAAATCACGAATTTTCCTAACGGCGTATGCTGCAGAGCTAAGCTTTTTTGACAATTTATCTATATGGGGGCCCCATTGAAGCTTGGCATCCAAAGTTATGCCTAAGAATACAGTGGAATTTTCGGGTTTTAACTCTTCACCCTTTATGAGAACACGAGTTTCTACTTGTCTAACATTTGGTATCGTAAACTTAATACATTTCGTTTTTTTTTCGTTAAGAAGTAGATTATTAACATTAAACCAGCTAACTACTTTTGCGAGGGCACTATTTATACTGTCAGTAACCAGTTGTTGACGTTTGAGTTTAAATAAAAGTGAAGTGTCATCTGCAAACAACACTATATCATGTTCGTCCTTTATGAGGTAAGGCAAGTCATTGATATAAATAATAAATAAAAATGGTCCAAGTATTGAGCCCTGTGGGACCCCCATTCTTACTACAGATCCGGGTGACCTTTTCCCGTTAACATCAACTCTCTGAATCCTATCACTTAAGTAAGAAGTGAGAAGATCCAGAGAGGCGTTCCGGATTCCGTAGTGGTGAAGTTTCCTGATTAAGGTTTCATGAAGAACACAATCGAATGCCTTGGACAAATCAGAAAAAATGCCCAAAGCATCGCATTTGTCCTCCCATGCACTATAAATATGTCCTAAAAGTTCAACTCCGGCATCGGTAGTTGAACGACCCCTTGTAAAACCGAACTGTTTATTATTCAGTAATTTATTGTTATTGAAAAATCTTTGCAATTGATTTAAAATAAGTTTTTCATAAATTTTACTAAAGGTGGGTAGTACGGAAATAGGTCTATAATTAGTAGGGTCTGATGTACTACCCGATTTAAACAACGGTATTATTTTACTGTGTTTCATAAGATCAGGAAACTCACCACATTCAATACAATTATTAAATATAACAGCTAAAGTAGGTGCTACAATGTTTATAATTGTCTTAGCAACATCCACAGAATTACCCCATAGATCTGCAGTCTTTTTAACATTTAACATGTGAAAAGTTTTAATTATATCTGTACAAGTGACAAATTCGAAGTGAAATTCCGAATCACAAACTGGAACGTTTTCCTTAAGTAAAGACTGCAGCAGTGGGTGATGAGCTTAGAGATTTAGTGGTTGACACGGGAATCTCTGCAAAGAAATTTTCAAAGGCCGCGGCAACCTGGGAATCTGATCTAATTACATTGTCATCAATAGCAAGGCTGTAGTCACTACTTCGGTTGCATGACCTTCCTGTTTCGCTATTAATGACATTCCAAGTCATTTTAATAATGTTATTACTATTTTTAATTTTTGAACTCAAATAACGTGACTTGGCCATACTACAGACTGTTTTAAATATTTTAGAATAATTTTTAACATATAAATTAAATTCAGCAGTGTTTATACAAATTCGTTCATCATATAATTCATAAAGTCTTTTTCTACTTTTATGTATACCAATGGTGGCCCAGTCACTGAAGGAAGCGTTACTATTGACTGATAATGTCTTTGGAATGAATGTTTTATCAAATTGTGTGCAATACATATTAAAAAAATCATTATATTGTTTGTTAGGGTCATCATTAGTCAACAAAAGTGGTAATTTACTTAAGAGTTTAGTTTTAAATGTTTCTAAGCGTTTAGTTGTTTTTGGGTTGACAGTGATATCTTTTTTAATAACTTTTTTGTTTTGATTTGTAATAGTGATCAGCTGGCCGCAATGATCTGAGTCTATTAAATTAATCATTTCTTTGTGGTTTGGTATAATATCTGTATAAATGTTATCTAGGCATGTGGCACTAGTAGGAGTTATTCTAGTGGGCTCCAAAAATAGGTTAGCAAGATTGTATGACTGAAACAAACTTATGATTTTAGTACTTAACCCAGACTTTTCTAACAAATTAACATTGAAATCACCACAAGTGATGATGGACTTGTTTGTATTACAGATTTTGTGCAACACTTCATCCATAACCTTTTCAAAACAATCATACAATCCTGAAGGAGGTCTGTATACACTTAATATAATGAACTGCTCCAATTCTATACAGGCTATTTCAATTGTCCGCTCAACAGAGAGGCTCACAATGTCCTTTCGGTCCTTAAATTTAAGCTGGTTATGTACTAAAATTAATGAGCCACCATGTATAGCATTTACTCTGCTGAATGAACTACCAACCTGGTGATTACTAAAATTGAACATGAACTGGTGGCTTTTAAGCCAATGTTCTGTCATACAAAGAATATCTACCGCTACCGCAAGCAGTGACATCTAAGGGAGCATGACGAACTTGCTGCCGTTTGCTCAGGCAATAATAATAAGATCAATCGCCGAGGTCGCTAACTAATCAACTAATAAAAACATTGAAATGCGTAGATTATGTTAAGAATAAATAAAAAATATTGGAAAATCCAAAAGTGAACGACTCATAATGCTCATTTGATCGTATAAAAAACCATAGATATAGATATGATATTAGTTACTTTTTATTAATTATCATTAAACTACTTTGAATAAAAGAGCCATTTTCAATAGAGTTCCTCCTATGGGTGAAAAGAAACCATAAAAAAAAACTCAATTAATTGCAAGCATTGCATTGTTTTTTTGCAAGCTATAATATTTTCAGGTTTCATACTTGAGTGACGGATTTTTTTTTTAGAAATATATTGATGTTTTTTCGTTTCTATTGCATGACATCTATTTATGGAAACCGCCTCCGGCTGTTGTGAGAAAGGTGCCAAAGAGTAGGTAGGCATAGTCAGATAACGCTAATAGTCACTGATGGAATCGATGGATCGTGCCGCATGTACGCAGCGCGCGGATGGGCGGCGCGCGGGCGACGCAATCTCACGGCTCATTTGTGGCGCGCTGATCTACGACGACGACTAATGTACCGCGCACTCGCTCAATGTACAACACTGACTGTACGCTCTCGTCTTATTTAAAATGGAAACCCAATTCACATGTTTTATAGCAGAACTGAATCTGATCCCGTGGTTTTCGCGACCATTTTCATAATCTTACAATTTATCCGTCACACCTCTTTTTATTAGGGGGTTACATATTATGTAACTTGCGTTCCTAGTAACTAGTACAGGTTAGTAGCGTTTACTTCATACATCTAAAAATTCCAGTGCTTTGACATAACATAGGCCAACAATGACCAGTACCAGCTCAGAGAATGTTTATATATGTAACCGTTACGAAAGCCCACTTAAATGTAACACTACAATATCCCTCTGTAACGTGTTGATATAAACTTTTACTATAGGAATGCGTGTGTACTGAGCACACATCGGGCTCCACACAGCCCATCAATCGACATCAATCGGAATTCAATTCGTCGCCGAAATAATATTTATATCGGAAATCCATTAGCGGCGCGAGGTAGCGACGTGCTCGATATTGTGTGTCGTGTACCTAGTGCGAGTACCTGCGCGGAGTACGTAACTACTCGTAGTACATTCGTTTCTCATAATGTGACCTATAGGCTCTGTATGCAAGCACACTCTCACACATCCTTTTAAGTTTTGGACGAAAATTGTGGTTTAATTAATGGAACCGCTCCGAAGTGTCGTGTTCACCGATTTTTGTTAGAAACCCAACTACGTACTTACAACGGCTAGCCAAGTAGAAAGGACTCTTTGGAATTTTGGATAAATGTTTCTGTATTCCTTTTTAAACATAATACTGCCGTGCGATTCTGTAATCATCTCACCGTGAAAGTTTGGGTGAAGTGAGCGTGGAGTGAGCTGTCATTCGCTAGGGATTAACACTACCTATTAAGTGCTCACTTCACTTATGATTTCACGGTGAGATTTTTACAGAATCGACCGGCTGTTATAGTATTTACTTCACGCTCCGCAGACATCGTTTACGTTTCCGTGCCGGAGTGCAGTAACCGCGCGCACGAGATAGCGATCTAAACGAAAGTTTAACTTTAACTGTTCGAGCCCAATACAGTTAGTTATAGCAGCATGTCTTTGTTGCCAAGTAATTACGTCGCTTCGCGTTATACGCTGGCTATAGATTCTTTATTTTGTAAAATCGCTGGCACGAATGTAATCTGCATGCAATTGCTTCTAGATAAGTATCTATTGTGCTGTGTTTTCTTATTATCTCACGATTGGAACGCGATGGCATTTTACCGTGCATCTGAATATGCACAAAATATTGCTAAATAAAAATTATTTTTTACGACCTAGATTACTAAACAATTTTGGTACGTAAAATTAATGTATTTGTTAAAATAATCAAAACATCGAAAAAAGTCTGTTTACGTAGACAATCGTGTGTACATAGGGAAGTTTTTGAAGCCCATGTAGTATTCTGGACATGCACAACGGGCTCCGGGTTGGTGGCTGTTAGTGTGTGGGAGCCGTGACATGAGCGCGCTGACTCGCTCGGCAGAATGTGTCGACTTATCATACTGTCGCCAAACGAACCAGGCGCGCTGGAAATAGGCAACTTTACAGTTTCACGAGTCATCAATAATTTTATGAAAATAAGTGCATTCGTCAGTAGTTTTCCTGACGGAATGATCCTCTAGAATAGCGCAGCAGTCGCAATCAAATAGCCTTTAGTTTGCTAGAAGCTAGACAGTGGTAACTTACAGCCGGTGATTGTTGCTAAACAATTAAATTAATCTTTGGATATAAACTAAGAAAGAAATAAACTATTATATAGCTAATTACACTTTTCGCAGCGCTGTGTGAGTAGTTTTATAAGTACTTTAGGTATTGAGTGGCGGCTGTCGACCCGCAGGCTGCTGGCGAACACTATCCATCCAGTTTATGCTCCATTCGCAACTTTACACGAGAGTGCGAGCTCTACCAATAAGTACTGAGTGGCGGCTATCGACCCGCAGGCTGCTGGCGAACACTATCCATCTAGTTTGTGCTCCGTTCGCAACTTTACACGAGACTGCGAGCTCTACCAATAAGTACTGAGTGGCGGCTATCGACCCGCAGGCTGCTGGCGAACACTATTCATCTAGTTTGTGCTCCGTTCGCAACTTTACACGAGACTGCGAGCTCTACCAATAAGTACTGAGTGGCGGCTATCGACCCGCAGGCTGCTGGCGAACACTATCCATCTAGTTTGTGCTCCGTTCGCAACTTTACACGAGACTGCGTGCTCTACCAATAAGTAATGAGTGGCGGCTATCGACCCGCAGGATGCTGGCGAACACTATCCATCGAGTTTGTGCTCCGTTCGCAACTTTACACGAGACTGCGAGCTCTACCAATAAGTACTGAGTGGCGGCTATCGACCCGCAGGCTGCTGGCGAACACTATTCATCTAGTTTGTGCTCCGTTCGCAACTTTACACGAGACTGCGTGCTCTACCAATAAGTACTGAGTGGCGGCTATCGACCAGCAGGCTGCTGGCGAACACTATCCATCTAGTTTGTGCTCCGTTCGCAACTTTACACGAGACTGCGAGCTCTACCAATAAGTACTGAGTGGCGGCTATCGACCAGCAGGCTGCTGGCGAACACTATCCATCTAGTTTGTGCTCCGTTCGCAACTTTACACGAGACTGCGAGCTCTACCAATAAGTACTGAGTGGCGGCTATCGACCAGCAGGCTGCTGGCGAACACTATCCATCTAGTTTGTGCTCCGTTCGCAACTTTACACGAGACTGCGAGCTCTACCAATAAGTACTGAGTGGCGGCTATCGACCAGCAGGCTGCTGGCGAACACTATCCATCTAGTTTGTGCTCCGTTCGCAACTTTACACGAGACTGCGAGCTCTACCAATAAGCCGTGAAGGATGTTGCGAATATACGGCAATACTTTAGAATTTATGCTTCAGCAAAGTGTGGGACGAAGCATGGAGTTCAGTGGGTGGAGAGAAATAGAGGGTGTTGTGACGTGCACGTAGTCGCATGTCGTTAGCGGTACTCAAGGATATTGCCGTAAGTGGTAACTACGAGGGGTGGAAATTAAGTTTCTGGAATTTGTCAATAAAACACAAGCAAATTGAGTGACGAGAAAAATGTCATCGTCGACCTTAGGGGCAATTCTCTTAATTTTAAGAACGTTCTTAGTCTGGATCTGTGTGAATCTGTCAAAAATATATTAGGTCTTTACCTATGAAATTGCCGTTCTGCAGTACTGGCCATTTCAAATCAAATTAATTTTTATTTGGCTAAGAATTCTAATTTCAAATTAATTTTATTTTAAAAACATGGAATTTTGTTTCCAAAAGTAGTCATTTGTTTATTGATTAGTGTTACATTTTCATCGCATTTCAATCTTTTTCGTCATCATGGATACGTTAAAAATTCGAGTAATTATGGAATATGAGTACCGTCGTGGCAGCAACGCGGCACAAGTGGCACGCAACATCAACGACGTTTACGGAGCTAACACTACAAACCAACGCACCACCTGTTATTGGTTTGTTCGCTTACGTTCTGGAAATTTCGACCTGAAAAATGAACCTCGCGGTCGTCCGAAGACTTTGGTCGACAGTGACGAATTAAAGGCGATTGTGGAAGCTGATGATACACAATCTACGGCTGAATTAGCAGCAGCTTTCGACGTTAGCGTCAAAACAATATTGGTCCATTTGCGTCAAATTGGCGAGGTAAAAAAGCTTGACAAATGGATGACCCACGAACTCAATGATCGCCAGCGCGAAGTACGCGTCGAGACACTGCTCAACAGACCCACAAATGAAGGTATTTTGAACCGCATTGTTACCTGCGATCAAAAATGGATTTTGTTTGATAACCGCAAGCGCTCAGCAAGTTGGTTGGATCCTGGTTCAGCACCTAAACAATGCCCTAAACGAAAACTTATCCCTAGAAAAGTGATGGTCACTGTTTGGTGGTCTAGCGCCGGTGTGATTCATCACAGCTTCTTACCAAACGGGGTGAGCATTACTGCAGATGTGTACTGTGAAGAACTGAACACAATGATGGAGAAACTGGCACATCTCCAACCAGCATTGGTCAATCGCTCGTCTCCGCTGCTCCTGCACGACAACGCGCGACCTCATACTGCACAGCAGACGGTCTCCAAGTTGCAAGAACTGGGGTTGGAAGCTCTCCGTCATCCGCCCTACTCACCAGACCCGTTTTCCAGAATTTTGATAACTTCTTGGCGAGAAAAAAATTCAATACCCGAGAGGCAGTACAAAATGCCTTTGAAGAATTTGTTGCCTCCCGTCCAGCTGATTTCTTTAAGAAGGGCATCAATAAACTGCCACTGCGTTGGCAAAGATGCATTGATTGCATGGGTGATTACTTCGATTAATACAAATAAAAAATACATGAAAAAAATTCGTTTAAATTTTTTCATACAAAACGGAAATTTCATAGGTAAAGACCTATTATCTACATTTTTGACAAGTTTTTGACCTTAACTTGTCGCCGAGATGAGTCTGTGATTAGATTTTGTACGTTTTCAATGACGAGTATTACTTTCAGATCGTCACATTAGTTTCCTATATCGTGAAGATCTAAAGCCGTTTATCCACCGCCACGTCAACGGGACGTCACGTTCGGTTCGAATAATCTGATTTCTTGTTGACGTCTCGTTGACGGTGACGGTGAACGAACGCTGTTGGAAGCCCTCCTGGTAATCCTCCGAAGTTAACCCGTTCAGCACTGCGTTACAGCTTCCTTTACCTCCTGTACGCTGCCGTGATGAGTTCTCTTGAGATTCGACTTCATCTTGGGGAACTAGAAAAATGTCGATATCGGGGCTACAAGGTGGCTGCGGCAACGTTGAAATGCCTTTTTCGGATGTGTTTCTGTTCATGGGTGAGAAGTTTGCACATCTTTGCCCATATCTTTCGCTAGATCGAATTCTCGGAAACATCTTGAGAATGGTTTCTTTGATGAAGGATTTATTTTCTCTAAGTAGGTGTGTGCAAACACTTTTACATGTAAATCACATTTTTTTTTAAACTAGATGAGGTCGGCCTTTCCTATCTGACTATTCTGAGAAAAATGACCGAAACAAACTCAGAGGTCACAGTCTCTTTTAAAGTCCAGACGTAATCTTATAAATAAATAAATTCTATATTTCACCAAAAAGCCATCTCAATACAATACTTAAAAAACTAAGAATATAATATAAGGCTTATTACTAGGTCACAAAAGTTTGAATACTCTGACTCCTAAACTAGGTGTAGGTGCCTGTGACTTAGGAGTCAGTGATTCTCCGTAAACAAACAAAGCCATTTAATAAAATGCGGACGTTTCAATAGCAAATAGTGGAAAATAAAACATACTCTGATTTTAGGAAAGAAAAATAAAATAATAATAAAAGAAAATAAAAATTTTTGTTAGAATGTGGGGTATGTGTGTGTGTGTGTGCAGTGAGTAAATGTAAGGTATGTGTGTGTGTGTGATGAGTAAGTGTGGGATGTGTCTGCGCGTAGTAAGATAGTAGAGGATGTAAAATTTATGATAAAATCATCACTGTAACTTACCCAACAGAAGATCCTCAGTGTTATTATAATCGAGACTTTGGAGATAATCTCTAAGTACAGTTGTGCATTTATATTTGGGGCACGAAAAAAATATTTAACTTTTTGTTTAGGATGTTGTAGATTTTAGTGCTTATAACATAGAACTGACGTTTGGCAAAGGCAGTTCTATGTCGTTCGTGAGGGAAAACATTGTGCTTAAGTCTGCCAGACGGTTCCTTTGGGGGGTGTGCAGAGTGTTTGCGTAGGGTAGACTGGAGCACATAGAGTTGCCTGACTGTAAGTACCTTACAATCGGAATAAAGCTCTACAGTGGGATACCTACGTGGAAGAGAGAACATCACCTTAAGGACAGCTCTCTGGGCTCTCTCTAGGCGAATAAATACATTCAAACTCAAACTCAAACTCAAAGCATTTATTTCAAGTAAACCAATTATAGGCACTTTTGAATTGTCAAGGGGTCAGTCAGTCAGAAAGATGAAGCTAGTTGCCCATTCCAAAGCGAAGTAGGTACCTGTGGAGAAGAACGGGCAAGAAACTCCACGGACACTCTTTTAAATCATAAAAATTGTTACAACATTTTGGTTACATCATTCAAGTTGAAATTATACATGTGAGAACGATGTAGAAAGACGTGCACGTTAAAAGCATCCGTACTAAAAAGATAACAAAAAAAAAAACGATTCAGAAATGAAAATACTTAGATTAAAATTAAAATAAGCCGTGGCAGCTAAGAGATGGCCAGTCCCTACTGGCGGCGCCCGTTCACGAACATGACGTAGAGATCAGCACCATTTAGCTCAACCATTTTGAAGGGAACTTAATGATCCAACACACACGCCACCACCAGCGAGACATTTCAGTGAGCATGACATACCCTCAGCCGCCATGGCACGTTATGCAATTAAACAATATTAGGAGATTGAATTTATACAATACAAAGATAGTTTTTTCAATCTTCAGCAGTCTTCAGCAGCTCCAACTATATTTATACATTTTCGAATGCTAATTCATTAGTTTATGCGCCTTTGTGTGCGCAATTTGTATGGCACACCCCCATACGGAACTGGAACTTCAAAATCGATTCGCCCTGTTGGAAACCACAGGCAGCATTGACGAGAAAGCCGACGCGGTGGTCAAAGCACTACGCGACGTGTCCCGCAGACTCTTTCCGTCGCAGCGAAAAAGTAAGGTGTCCAAACTTTCCTCGGAAACTCTCGGACTTATGAGGGAAAGACGAGAGTTGCCATATATGCAGACGTCTTCGTCAGATAAGAGGGCCTTAAACCTAAAAATTAGGAAGTTGACGCAACGCGACCTTCGGTGCTCCAACACCCGCGACATTAAGGACGCCATTGAGCAGAACCGAGGGTCGAAAGTGTTCGCTCAGCAATTAGGGAGGTCCCATCTGACGAAACTAAGAACTGCGGATGGCAGAATAGTGACCTCAAAGTCCGAGATACTCGAGGAAGTCGAGAATTTTTATGGGCACCTATACTCAACGCGGACGATGAAGCCAGCGGGGCATAGTGCAGATGACCATCGAGCCGAATTAACACGCCACTACACGGAGGATATCCCGGATTTCGACCAGTGCGAGATTAGGGCGGCTCTCGAGCAGCTAAAGAACAACAAGGCACCTGGGGATGACGGAATAACGACAGAGCTCCTTAAAGCGGGCGGGGCTCCAGTCCTGAAAGAGCTAGCGAGCCTCTTTAATTCCGTTATCCAAGAGGGTACAACGCCCGAGGCGTGGAGCAGGGGTGTGGTGGTTCTGTTCTTCAAAAAAGGTGACAAATCCTTGCTGAAGAACTATAGACCCATCTCGCTTCTGAGCCACGTCTACAAGCTGTTCTCGAGGGTCGTCACGAACCGTCTCGCCAGGAGACTTGACGAGTTCCAGCCGCCAGAACAAGCCAGTTTTCGAAAAGGCTTAAGTACCGTAGACTACATCCATACTGTTCGACAAATTGTACAGAAGACCGAGGAGTACAATCAGCCGCTGTGTATGGCATTTGTGGACTACGAGAAAGCCTTCGACTCCATCGAAATATGGGCAGTTCTGGCCTCTCTGCAACGATGTCGAATTGACTGGCGCTACATCGAAGTGTTGAGATGTTTGTATGACGCTGCAACGATGACTGTCCAGATCCAGGATCAAAAAACCAGCCCCATCCAATTGCTCAGGGGGATGAGACAGGGGGATGTAATATCCCCTAAATTGTTTACCAACGCGTTGGAAGACGTCTTCAAGACGCTGGACTGGACTAGACAGGGGATCAACGTGAACGGCGAGTACATCTCACGTCTTCGATTTGCCGATGACATCGTCATAATGGCAGAGACGCTGGAACAGCTAGACCGAATGCTGCACAGCCTAAATTGAGCGTCCCGGCGGGTTGGCCTCGGCATGAATTTGGACAAGGCAAAAGTCATATACAATTCGCACGTCTTGCCGAGTCCAATCCACATCGAAGGGTCGCTTCTCGAAGTTGTGAAGGACTATGTCTACCTAGGGCAAGTCATCCAGCTCGGTAGACACAACTTTGAGAAAGAGGCCGACAGAAGGATCCAGTTGGGTTGGGCGGCATTTGGAAAGCTTCTTCAAGTCTTCTCGTCGCCTATCCCTCAGTGCTTGAAGACTAAGGTCTTCAACCAGTGCGTCCTGCCCGTCATGATATACGGTGCTGAAACGTGGACACTGACGGTCGGGCTGGTCCACAAATTCAGGGTCGCTCAGCGCGCTATGGAGCGAGCTATGCTCGGAGTTTCTTTGAAGGATAAAATCAGGAATGAAATTATCCGGAAAAGAACCGGAGTAACCGACATAGCTTGCAGAGTAAGCAAACTGAAGTGGCAGTGGGCTGGCCATGTCTGTCGAAGGGCCGATGGCCGGTGGAGCAGACGAGTCCTGGAGTGGAGACCGCGTATCGGCAAGCGTAGTGTGGGACGCCCCCCAGCTAGATGGACGGACGACCTAAAGAAGGTGGCTGGGGTAGACTGGATGCGGAAGGCGGAGGCCAGGGTGTTGTGGCGTGACATTGACTATATGGGGGTGCCCGTTTGGATGCTGATCAATAAGTAAATAAAGAGAGAGAGAGAGAGTAGTAAATATCTTACACAAGTGGAATTAGTTAGGAAGAGGCAGCTGCACGGCATTAGGGAATCACAAGTGTGTGCTCTTAGGGTAAGGGTGTTTGAGGGGCACAGGTTTGATCTGAGAGCAAAGGGAACGTAAACCGTTTTATCAACGTTTAAGGTGAGCAAGTTGTCGGACAAACATTTCATCACGGAGGAAAATGCAGCCTCGGCGTTTTGGAAAGTCTGGGGCCAGTCATAGCCATTTATAACAAGAGCTGTATCGTCCGCATACGTAAAGATCTTGCAGTTTTCAAGAGGGAGTTTGCAGAGTTCATTTATGTAAATGAGAAAGAGAGTGGGCCCCAGAATGCTGCCTTGCGGGATGCCTTATGTGATTGGCAGCTCATCACTTACATGTTGACCGATTTAACTTTTTGGGTACGATCACTGAGATAGTCTACGAAGATTTTCAGTGGGTGTCCACGTATTCCAATATTTTCCATTTTACTCAAAAGGGCGGGGGCAGAAACGGTGTCAAATGCCTTTAAAAGATCAAGGAAAATTCCTAGGCACTTGCGTTTTCTATCTAGCGTCCTAGCTACGTGATTAGATAAGTCCATAACTGCGTCTTCGGTACTTATTCCATTTCTGAACCCGTATTGGTTATTGGCTAAGATATTGTTCGTCTCGAGAAAACTGGTCAGATTCTTATTCAATACGCGTTCTAAAATCTTTGACATTGCTGTCAAAATCGAAATTGGACGGTAGTTGTTGACATCGCCTTTGCACCCAGATTTATGAATGGGGTAAACTGCTGCTTTTTTAAACGCCGTCGGGAAAACACCCGTACTTATACACATTACAGACGTGTGTAATAATCGGAACCAGTATACATCTCGAGGCCTTTATTATTTTAGACACAGTCAGCCAGTAGCACAGTCAGCCCTGAGACCCAAAATAATGGAGTCGACATCGTCTTCGGTCACTTCAAGAAGGACCACTAAGCCACACGACTGTGAATTCGCCACACATTTGGGCACCGTTGAGGGTGCTTTAAATTTAGACGCCAAACTACTGCCTACGTTAGCAAAACAGTTGTTGACGTGGTTAAGCGAAGATTTAGGGTTATCTAATAGATGTAACAAATCAAAAGAAGGAGAACACTGAGTAACTATGAAGATCTGAGACTTTCTTAATAACATTCCAAGTAGCCTTAATATTATTTTCCGCATTACGAAACTGTTCTTTTTCATACGCGAGTTTAAGTTTTCTCAGGAGTGAATTACAGAAATAGCGATATCGAGTGTAGGTGATTTTCAATATTTCATTATTTACTGACTTTTTGAATTTTACATGCATGCGGTCACGGTGCCGTATACAGTGGAATAGCCCAGGCGTAATCCAGGGTTTTAAATTACGCTCTCTTGGAACTGTTTGTACCCGTGTATGCTTTATAACAATGGAGGAGAGACTACGTATTAAAGCATCTGCAGCATCATTGGGATCCAAGATAGACAGCATTGGAGACCAGTCATGGGTTTTGATGTTCTCTATAGCGGATTCGTAATCTATTTTTGACCTAGTACGACTAACATCCGAGTTAGCACTCCTGGTTTGTAGAAATAGTAGCAGCGGTTTATGATCTCTTATGGATGATTCAATAATGAAAGTCGTAGCGGATTTATTTGTTTTAAGAAAAATGTGATCCAGACAGTTTGTGAGCCGTGTCGGAAACATATGCGCTGGGAGCAGTCCGTTTGCCGCAGTGCAGGTCAAAAACTCATCTGAATGACTATCAACATTGTCGATCTTAATGTCAATATTCATATCACGAATCAAGATCACGGAAGGGGTTGTTATTTTGAGTACCTACGTTATTGAGACTATCAATAAGTTAATTAAGTTCTGAGTTGAGCTGCACGGTTACTGACGAATGCGTGCACTATCTGAACCAGTTCACTCAATCTGTGTGGTTCTTTCCTCAAAATACCACTTCAGACACCAATCTACATGGTCCTCAAAGATCAAAGATTATGTCCGGATTTTTATATACACATTGACATTGATGAATTTTATATAAACAATGACATGGATATTTACTTTGTAAAGTATCTTATTTTTTATTATTATTATTGTGAGTGTGAAGACTATGTGGGTCATTTCTTTTTTCTTTTTTCCTTCTGAGTTAGTTTTAATCATGCTCTGGCAGTTTGAGTAATTTATGCGGCCTACCCAAATGTCCTTTCATTGGTATTGTTCGTCGAATCGTAAGGCTCATCAAGTTCTAGTTGAGCTGCACGATTTTTGACAAATGCGTGCACTGACTGGACAGGTCCGCTCAATCTGTGTGGTTCTTTACTCAAAAGACCATTTCAGACACCAATCTACATGGTCTTCACATGATTTGACCAAGATTATGTCTGGACTTTAAAAGAGACTGTGACCTCTGAGTTTGTTTCGGCCTTTCTTCTCAGAGTAGTCAGATAGGAAACGCCGACCTCATCTAGTTTAAAAAAAATATGATTGACATGTAAAAGTGTTTGTACAAACCTACTTACAGAAAATAAATCATTTATCATTTATTTATCATTTAATAAAGTTGTTTAACTTTTTAAAAGAAGGAAATAAAATAAATAAATAACTATTGTAGCGTCTTCCAAACAACAGATAAGACAGTTTGCGTCAGCAAAGTATGGTTCTTTGAATTGAATCTTGGTCAGATCATGTGAAGACCATGTAGATTGGTGTCTGAAATGGTGTTTTGAGGAAAGAACTACATAGATTGAGCGGACCTGTCCAGTCAGTGCAAGAATTTTTCAAAAATCGTGCAGCTCAACTCAGAACTTGAGGAGACTCATGATTCAACGAACGATACCATTGAAAGGACATTTGGGTAGGCCGCGTAAATTATTCAAACTGCCAGATCATGATCAAAACTAACTAAGATGAAAAACAGAGAAAGAAATGACCCACATAGTCCTCACATTCACAATAATAATAATAATAATAAAAAAATACTTTACAAAGTAAATATTCATGTCATTGTATATATAAAATTCATCAATGTCAATGTGTATATAAAAATCCGGACATAATCTTTGAGGACCATGTAGATTGGTATCTGAAATGGTCTTTTGAGGAGTCACACAGATCAACTGGACCTGTCCAGTCAGTGCACGCATTTGTCACTAACCGTGCAGCTCAACTCAGAACATAAGGAGCTCAGCGATTCTATGAACAATAACAAAGACAGGACATTTGGGTAGGCCGCATACACTACTCAAACTGCCTGACCATGATTAAAATGGAAACAATGGCCCACATAGTCCTCACATTCACAATAATTAAAATAATATACCTAATACTTTAAACAGTAAATGTTCATGTCATTGTATATGTAAGTAAGTAAGTATTTATTTGCATAAAACATGGTATACATGGTGTTACAATAATTTATCGGTTGTATAAAAAGTCTTGCAACATTTTTTTTATTTTTTTGAAATTTTATTTATATTATTAAGTTACAACTTTAATCCATAATATAATCGCCATTGCTATCTATGACCTCCGCCCAACGCTGTGGTAGCTTCTCTATTGCTCTCGGCCAATACTCTGATGACCGCGTGTTAAAAAAATCAGTAACTGCCTTTTCGAGTTGAGCCCGATCATCGAATTTTTTATCCTTAAGATGCTGCTTGAGATCCCGGAACAGATAATAGTCCGATGGAGAAAAGTCTGGGGAATAGGCAGGATGCGGTAACACTTCCCAGCCTAGCTCCAGAATTTTCTGTCGGGTCTTTTTCGCAACATGTGGACGCGCGTTATCATGTAAGAGAAAAACTTGTTTACGTTTCGGGCGATTTTCTCGGATTACATCGACTGCCTTCTGTAGTTGTGCAGCATACACTTCCGCTGTTAGGGTGGCATCAATGTCGCGGAACTCGAAATAAAGCATTCCTTGAGCGTCCCACCAACAACAAAGAAGTACCTTTTTCTCGAATGATTCAGTTTTTTGTTGTTTGTGAGGCTGTTCGCCCCTCTGAAGCCTCTGATGCTTTCTACTGTGATTCACGTACATCACCCAGCCTCAAATATGGCGAGGGGGGTAGTGGCTGATCTTTGCGTTATGCTCGTGAACGGGTGCTGCTTGTGGTGACTGGTCGTCTTGCTGACCATGGTTTTAGTATTGTTATAATTAGTAATAACTTGTTTATTTAGTTTCCTTCGATGGTCCTAGTTTATCATTTGTGACTTCAAGCGACAGCTATTTAAACAGAACCCAGCATTGCATAAATATGTTAGCGGTCACGCCCTTCATACCTGGAGGCTTTTATTTAATTTTCATTTATTAATTTTTGCTTGAGTACGTATAGTTTTTTATTGTATTTCTTGGTATATTGGCGTTGCTAGCTGACATATGACAAATAATTTAATTTAATTTAGTGTCCTGTGTCTTGTAATGTTAATTACTTTGCATACTTTGTATTGTATTCAGTCAAGTATTTTCTAACTGAACAGACAGCTGTGCTGCTGGGGAGTTTGTTGCGCCACTTCTTCTTCCCAGCGAAAGCACTAGGAAGTGGTGAAGGGCGGGCGTTTTGGGGGACTGTCTTTTGTAATTTTGACGTTCGAAAAGTGCTGATTCTCAGCCTAGTTTGAATAAATGACTTTTGATTTTGATTTTGATTTTTCATCTCCAGTAAGGATATCTCGTAAAAAGTCCTTCCTATGGGGACGAAGAAGCAGTGACTCGCAGATGCTGATGCGTGAAGCTTTGTCTGAACCTCGAAGTTCGTGGGGGACCCATCTCGAAAGGATTTTTCGATAACCGAGTTGATGTAGGTGATTGGCAACTGTCATATGGTTACAGCCGAGTGTCGCTGCCAATTCGCGGGTGGTAGCATTGGGCGCCTCTTTCAGTGCGCTTCGCAAAGCTTCTTCATTCAGAGCTGATGGGTGACCAGAGCGTGGTTGATCTTCGAACGAAATATCTCCTGATTCAAACCGTTCATACCAGCGACGGACGGTGGAATAGTGAGCAACGTTCTTTTTGAATGCAGCACAAATGTTAGCGGTAGCCGTCCTTGCATTATGTCCTTGGAGGAACTCGTAATACGCAATACTACGAAGTGACGGTTGACTAATCGAAGACATTATTGCAGCTTGCGCTCCACGTCACGCTTTTATATACCTTCCGGGTAATAGCTACGAAAAACTTCTACCATATTATACTACTAGATTCCGCTAACGAAGTTTCTAGAAAATTATAGAAATAAAACAAAGAAATGTCGCAAGACTTTTTATACAACCGATACAATAAAGATCTTACATGTTTTGCCAGAATTGTACTTAGCATGCATAATTATGTCCACTTAATACTAACATGAGAATTTGTTATCCATAAATTCTTTAAGACTATAGAAATTTTTCAAGTTTAACCAGTCAAACAATTTTCCCTTAAATAATCTGGAGTTTAAGTTTTTTATGCTACTCGGTATGTTATAAATATACTAACACAATTATATAAGCAGCTTTTATTAGCAAGCTTGGGAAGATCATGCAGAACGAGTCTCTGTGGATCACGCCGGCTCCTTGGATTAATATCATTGGCTGATATAAACAGGTCTTTATGTTTATTAACGAACATACATATTTCAAATATATAAAGCGACGGCAGCGGTAACAAACCTAATTTCTTAAATATGGGTTTACAAGATTCCTCCGAGTGCATCCCGTAAATTGCCCTAGTGCACTTTTATTGAGCAACAAATGCTCGGTTTATATCGGTACTATTTCCCCATATTATAAGCCCGTAACGTAGTACCGATTCTACATATGCATGATAGGTCATGAGAGCTGTTTTTAAGTTTGTAATATTTCTGATTTGTTTAAGAGCATATACAAATTTATTTATTCTCTTTGCAGCGTTATCCACATGCTCTTTCCAATTCAAATTCTCATCAATAATTACACCTAGAAACTTCGTTTGTGCTACTTCTTTAATTTTTGATACGTTTAGTTTAATATTATATTTAGGATTATTACATTTATTGAAATTAATATAAACAGATTTATTAAGATTTATTTTTAAATTATTTATGTCAAGCCATTGTATTAATTTATCTATAGTATTATTAATGTCAGTCTCATGATTATTTCTAAAATTGTTACATTTTTCTGTCGCTATAATAATAGCTATGTCATCAGCAAATAATATACATCGGTGGTCAGTTATATTAATAATATCAGAATAAAAAGATATTTAGAGAAAAAACAAGTATAAAATAGCAAAATAAAAAAATAAATAACATTCACTATCTAAACCTATTGGAGCAGCTCAATCCCAAGCCTTTTTGGCCTCAATATAGTCTTTCACAGTATAATAGTCTTTCTGGCATAGTTTTCGCTTTATAAAAGATTTGAATTTATTAAGGCTTAGTTCTTGAATGTGGCTAGGAAGCTCATTATAAAAACGTATACATTGACATCTAAACGAGCCACTTATTTTCTTGCGCCTGGTTATAGGAACAGCGTCTGGGACTTAATTTATAAATGGAACGAATTGTTCTTTTTTTGTAAAATAAAAATTGTCTGAATATCGGCGGCATTTCCACACAACAGAATACCGTACGACATCACACTATGAAAACAACTAAACTAAACGGGCTGTCTCTAAATCAGTTAAATCACGAATTTTCCTAATGGTGTATGCTAAAGAGCTAAGCTTTTTTGACAATTTATCTATATGGGGGCCCCATTGAAGCTTGGTATCCAAAGTTATGCCTAAGAATACTGTGGTATCTTCGGGTTTGAACTCTTCATCCTTTCTATCTTTGTTGATGTTTAACTCGTCAGACAACACACGAATGCTTAAGCGCCGGTCTTCACGATCGCACGGCTAGAACGACACGCGCGTCTCCCTTTGGCAACATCACTGTACCGCTACCTATTCTTTGTCATTTCTTATTATAATTTAAATAGCATATACAGTCCACGCTTTTATTTATTATTCTCCCTGAGCTCCTGAACATGGTGATCAGCGCGCGCAGACGAGCAATATGCGTGTGGGTACAAGAGGTGACGGGAGCTCCTTCACACGAATAACGTCTCTTCTTGAACCGCTTTGTTCATTCAAATTTCATGCATGCATCATTCAGGTTCAGATCTTTGCGTTATGCTCGTGGACGGGTGCTGCTAGTGGTGACTGGTCGTCTTGCTGACCATGGTTTTATTGTTGTTATTAGTAATAACTTGTTTATTTAGATTTCTTCGATGGTCCTAGTTTATCATTAGTTTGTGACTTTAAGTGACAGCTATGTGAACAGAACCTAGCATTGCATAAATACATACTGGAGGCTTTTATTTAGACAGTAAGTTTTTGTTTACATTTTTAATTTTGATATATAATTTTTTTGCTTGAGTACGTATAGTTTTTATTGTATTCGTTGGTATATTGGCGTGGCTAGCTGAAATATGGCAAATAATTTAATTTTGTGTTTTGTGTCTTGTAATGTTAATTACTTTGCATACCTTGTATTGTATTCAATCAAGTATTTTCTTGCTGAACAGACAGCTGTGCTGCTGGGGAGTTTGTTGCGCTACTTCGTCTCCCCAGCGAAAGCACTAGGAAGTGGTGAAAGACGGGCGTTTTGGGGGACTGTCTTTTGTAATATTGACGTTCGAAAAGTGTTGATTCTCAGCCTAGTTTGAATGACTTTTGACTTTTGATTTAGATTCAAACACGCGCGTTTTGTCATGTCTCCGTACACCACGTGAGTCATTAATATTCACGACGCGTGACAAAAAAAGTTACTTTCGAAAAACACGTATAAAACAAAAACCAAAAGTGCTATTGACTTCAAACTTCGACTGAAACTAAAAGAAGGTCCCCTCTTTCCAGACATATGTTTACAAATGGCACAGTATTCCCAGTTCCTAAACTAAAACTAATTTCACGCAAATTATCTACTGCAAGATCCCTATCTTCAGTACATTAAGAGTATTAACTAAAAAAAATGCAGACATACTTTTGCACTTCTAAATGTAGATTTTGTGTAGTGTTTAAAACACTACACAAAATGAAAGAATAAAATTCAAACTTTGCTCTTATTTTTATCTGCGTAAACCATGTCTGGTATATTCGTAGATATCATTTGTAAGTACCAAAGGTCTCGGTTGGCTCGGTGGCTCGGCTGGCTCGGTTGCTCGGTTCATGAGCGGTTACGTGGCAGAAGGCGCGGCTCGTATTTTGATTGTGTTACGGCCGCTCGCCGGTACTCGCCGGCACTCGCCCCGGGGTGCCTGACTGCTGCTTATTGTGATCGTCGCAGAATTAAATAGAAATATTATATTACTGGAATGTTTTTATTATTAATGTATGAGAAACATGGATGCACGTTAACTTGGCTCTCTATGGAATGAAATGTTAACATTGCGCGAGCATGACTAAGTGTATTCGTTAAGTTTACACCTATGTTCACGCAGCTGCCTTGCATAGGCATGCACTAACCTTGCTGTATAGACTAATCACTTGGAACCGATTGCCACTCCATATCGAGCTGAATTGTTTCACTTGTAGCGATCCGCCTTGTTTATTACTTCACGATTAATAAAATGTAGCATTCATAGCACGTTACTACTTCGTACAGAGCTCGTGTCCGCGACACCACAACCCCGTCGCTCCATCCGTCAGCTCCAAATAAACGTGAATCTTTAGCTAAATAAATCCGATATTCCGCTATTCCTAGCGGTGTGCCGTGCCGAGGTTGGGGCACTATCTCATAGGTTGAGGCACGGGATATTGCCTCCTTCGCTCCAAATGGAATATTCGCCGCTGCCACACGCCCACTAGCCAAGGGCTTATCACGAAAATAATACAGAATTTACTCTCGACCTCAAAATGTTCCCGAAATTAGTGTTTTAGATGAAGTTATTAAAGCCCGGTTCCCCTTACCTGATAATATGTATATTAATAGCTCAATTATAACGATAGTCGTTTCATGTAATTATGACCTATTTCTTAGCAACCATATGTCGGGCTGTAGGTACTCGACGAAAGTGAGAAAAATCTTCGGAACTTATCGTTCGAATAAAAAAACTTGGGAATCCTGTCGAAGTTTTGTGTTGAGTTATATATCAGCGCAGAACTACTTGAACTACTTCTAGAAACAAATCATTTCCATGTCGACGTGTAGCCGATACGACGCATATTTATATTTTTAGATAGTATATAATATTGGCTGTACGCGGAAAGGGGCCATAACCTAGTAAAACAAAAGTGTTCATTATGTTTAGTAAATTTTCGCAGTCTATCTTTAATTGTATTTTTTAGTTATCCATTTGTATAACTTATTTTATGGGTTTTTTGCCAACATACCTATAACTACGACTCGCTCCTTAAATTCGTCCCCGTCTAAAGCTGAAACCCTTTTGCATAGTAGTGTACCTAAATGTATTCGTTTATTTAGTTTCGAACATGTAACCCCACATGATGTAGTTAATGTTTTTAACCTACTAAAGTCTAAAAACACCGGTGACTACTGGGGCATCTCCATTAAACTTTTAAGTAATATAATCAAGTAAAATCTAACCTTTGTTCAAAGGCATACTATTCTATCAACGACTACTTAAACGATAAGAATAGTTGGTCGCCCTGATTAACTCAAGACAATGTTTATGTTCTTTCTCCAGAATTAATTTACAAAGAATTACTGATAGGTTATATGAGCTCATTATACAATTGTTTTTTATTGGGCTGTATAAGTCAAATCAGTTTAATTTAATTTTAATTTTATTATTGACATAATCAACCCATTGCAATGTTTTCTAATGAGTTGATTGCAATATGTGGTTAGCTAGTGACCTCGACAATTGATCATATTATTCTTACCTGAACAACCGGCAGCAAGTTCGTCATGCTCCCTTAGATGTCACTGCTTGCGGTAGCGTCGGGGGTCGGGTTGTCTCCTTCCCTCAAATATGGCGAGGGGGTTAATGGCTGACCTTTGCGTTATGCTCGTGAACGGGTGCTGCTTGTGGTGACTGGTCGTCTTGCTGACCATGGTTTTATCATTGTTATCATTATTAATAACTTGTTTATTTAGTTTCCTTATGGTCCTAGTTTATCATTTATGACTTCAAGCGACAGCTATGTAAACTGAACCCAGCATTGCATAAATATGTTAGCGGTCACGCCCTTTATACCTGGAGGCTTTTATTTAATTTCCATTTATTAATTTTTGCTTGAGTACGTATAGTTTTTTATTGTATTTCTTGGTATATTGGCGTTGCTAGCTGACATATGGCAAATCATTTAATTTAGCGTTCTGTGTCTTGTAATGTTAATTGCTTTGCATACCTTGTATTGTATTCAGTCAAGTATATTTTCTAACTGAACAGACAGCTGTGCTGCTGGGGAGTTTGTTGCGCCACTTCTTCTTCCCAGCGAAAGCACTAGGAAGTGGTGAAGGGCGGGCGTTTTGGGGGACTGTCTTTTGTAATTTTGACGTTCGAAAAGTGCTGATTCTCAGCCTAGTTTGAATAAATGACTTTTGATTTTGATTTTGGTATGGAAATAAAGACGAAATTCATATTATTTTAAATATTGCCCCGAGATGGTCTTACCAAGGGCTTTCTTATTACCCAGTAACTGGGTTGCGGAGGTCAGATAGGCAGTTGCTCCATGTAAATTACTAGTACTGAGCTGGATCCGGTTAGACTGGAAGCCGACCCCAACATAGTTGGGAAAACGCTAGGCTCAACTACCAAGCGTGGATATGAGTATTTGAAACGTGGCAGGTATACCTTACGTGGGAGGTTTACAAATTCATACATATCATAGGTATCTAAACCTAGTCGTGAGATAACCGGCCAGATGCAGGATTGGGATGGCGAAAACACCGTCGACGTGATGGAGGGCGATGGAGGGTCTTGGCCTGTCCTTGCAGACTGAGCTTAGGCTGTAAGAGAAATACATTTTCAATAGCACGTAGTTGTATGAATAAATGTTCAAATAGCGGCTGTAGTTACAAGTTTATAATGATTCCGAGAAGTTTTTAGTTAGTTCTGTTGCAGCCCTGCGCGGCGGCCACTACGAGTTCTGTTCGCATCACTCAGGTGGGGCGCTGCGCCGCTGCGTTCGCATCACTCAGGCGGGGCGCTGCGCCGCTGTGTTCGCATCACTCAGGTGGGGCGCTGCGCCGCTGTGTTCGCATCAGTCAGGTGGGGCGCTGCGCCGCTGTGTTCACATCACTCAGGTGGGGCGCTGCGCCGCTGTGTTCGCATCATTTAGGTGTGGCGCTGCGCCGCTGTGCTCGCATCACTCAGATGGGGCGCTGCGCCGCTGTGTTCCGTCGCCTCGGGCGGCGTGTGCCAGGGAGTGAACGAAGGAACCTAAAAAAACATTGATTTAAATCAGACTCAGAATTAACACTTTTTAAAAGTCAAAAGTTACAAAAGGCAGCCCACCCTTCCCACTTCCTAGTAGGTATTTTAGTTAGGAAGAAGACCTCGCGCAATCTATTACGCCTTCAGCAATGCAGAAGCAGCCGGTCGATTCTGTAAAAATCTCACCGTCAAAATTTGCGTAGAGTGAGCTGTCGGTGTCATCCCACTGATGCTAGGGATTGGCCAAGCAAACATTTAAAATCGTAATCGAGATTTTAATAATTATGTTTTCATGCTAATTCTATTGATCATTTTATATAATTTTAAAGCTAGTATTTTAGTTGTCAAAACCCACGTTTAATCCCACGTAGTTTTTGTGGCGTGATCACTTCAACCGATTCACGAAATGTCGCGAATCGGGTGAAGTGATCACGCCGACTCGTCAAGACTAATCTAGGAAACAAAAGAAAAAAAAAACAACATAGAGATTCTGACTGATTTTCTGTTTTGCTATTTTATTTTAAAACCCCAAAAAATAGTAATGTTTTGACAACTAAAATACTAGCGTTGAAATCATATAAAATGGTCAATAGAATTAGCATAAAAATATTATTAAAATCTCGATTATGATTATAAATGTATTCTTGGTAAATCCCTAGTATCAGGTGGGATGACACTTTTTCTTTTTTTATAAAACGTTGCCCCACACTAGGAATTTCTCCTGTATCGTGGGTGCGTTTACAAACATTTAAAGTCATATACACAAACAGCCAGACCCGGAACAACTACTTGTAGGTCATACAAATATTTGTTCCGTGCGGGAATCGAACCTGCGACACGCAGCGCAGCAGTTAATCGCTTAACCACTGCGCCAACCGTGCCGTCAATCAACACTGACAGCTCACTCCACGCTCATTTCGCCTATGTTTTCACGGGGAGATGGTTACAAAATCGCACTGCTGTACGGTGAGTCAAAGAGCTAGATGGCTTGAGTTCACGATGATCAAATAGATTGAACCGATAAATAGGTCATCGAATGATTATTTTTTTTCTTTTGCTTAGTTACAAATATTTTACAGTGCGCGTTTACTGGGCACACATTAATTCCTTGTATATCCTTACTCGTAATTAATTCTCGGTTGGTTTTCATTTCATAATTTGTTCCACGCCCAGCCGCTAGGTGACCGGAGCGATTTACGTGAACCAGGAATGCGATTTATAGTTCACAAACAACTTGTATTTCGCAGGATGTTCGTGAAGTTTTTTACGGTCTGAGCCAGGACTATTGAGATTGTAATGGGTGTGTAAGTTGGATGAATAAAATCATTCAAACTCTTAATAATATCGTCCAAGCATGCCTACCGTTCCCCCACATCAAGATACTAGAAACAAACTTTCAAAGTACTTCCTCACATGTAACCGACACATAATAACGTGACGTGAACGTTCCTCGCTCCCAGTCACTCTAACAAACGATTGCTTCGCTAAGTGTTGTTTTATGTGCTCCAATTGTCGCCAAAGCACGGCGCAAATCAATCCGAGCATTACTGCCGTAAACTATCAAACTGCAATATCCATCGCCGGCAGTAAACCGCGCCGGCTTTACGACTATTATACTGCCGCGCCGATGAACGATGCCCGAATATGAATCGCTGCTTGTCACGTACCGAACTTGTGAACTGCAACGTTTGTACAGTAAGTTGATGTTGATTGTAACTACATTTTGCTATTATTTTAACTGCCAAAACATTGCTATTTTGTGGGGTTTTAATCTAGGAAAAAAGATTAGTCTTTAAATAAGGAAAAAACGAACAGCTTGCAAAGACGAAACTGTATCCTGAAGCTTCTCGAACTCGGTGGCTTTTTTTAAACTAACAAGTCGAGTGTGGAATTCATCAAGCCGGCTACTAGAAAAACCATAGCTTTTTTTGAGCTCAGTCATCATTAACCGATGTTAAGTCGTTGACTAAAGTAGGTCAGTCCAGTAGCTGTTGCTTCATTTTTCACGAATCTCACTCAGTACTGTATCAAATGAGGCAGTAGGTTGTAGAGAAACTTAAAGTCAAACTTAAAGTTGTTTAAGTATATGACATACGCGTCGCGACGCGTAGAGGCGCAGGCGTCGTAGCGTAGAGAAAGGCATCACATCTGCTACGGCGTAGTATCAATAAAACTCCGAGGAGATCAATTGACGGGTTAAGTAAAGACATAGATTACAAAATCTATGTCCTTACTTCACCCGTCGCGCGCCAATCAGCAGACACATTAGAAATGTTATTGTTATCTGTACACATGGCGTACATTCGACGTTTGAGAAATAAGAACTTAGTAATTGTCGGTCCAACAATCCCTACATTTAGTGAGATGCACCTCATAGATCACGTAGAGGCACGGCGGACACATACAAACGACTACATTACAGGGTCTGTGCACACACCTGTGCTCTCGAGTCGCGAGTGTCTCGGCGATATTCAGATGGCGTGAGATTCGACTCACGCACTCCATGCACTTAACGTAATGTTCTCGGTGTTTACATCCGACGTCGGTGTGCGCGAAGTGGCCGTGCGAGAGAATTACGAAAATTCTGGAGAAAATGAAATTGTTGTGTATATAATTACCCATACGATTTATATAATGATAAATGATAAATGATAAATGATTTATTTTCTGTAAGTAGGTTTGTACAAACACTTTTACATGTCAATCATATTTTTTTAAACTAGATGAGGTCGGCGTTTCCTATCTGACTACTCTGAGAAGAAAGGCCGAAACAAACTCAGAGGTCACAGTCTCTTTTAAAGTCCAGACATAATCTTGGTCAGATAATGTGAAGACCATGTAGATTAGTGTCTGAAATGGTCTTTTGAGTAAAGAACCACACAGATTGAGCGGACCTGTCCAGTCAGTGCACGCATTTGTCAAAAATCGTGCAGCTCAACTCAGAACTTGAGGAGCCTTACGATTCGACGAACAATACCAATGAAAGGACATTTGGGTAGGCCGCATAAATGACTCAAACTGCCAGATCATGATTAAAACTAACTAAGAAGGAAAACCGAAAAAAAGAAATGACCCACATAGTCTTCACACTCACAGTAATAATAATAAAAATAAGATACTTTACAAAGTAAATATCCATGTCATTGTTTATATAAAATTCATCAATGTCAATGTGTATATAAAAATCCGGATATAATCTTTGAGGACCATGTAGATTGGTGTCTGAAGTGGTCTTTTGAGGAAAGAACCACACTGAGTGGACCTGTGCAGTCAGTGCACGCATTCGTCAGTAACCGTGCAGCTCAACTCAGAACTTAAGGAGCTCAACGATTCGACGAGCAATACCAGGGACAGGACATTTGTGTAGACCGCATACACCACTCAAACTGCCAGACCATGATTAAAACGGAAACAATGACCCACATAGTCCTCACATTCACAATAATTAAAATAATATAAGACTTTAAACAGTAAATGTTCATGTCATTCTGTATATAAATAGATATTTAGAAAGAAAAAAAAAAAATAATAAATAAAAAAAAACAAAAGTGTAAATCAGCAAAATAAAAAATAAACAACATTCACTGTCTAGACCTATTGGAGCAGCTCAATCCCAAGCTTTTTTGTCCTCAATATAGTCTTTTACAGTATAATAGGCTTTCTGGCATAGTTTTAGCTTTATGAAAGATTTGAATTTATTAATGCTTAGTTCTTGAGTATAATTATCTTCACCGCTAGTAAAACTCAACTCAACTCTCAACAAAACTGGCAAACGTGCAACCCAGCAGTTAGTGAAATCTATTACCTGACAGAGAAAAGAGCAAATCTATCACAGAGAACAGAGCAAATCTATTAGAGAGAACAGAGCAAAACTATTACAGAGAACAGAGAGACTGGTGGTTTACTACAACATGACGACTTACTGGAAAAGTATTTCCGCCGTTGAACAATAGGTCCAGCAACTACACGGACTGTCAACGAAACGTGGCTTACTTTACTATATCCACACAACTTGAGCATAAATTAAACGAGCTCAAACACTACAACGAAGTACTAGAATCTGAACATGGAAGACGCAGTAGGCGAGGTCTCATAATCGGGATTGGGAACATTGCTAACTCTCTCTTTGGCGTACTGGATGACCAATTCGCCGATAAATATAATAACGACATCAAACTACTGCACAACAATGAAGAACACTTGTGCAATCTGTACAGACAATATACTTCAATAATCGAAGGTGAATACAACCTCCTGAAGAGGAACGAGCAAGTAATGAACCGACAGTTCGTCGTCGTGTAATTGTCCCTGTCTATAAATCAGGTAGCAAAGAGCAAGTGACGAATTATAGACCTATTTCTTTACTGCCTTCCATGTCAAAAATATTGGAAAAAATTATTAACAGAAGGTTGTTGAAATATTTGGAAGATAAATCAATTCTCTCTAAGCGACAGTTTGGATTTAGACCTAAAGTTTCAACTGCTGATGCGGTACACCATCTGACTGACTATCTAGCGCAAGAACTTGACAAGGGTAACCACACAGTAGGAATCTTCCTGGACCTCGCCAAAGCTTTTGACACAGTTTCCATTCCAATCCTGTTGCGCAAGCTTGAGATCATGGGTGTAAGAGGCACCCAGCTGAAAATTTTCAAAAGTTATTTAGAAGATCGTTCCCAGTGCGTAAAGATTGGCAATGTTCTCAGCGCTGTTCAAAAAAACACATTTTTTGGTGTTCCTCAAGGAAGTATTTTAGGACCTACACTGTTTTTGATCTATATAAATGACCTTTGCAATCTAAAGCTAGAGCATGGCACTATCATTACTTACGCTGACGACACTGCTCTACTCTTTTCGGCTGATTCAGAAAATGAAGTCTACAATCTTGCGCAACACGGATTCAATATTGTAAATAAATGGCTTCAAAATAACTCACTAACCCTAAATGCAGAGAAGACAAGTTTTATTAAGTTTTCTATGCGTAAACAAATATCGAAGATCCCCTCAGCGTTGCATGCTCATTGTTGCCCAATCCCTGCAGACAGCCTATGTAAGTGTCCTAATATTAAAAAGACAGATAAAATAAAATACCTGGGTATTATAATAGACGAAACCCTTTCCTTCAGACCGCATATGGAAGCTCTAAATAATAGAATTCGTAAGCTGATATACGTATTCAAAAAGATACGATGTATAGCAGATCCAATAATAATTAGGCAAGTATACTTTGCCCTTTGTCAGTCAATTTTGACTTACTGTATCACTTCATGGGGTGGGGCGAGTAAAACTTTGCTACTCCCCATTGAAAGAGCACAAAGAGCTATTCTCAAGGTGGCTACTTGCCGTCCTTTTCTTTTCCCCACTAACACCCTGTATAAAGCTTGTAAAGTACTAACAGTTCGACAGTTATTTATAATGAGCACTGTACTAAAACAACACGCGGCGCTTCCATTCAGCACTGAATTCACAAAAAGAAAACGGAAAGATATTGTTTGCCCTCAAAAAAGCACAAAGCATGCTTTTACAGCCAAATTTTATATGTACCTCGGACCGCTACTCTATAATAGGCTAAATGATAAAGGAAACATCTACTCCTTAAATCAGAGTAACTGCAAGAAAATCCTTATGCAGACTCTTCAAACTATGTCCTATGAAGATACAGAGAAGTTATTAGTTGTACTAAAGTAAATATTGTTAGTAATAGGTATATAATTTTATAAACGTTTTACATGTGTACCAATAAGTACCAATAAGATAAATATGATAATTAAGTGATTATTTAATAAATTATTGTTACCTCCAATCGCCTGAAACACAGGATTACCTAGTTCAGGCACAAAAAAAAAAAAAAAATGGTGAACTTGACATAGATTTAAGAAAAACTGTATTTAGCGTTAGTCCTTATATTATTGAATAAATTTTATTATTATTATTATTATTATTATCAACAAAAGGCTCAGAAACTCGATGCAACAACTGAGAACAGAACAAGACTAATCAACTTTTCTCACTGCTAATGCACTTGCCGCAAACATGATGGTAGCAAACTTGCGGAGAATACAAGACATGTTGATCGACCTAGTTATTGATCTTCGCTACGGAAAAGTCGACTCCCACTTATTGCCTGCATTCGAAAAACAGTTGAACATCATATTAGGACAAGTACCCAAAGGATTAGCCCTACCCTGCCCAAACAAGTTCAAGTGTATTCTGGAAATGTATAAACTAGTACTTGCTAGTTTATACATTGCATTTAATAAAATCTTCGGTTCGTCTTCCTTACACACTTGTGTAAGGATGACTATATTTTCGAAGTAAAAATCCCTTTAGTAACAGACGAACAATATGAACTAACCGAAGTCGTCCCGATACGCAACATAAAAGGAGGCTCCATGATTAACATAAAACCAACAACCAACTATGTACAGACGCCAAGTCAAGGTACTACAATCTGACAATTTTAAAAAAATAGATTTTCATCTTTATCGCAAAAGCATAAGGTTCAAAGTTGATTGGGAAAATTTGACAGTTTCGGGTAGCTTGGTGTGCTGGCGTCTGTACATAGCCGTGAACATGAAAATGGATATGATGATACCCCTGAATCAACAACATCGGTCGTCATGCACACAAGTAAACACAAATCAGCTGCTGCTATGTAATTTCGACTTACCTATGTATAGTATGGTATAAAAACAGCCACAAGCATGTGCGAAGCAAACATAATAAATAATCGAGGAGTATCAAATTGCCACACTGAGGTATCAAGCGGCAGCAATGAATGGAAAAAGCTACACAGCAAGGGGACTTGGTTATTTACGTGTTGCGAGGAATGCACTATGCGCATTTTCTATCCAGTTGGAATTACGTCACAGACGCTATCATACGGGCACGATCACCCTAGCGGCAGGATGCATGATGCGCGGCGATAACCACCTGGTTCATTCGCACTACAATATATAAAGCACAATGGGACTAGGAAATGAGCAAGAGATCTACATACCAGAGATAAACATAAATGCAAGAAAATCCTTATGCAGACTCTTCAAATTATGTCCTATGAAGACACAGAGAAGTTATTAGTTGTGCTAAAGTAAATATTGTTCGTAATATACCTACAATTTTATAAACCTTTTACATGTGTACCAATAAGATAAATATGATAATTATGTGATTATTTAATAAATTATTGTTACCTCCAATCGCCTGTAACACAGGATTTCCTAGTTCAGACACAACTCAAGGGTGAACTTGACATAGAATTAAGAAAAACTGTATTTAGTGTTAGTCCTTATATTATTGAATTTTTATTATTATTATTATATTATTATAAATGAATTATTAACAAGCTATAGTCAAATTACTAACATAACAGACATGGCATTAGACACCCATGAAGAACAACTAAAGGTCTTAAAAGAAAAATAGAACTGGTTAAAGAACAACAAGACATCCAAATGGTTAAATCTGCAGACGCCGAGCAACATCACCACGTCCTGGACGGCTTCATTAACCTGTGCAATAATATTCGGTACATGGGTATCCTGTAAAATAAAAACCCGCTGCCTCCAGGTACCTCAAGGAAGCAGAGTATCAACGCAAGCTCCCAAAGACGAGATGGGCATGGTACCAGCTCATAATCAACGGCATCTTCCTAAGGATATACAAACGAAGACAGACGAACAGAGCGGCAAACATCTTTATTTTGTTTAAGTCATATCTACAATGCAAACTACCAAACGCTTTTTAAAAAACAAGCTCTGTCGCGTGTCTTGATGAAAATTAAAGAAAAGTTATTAAAAAAAAATCAGATTCCTTTGCTCTATAAACTAAAAAATGGCCCTAGTACGAATTTATCTAAATAAATGATAAAGATCGTAAACATTAATTTTCAAAAAAATTGGAACTGGAGATTTGTGGAGGTGGATTTAGGTGTTCCTTTATTGTGTTAATTTTTTTAGAAGACAGAACAAAATACACGTGAAAGAAGTCGCGGGCAAAGTGCTAGTCTGATATAATTTTTGAACATGAAACCTGCAGTGCTATTCTGTAAAAATCTCACCATGAGGACTTAGGTGAAGCGAGTCATTCCCTAATGGTAGGGATTGATACTATTAAGTGCTGACTTCACTTATGATTTCACGGTGAGATTTTTATAGAATCGACCGGCTGTTTGGAGAAGTACTGCGACGACCGCGACCTACGCGCAGCGCGCTGCTCGCACCGGAAACGGCGGCGGCGCATCAGCGCTGCAGCGGTATCAAACAATATTGAGTAACTGCACTAGAACATAATTTATTATTTAATCGAGATAAGTTGTTTCGACTTACTCGTGCAAAGAGATTAGTTTTAAGAGATAGCACCTAAGACGATTGAATATTATGAAAATAAAGTAGGTATGCGATGTCAATATTCCTATTCACGGAATATGGAAAAACTGTGTCTATGTAAATGTATTTGTATGCATTTCAGTAACATTGATCCGTCCAAGCCAAACATGTACATCTATGCGCCTTTGTCCGGCGCTTAAACACAAATAAAATATCAATTTCCTGGCTGCAGGCGGTTGACTCCGGTGCACACCTCTACGTTAAAAAACTATCATCTGTATGACAAAGGGCCAACACGGTGGCGCGGCGCCACAAAGCGGCGGATTGTGATAGTGGCGCTTCACCTGGACACCGGCCCACAGCATATTGTGCTCGGAGCTACTGGCGAATATAATGTTAACGTATTCATGCCCCACAACACGACGCGACTCAATAACTTTCAAAAAGTTTTGTTTCATTATATCATATTATGTAGTACCCCAAACGACTTGTTATAATTACAACTCGGTAAATTGTGACAATCTTGTACTAAAGGCCATTGGTTCCACGCTGCCTTATTCAGCTCTGATTCTAAACATTCTTGTATAGCGGATACCTAGTTGGTATTCCGCCAGGAGCCAGCAGGTAGCACCACCACGTGTCGGAGAGGTACAGAAGCTCCACTACACACATCGTGTATGTACAGTAAGCGGTCATCAATGCATTAGCACCTTAAAGTGGAACTAGTCGCGAGCTTGAACTCACTAGTGGGCATGACCAAAAAGCACAAGTTAAGTGCGGTAAACCTACTACAGTTAGCTTTGTCAGCATTGCAGCTTCTTCCAAATCTAGTGAGTAAGTAAGTATAATGTAAGACATTGTCGTCACGCAGCAATTGTCATCTTAGCATAATTTAGCTATTACATATTTAGCTATACCTTGTATTATTTTGTATTACTATTTTGCAAGCCGCCTCGTAAGAGATCGTGCAATAGACCCTGATGACTCTTATGGCGTATGTAAGAATAATGTAGAGAATTACCGCCCCATCTCAATCTTTTCCACCTTGTCTAAGGTATTTGAGAGTCTTGTCCACAGCGCCTTGTATCCCCATATTCGTCAACTTATTATACCTGAACAACACGGTTTTGTCCAACGTCGTTCAACCGTGACAAATCTATTAGTGTTTACAAATTACCTGTTTAAAAAAATGGATCAACGAGTTCAAGTGGACGCTGTCTATACAGACTTTCAGAAAGCTTTTGACAAGGTGGATCATTCACTGCTTTTAGAAAAAATTGCCTTCAATGGTATTCGTGGTAATTTGCTGAGATGGTTTGCTTCATACATTTTTAATAGGACACAGAAAACGGTAGTTAATGGATATGAGTCTGAGCCTGTTGTTGTTAAATCTGGGGTTCCACAGGGATCCATTTTAGGCCCCCTTCTTTTTATAATATTTATTAACGACATTAAAAAATGCTTCATAAATTCAAATTTTTTAATGTATGCAGATGACATAAAAGTCTATAGATCATGTAAAAATACACAAGAACGCGTACTCTTGCAAAACGACCTAGACAGGCTTTATGCGTACTGCATCAAAAATAAACTTTCCCTTAACCTCCCAAAATGTCACACCGTTTCATTCACAAAAAAACAAGAAAATAATACAATACAACTATCAAATTAATAGCGCTCGCTTGGACAGTGTTATAGACGTCCGGGACTTGGGTATCACACTGGATTCACGTCTACATTTTGATATACATGTTGATAACATTATAAACAAGGCGTTTCGTATGTATGGCTTCGTCATGCGATCATCTGGTGACTTTGTGCGACCCTCTACGTTCTTACTGCTATACAAAACTCTGATACGCTCCCAATTGGAATACGCAATTCAGATCTGGAACCCTTTCTACGAAAAATACTGCTCTAGATTGGAAATGGTACAGAAAAAGTTCTTTCGGTCTCTGAACTATAAATGTTTTAATTCGAAGGTTCCATACGTGCAGTTACTGAAGCGATACGACGTTCTGAGTTTGCAATCCAGGAGATTGCTTCTGGGTGGAATGACATTACATGGCTTATGTAACAATAAATTCGACTGTATTGAACTCGCTAATCAGTTATGTTATAGAGTACCCAGAACTGTTGTTCAACGGGGGGTGCGCGTACCCCGACTGTTCCATACAGACTCGTGTAAAACGAACGCTGGAGTGCGTGCACCTCTCCGTCGCCTTGTTGAGACATACAACTCTCACTTTATGGAGCTTGACATATTTTCTCTATCTAACCAGATGTTTAAAAAAAAGCGATGGACATTTTGTCAAAACAGCAGTAAAGAGAAGATTGATAATTTGATTGAATGAAATTATTTTGTATTTTATTTATTTATTTTGAATTATATTTGAATTATATTATTTTGAATTTAATTGAATTGAATTATATTTTACTAAATTGAAATTGAATCATACATAACGAAATCATGATAAGTAATTATTGAATTAAATGGAAACAAGTTCATTTGAACATTAAACACAGCTGTCACAGAAAGCTCTGTATTCTGTAAGATCTACCTAGTCTGTAATTCTTTTGTTAAGATGTGGATATTGGTGTGGGTTACATGTTTGTTAACTTACGCTTTTGCTTTTAAGGATTTTTTCTATTTTCTATAGCATGTAACTGTTTAATGTCCCTAATAAATAAAATAAAATAAAATGGCCATCGCTCTTTGCGGCTTTCGCAAAACTACGATGCTGCCAGCCATCGGTCAGTCGCCCAGACCGAGCCCCGTACAGGGCCATGACCGAAGATAGCCTTTTTTGTTTGTTTTTTTTTGTTCTCGGTGTGGAAAATCCTCATGGATGTCCGCCGCCCTGGGACGGGTGGCGTGGTCTCTCAGACTCTTACTGACTTCAAAAAACGCGGACCGTGTTAAGGCATTGTTCTCAAAATTAAATCTTGAACATTTAAATAGTGAGGAGCGTATAACTATTCAGAATTTATGTGCAAAATTTGCGGACATTTTCCAAATGGAAAATATCCGCAAATTTTGGCCAAAGGTGACAAACTTAGTACCACGGACATTTATACACATACGATTTCCTTAAAACCACATACTAAACCTATATTTTCAAAACTATACAGATTACCACAAACGCAAAAACAAGAAGTAAAATCACAAATAGACAAAATGTTAAAATAAGGTATAATCCCGGATCTTGCGCCTTCAGACTTTCATTTATTTCGAGCTCTTAAATTTCATTTACTACATTTTAAAAAAAAATCGAAAATTCTGGAAGTATTAAAATTGAACTTGATAATTTTTTCGAGTAGTTACCAGCCTGCCTCATTTTGGGAGAAGGGTATTCAAATTTTGTCCAGTATATGGCTGACTGTTGTTGATAACGAGGGAGACTATATAATTGAATAAATGTATTTTTTATTAATAAAAAATATTAATAGTAATTTGTATTATTGTTGTGTGTTGCTGTGTATTGTTGTGTGTGCTCATAAATTATTAAAGAGACAACCTAATAATTCCATAAAATATGTAACCATTTATTTAGATTTAAGACTTATAACCATTGTAATAAAAAATGAATGTAATCATTATTTTTTTTATGGTTGGAGGTGTAGCAGTATTCAGATTCAGATGCAGATCCTCGCCCTGGGACCTCAAGGCGAAAGTACTCGCGCCATTGTATCGGTGGCGCGGGGAAGCGAGTGCGCGGGGCGAGCGTCGGTCTCAGCTCCGTGAGGTCCTGGTGGCGGAATGGCGGGACAGGCTTTCACGCCCTACCACCGGCCTCGTCACCATCGAGGTGGTCCAGCCGGTACTCGAGCGCTGGCACGGGAGGAGGCAGGGCTCCCTGTCGTTTCCGTCGCCCGAAACGACAGGGAGAATGAAATAATATTAGAAAATTATGCAATACGATTAGCAATTAAAACAAATAATTAAAAAGACTAAACTAATACAAAATGATAATAATATAATTGAACTGGTTAAAGTACAACAGGACATCCAACATCACTCTGTACGGGTTCATACTCGTATTAGCCTGTGCAATAATATTCGGTACATGGGTCTTCTTTAAAATAAATAAATAATAAATAATAAAATCGTTTATTTATATAAAGGGGATAACATTTACACTTTAATACCTTAACAATTACGATAGCGCACAGTTGCTAATTTGCCTGAACTAGGTTGAACCTGTGCTTCAGGCTAGAAAATGCATGAATTCTTAATGTAATAAATTAACACTGAGTTTAACGTAAAAACTAAATTAAAACTTAGATAAATAAAAGTAAAATAGTATGTTAGCAGTTTTATTTGCAGACAATAAGTAGGTCTTCTGTCTGTGCATAGTCGAGGGTTAGTAAATACTTAAGTATAATTTTTTTACAGTTATAGTAATTTAGTTTATAGATACATAGTTTTCTATTTAATCTATTGTACAGGAATGGGCCTAGGAAAGTTAAAAATCTTTCTACAAAGACATGTTTTGAGGTTGCATTAGATAAGCATACAAGATCATTCCGTCTCTTGTTAGTATTGTCGGCATTGTAGGCAAGCATGGTGTGCTGTTTTAATACTAAGTGCATAATGAAAAGCTGGCGAACGGTTAGTACATTGCAGGATTTATATAGCAGAGCGGTGGGAAAAAAGAAGGGATGGAAATTTGCTACCTTTAAAATTGCTCTCTGAGCTCTTTCAAGAGGAAGCAAATTAGTTTTTGATGCACCACCCCAATAAGTGATACAGTATTGAATAATAGATTGACATAGGGCCAAATAAACTTGTGTGATTAATTTTGAATCGGCTAATGTTCGCAATTTTTTAAAAACATATATTAGTTTGCGCACTCTTTTTACTAGGCTTTCAATATGTTTTTTAAAAGACAGTGTGTCATCCATTATTACCCCCAGGTATGTTATGTTGCTCGTTTTGTGTATAAAAGGACAATTACACATAGTGATTGTGCGGTTACCACATTGATGGGCATATAAGTAAGGGTTAGTAATACTGAGTTGAGATTTGCGCATGGAGAAGTGAATATATTTGGTCTTGTCGGCATTTAATGTTAGTAAATTGCTATGTAGCCAATTAGTCACAGTATTAAAACCTAGTTGAGCGATTTCGAACAAATCGATACTGGTTTTTGCGCTAAATATTAACGCCGTGTCGTCGGCATAGGATATTATTTTTCCGTCTTTAATATTTAGATTACACAAGTCGTTAATGTAAATAAGGAAGAGGGTGGGGCCCAGAATACTCCCCTGGGGAACACCAAAACCAGTATTTTTCTGCTCATCGCTAGTAATATTATCTATTCTAACACATTGGTACCGGTGGTCTAAATAGTCTGTAAAAAGTTTCAGCGACGTTCCCCTTATTCCTATGATCTCTAATTTCTTCAGAAGAACAGAAACAGACACCGTGTCGAAGGCCTTGGCTAAATCGAGGAAGACTCCCAGGGTTTGGTTTCCTTTGCCGAGTTCTTCTGAAATATAATCAGTCAGGCTATGCACCGCATCAGCTGTGGAAAGTTTGGCTCTAAAACCAAATTGCGCAGGGGATAAGATGTTGTTTTTTTCAAGGTACTGAACTAGTCTACTGTTTATAATTTTCTCTAGTATTTTTGAAATCGAGGGGAGTAAGGATATCGGCCTATAATTATTAACTACGTCTTTACTTCCAGATTTAAAGATAGGGATTACAACTGCCTTTTTTAGACAGCTAGGGAAAATTCCTTCGGAAAGACAGATTCGAAATATATGCGTTAAGGGAGGTACCAAAATATGCTTAAAGAGTTTAAGAATCTTATTGCTTATATTATCCCATCCAACTGCACAGTCGTCTTTTAGCCCAGAAATGATTCGGGTTATTTCATCTTCATCAGTATCTAACAAAGCAAAAGATTTTGGGTTACAGCTATTGCTTGATTTTTGGCAATATGGTTGGCCGCAGTATTTTGGAATCTGTTCGGCAAGAGTTTTCCCAACATTTACAAAATAATTATTTACATTGTTAGCTGATAAGAGTTGTGATGGATTAGCCAGCAATAAACTCGAATTTGATTCACGCTGTTTAGATATATTAGTGACCTTTTTAATATGTTTCCAAAGTTGCTTGGTATTTTTACCTGCTTTGTTTAATTCAGTTTTATCGTAATTAATTTTTAAATTCTTTAGGAGATTGTTACAGAAATTCCTGTATCTATTATAGGTGGTTTGAATTATTAGATTATCAGGGTATCTTTTAGTTTTCTGATGGAGTTTATCTCTGTGTCTTATACACCGAATTAGTCCTGGAGTAATCCATGGTTTAATATTATAAAATTTCTTATTTACTGTAGAAACTGTCGTGTTACGTAATATTGCTTGTTGAACATGTTTTATTAAGTACGATAAAGACAAATTAGCGTCAGCAGTATTGTAAATGAGGCTAAAATCAATGTTGCACAAATCATATTCGAGTTTGTTTGTGTTTAATTTACTAGTAGTCTGAGGACGATTTAGCTTAGGCAGCGTTAAATTTACGTTTAGTAAGACTGCGTGATGGTCAGTAATTGTTGAGTTAGTAACGAGCGTAATGCATGTTAAGCTGGTTTTGATCATCATATGATCGAGGCAGGAACCGCTTTGATGAGTAGGCAATGTGTGAGCGGGGAGAAAACCATGGTATGAGCAGATATTAAGGTAATCTTGGGTCCCTGCATCGCAGTTTTCGGAGCCAATATTGATATTTAAATCACCTGTTAGTATAACATTCTTAAATGGGCTAAGTGATTGAAAAATCTGGTTTAAGGAATTGTTAAAAAGATCTAAGTTTCTAGAGGAAGGGGATCTATACATAGCGATTATCGCTGTGGTTGTACCAATTTTAATGACTAAACAATTACTCAAATAAAAGCACGCCGCCTCCGTGTACCTCAAGTAAGCAGAGTATCAACGCAAGCTCACAAGGAAGAGATTGTCTTGGTACCAGTTCATACTCAGAGGCATCTTCCGAGGGATACAAAAACAAAGGCAGATGAACAGACAATAGAAGAGGTCATCGGACATCTGCCTAGCAGCAATATTCTCAACCTATGCATAATACATGGTACTTATACAACTAACTTAAAAACCACTGTGGTTAAACCATTATTTTTAAAAAATAACAAAGAATGCATGGAGTTTTATAGGCCCATAGCGCTTGTTCCAATAGTATCTATCTATTCACATATTTATATATCAATTCACATATTTATAAATACCTTGACAAACAAAATATTTTCACAGAGGAACAAAAAGGCTTCCGGAAAAGTAAGACGATCAATATGGCTATCTATGACTTTCTAAACAATGTTTATACGAATGTTGACAAAAGAATACCCGTGTGCTCAATATATTGTGACATGACTCACGCCTTTGACTACGTAGACCATGATATTTTGCTAAGTAAACTGGACGCCTACAGCATTAGAGGTAATGTCTTGAATTTAATAGAATCGTATTAAAAGAACAGGAAACAGTACGTTGAACTATCTGAAATATATTATAGAATAAAATGTCAACGAATATACAAGTCTGATCATCGAACAGTTAGGCATGGCGTACCAGTGTTTTAGGTCTTCTATTTATAATCTATATAAATGATATGTCGAAAGTTACAAGTCACCCTATGTCACTATTTTCCGATGACAGCACTGTAACCATTAATAGCACAAACGCTCAAAACTATAACAACGAAATTTCAAAGACAATAACCTCCATAGTGCAATGGTTAGATAATAATAATCTAAAAATAAATATTGAAAGACAAAATTAATGATGTTTAGCCAACGTTAAACACAAATATGAACATATACTATGACATCCAACGCATAACGCAAGTAAACACATCTAAATTTCTAGGTCTAACAATTGACAATAAAGATTGGAAAACACACACAGAGGAGCTAACGAAACGAATTAGTAAGTCTGTTTATGCCCTATAATAATATAAACTTACCTCAGTGATGAGTGTGGACGCTTTAGTCACAGCATATATCATGGTGGGTTCAGTGTTAAGATATGGTGTTATTTTTTTGGATAATTCAACCAATAGGGAAATAATCTTTAAAGCACAAAAACGTGTGTCAGGACAATGTTTGGATTGCAGGTCATGAATACGTGTAAACCATTGTTTATTAAATTTAAAATTTTGACTCTTCCATCCTTATATATTTTTGAGGTTGCTGTATTTGTTAAGACCAATCCAAAGTTGTTTTTTTTTTAAATGTCAGACAATAATAACCGAAGTCGACGGGATAACAATAGCTTATGCGTAAGAAGGTCCCACACAGCATTAATGTATGTACATACAAAAGTGTATTTTGTATGGCGCCAGACATATTTAACTGCTTACTGTCGTCAATCTAATAATTGAACGTGAGCTTATTTAAGAAACGGCTAAAATCCTTACTTGTGAACAAAACATATTACAGTATTTCAGAATTCATAACAGACAAAAATTTAATGACAGAATGTTGACATGCTAATAAATTACATATATTGTTGTTCTTGAAATAAGTTTTGTATTTTGACATTACTATTATATATTGACGTCTGTATATTGACATTAGTATTGTATATTGATATAGTCTTATTGTTAGTTTTGCATTTTGTTTTGTTTTTTTTTCTGTTTTATTGACATTGGTTTCTATTGCTATATATTATTCATTAATTTGTCAAAATGTGTAATTCTATATAATATTTTTTTTTATTGTCCATATTTATTTTTATTTTACTGGTTTGGCTTGATTGCTAAATCACAAACATTTGTACGCCCTCGGGCTTAACATAGCGCACTATTAAATCTTTATATAACATAATTACTGTACCTATGTTGAACAAATAAATAAATAAAATAAATAAATAAAACATCAGCACGGTGGACAGCGAAACATCGCCAATGCCATTCAGCGGCGAACACAGAATATTCTAACTTTCTTTACACATTTTTACTTACTTTTTATAGTACATACATTTTACTTGTTATTTGTAGTTTTTGTGTTTATAGTTGGCAGGATGTACGAGCATCGCCACATGGAATGTATTGTTCTAGTTTTTACCTTAACATTTGCTTATTCGCAGATTACTTCTTTATATTCGCTGAATACGCATTAAAAGTATTAAAATTCGAAACTATTAAACTATATATAGATAATAGGTTAATTGTGGTCAAGTAACCTACTTTACGTATTTATTTATTTGAATACTTTTCCTAACAAACCGATCAACTGTGTACATCCCGTGTGATTCGTATCCATCAAGAGTCTACGTACTACATCTCCGTGTAGTATTCTACATTAACTCGCAGATAAATCTCTCAGATTCCATTACATTCTTTCACTTTCCAAATTAAATTTTTACGAAGTCATCGTGATACTTCGTTTTGAAAAGTTTAACAAAGTCAATTTGTTTATCACAAGTTTGAATGTGCGGTACGAGCGGGAGCTCCAGGGTGTGCGGGGTGTGCGGGGCGTGCGGGGGGGGGGGGGATCTATCAGCGTTTGTCGCAAAAGATTGATGGCACTCTCCTGGCGCGGCTCACCTCACGGAATACAAACACCGAGCACGTGCGGCGCACACACGCCGCATACTGGAGCAGGCCACCGAGCAAGACAGTACAGAAGACCTCAACTATAGACGCGCCCTTTGGGTTCAGGATGACAGCCCTATCATTTAAAACTATTGTGCCTTCGGATGTTTCTATTTTTTAAAATATTTTTTTTAATGTATTTTCGGGCATAACTCCGTCATATATGGACGGATTTGCAAAATTCTTTTTTTTTCGATAGAGGTTTATTCCGAAATGATCACATTTAAATTTCGTAAACATCTGGTGATGAGTTTCGGAGACAGACAACGGAACTCTTCAATAAGTACCAGTAAAACAACCGCGATTGCTGCTATCGCATATGTATGCATTGTTTACGCAATCGCACAACATAGCATCACGTCTGTACCCTATAAAGGCAGATGCAGTACGCAGATGTGTTCAGGTATACCACCGTACACCCTCATTTCTGTCAAAGTTGTTCATGGGGTACCTCTAATCTTGCAAGTAAATTCTAGCATAACTTTTTTGTTTAAGAATTGATTTAATTAACCGACTTAAGGAGGAGGTTCTCAATTTGGTTTAAATATTTTTTTTTTCATGTATGTTCTGATGATATCGATAATTAATAGTTGTTCTAAATAATACATTTTTATAACCTGTTTTACAAATATTAATACATTTTATTTAAGTTTCCAGAAAGATACAGAAGTTAAAAATAAATGGATACATACAACAGGATGTTTTGTTCAGTTTGTTCCGCCAGTTACTCAACTGAACTGAGCGTTCGGCGCATCCTGGACAGACACACCCAACACCTTATTGGACTGGCCAATTTTTCTCTTGCTGTGGCAGGGCTAAAGCGTTAGCCCTGCCACCGCAAACCAGGCGGCGGTTATGACGCTCGCCTGGTTTGCGACCATCCTCCCACCGGAGACCGGCGTCAAGCAGCCTGCTGTGTGTGCTTAGGCATCTTCTGGGCACACTCCTTCCATCATACACCTTCATCCATCGCTTTCCATCAGGCGTAATCGAGGTGAAGAGCGGGCCAAATCAGCAAATAAAAAAATAGAAAAAACAAGTAGGGAAAATAATTGGTTTCCCTCAAATCAAAGTGTAATTTGTTCTTTCCACTTTCAAGAGGTTCCGTAAAACGGGGCTACTTTGAACAGGTTTTGGAGGTTTTTGGTTTGTAACTTTTTTTTACGGCTCGAATTTCACTTTTTTTTACGCCAACAGAACAATGTGTCCTTTGGTTATCAGATCTATGGCAAATTTAAAACCTACCACCGGGACTAACTCCCTACTTTTTTGAATTTATTAAATGTCAAAGTAACCTCAGAAGTGGGGTTTCTTTAACAGGGCATTGAAATGCAACTGACGTCAAAGATAGTAAAAGCATGGGTTACTTTGATATCATTTTGACCAAAAAAACTATTATTTCATTGAAAACTACATGGATTTAAATGAAAACAAATATTTTTACAATTAAATTATTCTTTATTAACGCAAGTATTACAATATTTGTACCGACGGTACTGTTAATGCCACTTAATCAGTCTCATAAGTAATAATTAATATAATTGAGATCAATTTAAACAAGATAGGTAACAATCAACTTTGGCAATATTATAGGCAAGAAACAATTAGTTAGAGTCGTCCTCACACACCACACATTCGTATGACGGATTGTTTGAGCCCTTATTGCACATTCCACACACCCAGTTTTTACAGGTAATGCAGCATATCCAGTCAACAGAATGGCGGTACAACCTATATTCGCACCTACAGATATAACAAAAATTAGACTCCTTCTTATTCTTCTTCTTGTCCTTGTTTTTGATTTCCTTCTTGCGAACCAAACAACTCAGAGGCACATCTTCGTCGGAATCAGTCTGGTGCTTTGTAAGCAGTCCAGAGGTTGAAGGGACTGGTTGATTATTCTTGAAAGCTGAGACATTATCTTCTATTTCAGGAGAGTCATCCATAGTTGGAAAATCTAAATCTAAAATAGAAATCGATTTTGGAGAATTATTGAAGGTGCTTGACGAACTGACTTCTGGCATAGTTGGGAAATCGATTTCTGGAGTATCGTCGATGGTGGGTGGGACATCTATTTCTGGGGCATCTTCTTCTGCATTATCTCTTTGGCTCGTAACCAATATTTGTGCTCCTGACTTATTAACGACTTTGCTCCCTCTTCTGTGACGAATTTTTTCAGTATTGTAACCCCTTGTAATTTTTTCATTATTGTAACCCCTATGACGCCTTCCCCACCTCGCGCAATATTACTCGAGGTCACGCACACTTGCTGAGCACACATGAAAACCGATTTTGGCGCTCTGTCAAAGTAGCCCCAAAATCTGTCAAAGTAACCCTGGAAGTCAAAGTAGCCCCGTTTTACGGTTCGTTTTAAGTCGTCCGCGAAAAGATGCATGTTTTTTCAGTGGACTATACCTTAACTCAAATACGATATTTGAATCCGTATGTTAGTACAGGCAGTACAGCCATGTGCTAAAGTATTAGGCAAAACGGCTTAACGTGCTTTCCGAGGCACGTAGGGGTCTCGGTATGTATACATAGATAGTCATCCATCCCCAGACCAACCGCGGCAAGCGTAGCTTAATCTGATCGCTCGACCTGTGCGGCTGTTACAGGTTTCTAGTTTTTTTGTATCATTATTTAGAGGACTACAAGAGCTAAGTGTCCTTGAATAACGCACGCACACATGTACAGGATCGACGTGAACGCCATCTAACGGCGACGCCCATCGCAATTATCGCATAAAGCATACGTCATGACATTTGGAAGTGGTTTTGCGAGATTACGCCCGAGTGTTCTAATATATGGCGCGGAAACAGCGCGCAAGTATGCTAAGATCTAACAAACTAATAGATAGTACAACGAAATTATTTTTATTTGTTTTGAATGTGACTTGAAAAATTAAGAATGTGAGTGATTTTGAAATAAAACTGATTCAATGAAACTTACAACATTTTTATCTAAAAATATCGAAGTAGAACTACTACTGCGATATTTTTACACCATTAGCACTCGACGACTTGACACACTCGGCTAACTCTTCTAGTTGAATAGATTTGGGTTAATATCAACGATGAACATCCTTGCACTCTATATGTATAAGGACTAACTAGTCTAGGAAAAAAGAAAAAAAAAATCTAAATTGATATTCTGACTGAGTTTCTGTTTTGCTATTTTATTTTAAAACCCCTCAAAATAACAATGTTTTGACCACACAAATACTAGCTTTGAAATTATATAAAACTAGCGACCCGCCCCGGCTTCGCACGGGTGCAATGCTGATCACTACATAGTATAAAACAAAGTCGCTTCCCGCTGTCTGTCTGTCTCTATGTATGCTTAGATCTTGAAAACTACGCTACGGATTTTGATGCGGTTTTTTTTAATAGATAAAAGTGATTCAAGAGGAAGGTTTATATGTATAATACATGCATAATATAGTAGAGAAACACTGATAATTTTAGTGCCATTATTTCTCGTAAAAGTATAGGATAAAAAATCGTTATTGTCGGTCATCCCTAAGAGATAGACATATACCATCGTGGATTTTTTGTAGACCTTTTAAGGTGTACAATACTGTAGTACATTATTTTGATCTATCTCGTAGGATTCAGCCAGCGTTTGCAATGTAAACGCAAAAAATGTGTTTATTTACGACATCACATTAGAAACCTCTAAAATTATCAGTGTTTCTCTAGTATATTATGCATGTATTATACATATAAACCTTCCTCTTGAATCACTATAGCTATTTAAAAAAAACCAACAAAATCCGTTGGGTAGTTTCAAGCGCCACCGGCCGACTCCCCGGCCGGTAACGCCCGCATTTGAAATCTGTAAGATCTTCGAAAATATTCACTTAAATTACATGCTGTAAAGGGTCATAATGATCTATATGAAATGCACAATGTTTTTAAGGTACTTAATTGGATAAGGATTAATGCTGTATTGCCTAAAATTGCTTCTTAAATAAGCCATTATTTCTCGTAAAAAGTTAAGGATAAAAAATGGTTATTGTGGGTTATCCCTAAGAGATAGACATATACCATCGCGGACTTTTTTTTATAACTTTTTAAGGTGTACAATACTGTAGTACATTATTTTGATCTATCTCGAATGGTTCAGCCAGCGTTTACAATGTAAGCGCAAAAAAATGTGTTTATTTACGACATCACATTAGAAACCTCTAAAATTATCAGTGTTTCTCTACTATATTATGCATGTATTATACATATAAACCTTCTTCTTGAATCACTCTATCTATTAAAAAAAACCGCATCAAAATCCGTTGCGGAGTTTTAAAGATCTAAGCATATATAGGGACAGACAGACAGGGAAGCGACTTTGTTTTATACTATGTAGTGATTATCAATAGAATTAGCAAAAAAAAAAAAATACAATTAAAATCTAAAGTTGTTATAAAAATATAGTGAGCCGGGCACATTCTGCCTGAGTGATTAAATATTTTAGCATGCAAAAAATTAAAACAAAAAAAAAACCGACTTCCAAAAAAGGACTAAAAAGTGAAAAATAACTTTAATTTTGAAAGTCGGTGTCGTTGGTTCCACATTTTCGTTTTTTGACACCGACTTTCTAAATTAAAGTTATTAAGTCGGCTATTTTTTTTTAATAATTTATTTTTTTATTTTTCACAGTTTTTTTCACCTACACAAATTCAAATAATACTACTTGCTATCTAAATAACAGTGACAGGAAGCTATTAAAACATCATCAATATAAACTAAGTGGAAAAAAATCGTACTATTAAAGTTAATTCAAAAACTATCCAAGCAAAGTTAATTAAATTTTAATTAATATGGGACCACCCCTGAGGCATACCTTATCCATTAAAAAATGAGAGAATTTCGCAAATCCGTCTATGACTGAGTTATGCTCGAACAGACATGAAAAAAAAAATATGAATATATGTATAAACCAAATTGAGAACCTCCTCCTTTTTTGAAGTCGGTTAATTAAATCAATTTTTAAACAAAAACTTAATGCCAGATTTACTTGCAAGATTAGAAGTACCCCAATAACAACTTTGACAGAAATGAGGGCGTAAACAATGCATACATATGGGATAGCAGCAATCGCGGTTGTTTTACTGGTATTTATTGAAGAGTTCCGTTGTCTATCTCCGAAACTCATCACCAGATCTTTACGAAATGGCACCATTCCGGAATAAACCTCTATCGAACAAAAAAAGAATTTTGCAAATCCGTCTTTTTGTAAATCAAAAATAATAAATATTTCCGAAACGTCATGTGTTTGATTTTTTTCATATATTTTTTAAACTCAGTCCACCTCAATTGTTAAGAAAAAACACTTTTCATTTCAAGGACAAAAACCATGTAGGTATGCTAGTGTAATTATACACTAGTCGCATTTGAGGTATAGTGCAAACTCAGCATACATGATCAGTTATAAAGGAGTGTACTTACTTATTTCTTATATATTTTTTTAAAACGTTGCCCCACACTAGAGATTTCCCCTGTATTGTTGGTGCGTTTACAAACATTTAAAGTCACATACACAAACAGCCAGACCCGGAACAACTACTTGTAGGTCATATAAATATTTGTTCCGTGCGGGATTCGAACCCGCGACACGCAGCGCAACAGTCAACCGCTTAACCACTAAAGGAGCACAGTATATTCGTACATTTCAATACATTGTATCCCACTTCTGGGCAAAGGCCTCCCCTTTTTCCTTCCAAAGCTCCCTCTCTTGTGCGATCACTGGCCACGTTGGCCCTGCAAACGTTACCCGATCTTCACATCACCTTCGCTGTGATGACTATTTTATGTGCTCATTTTGGATAACCGCCAACTTTTACCTATACCCAAAATAATCACGAAAATCTTAGTGAATAATACGAGAAAATTATCTGTACATGGATTGAATGAGGGCTGACATGAATCAATACTGAGTGGATGATAAAATGACCGCTAAAAAGATAGACCGGAAGGAACCTAAGTAGCTTGGGACGTGGGCAGGCAGAGGAACAAGTTGTGTGGGACGCGGGCAGGCAGAGGAACAGTAACAAATAGCATGGGACGCGGGTAGGCAGAGGAACAAGAACAAGTAGCATGGGACGCGAGCAGGCAGAGGAACAGGAACAAGTAGCATGGGGCGCAGGCAGGCAGAGGAAAAAGAACAAGTAGCATGGGACGCGGGCAGTCAGAGGAACAGGAACAAGTAGCATGGGACGCGAGCAGGCAGAGAAACAGAAACAAGTAGCATGGGACGCGGGCAGGCAGAGGAACAGGAACAAGTAGCATGGGACGCGGGTAGGCAGAGGAACAGGAACAAGTAGCATGGGATGCGGGCAGGCAGAGAAACAGGAACAAGTAGCATGGGACGCGTTCAGGCAGAGGAACAAGTAGCATGGGACGCGGGCAGGCAGAGGAACAGAAACAAGTAGCACGGGACGCGGGCAGGCAGAGGAACAAGTAGCATGGGACGCGGGCAGGCAGAGAAACAAGTAGCATGGGACGCGGGCAGGCGGAGGAACAGTAACAAATAGCATGGGACGCGGGCAGGCAGAGGAACAGGAACAAGTAGCATGGGACGCGGGCAGGCAGAGGAACAGGAACAAGTAGCATGGAACGCGGGCAGGCAGAGGAATAGGAACAAGTAGCATGGGACGCGGGCAGGCAGAGGAACAGGAACAGGTAGCATGGGACGCCGAGGAACAGTAACAAGTAGCATGGGACGCGGGCAGGCAGAGGAACAAGTAGCATGGGACGCGGGCAGGCAGAGGAACAAGTAGCATGGGACAAGGGTAAGCAGAGGAACAGGAACAAGTAGCATGGGACGTGGGCAGGCAGAGGAACAGGAAAAAGCAGCATGGGACGCCGGCAGACAGAGGAACAAGTAGCATGGGACGCGGGCAGGCAGAGGAACAGGAACAAGTAGCATGAGACGCAGGCAGACAGAGGAACAAGTAGCATGGGACGCGCGCAGGCAGAGGAACAAGAACATTGTCCACAGTGAGAGCGGAAGTGTTTGCCACGTAAGTCAGGCAGCACGTGCCAGTTCATGACGCTGCGTGCTATGTAACTTAATATTCCTTTCAAAGTTGGCCGTCTTTATATCTGTGCGCGCCTCCACTAACTTCAGATAACTTGGTAACTATGTGCCGCACTCGTTATTGTAACGAGAGATTGGAGACAATCTACCTTGCAGTATGAATCCTCGGAGGAGTGCATAATTATGCTACAGATGCGAATCGAAAGTAGCTCAAGTGGCACGTTCAAATGTTGGAGCTGCGAGTTTAGGGGTTTTTCAAGTAAACTTAAAACTATAGTGTGAACTGTGAAGGCCTTAACATGAAATGTTGATTAAAAAAAATATTTTTATTCCTTTAACTCAATGCTTTACATTCAATACTTTATACCGTGGTCACAACAGAACCAAATCATTCTTGCATTCATACTCTACTTGCAATATTATTACATTTGTGGGTGTGTAATAATATTGCAAGGCATACAAATCTTGGGAGATGGACCGCAGTAGTCACTGCTTCCGCTGTGGTCAGCGGCCGTCACAAGGCCGGCTGGTGTAATGCCACGCCACCCTGCTTTATATGTGCAGCAGCTGGCAAGCCAGCCGATCACCGGGTTGGGAGCTAGGCCTGCGCTCCACCTGCCAAAGCGGTGGTGACGACGGTGGCGGAGGACTTGCCCCTGCCCCTGAGGGGCAAGTCCTCCGCCACCGTCGTCACCACCACAGCTACTGCCACCACCTCTGCCGTTTCCGCCTCCACCGTCGTCGCTGCCATAACCACTGGGGCAGGCCCTCACAGGGGGTTCGGAAGGGCGCTGATATGGAGTGTCAGTAATGGCCCCATTATGCCTCCTCCAGGCGAACATAAACCACTGCGCCTCCACTCAGGATCTGTTGCTCCAGAGCATGGCGCAGTGGTCGATTAACATCGCCGTGGTCGCTGAGCCGTATTTTGTCCCGCCCAGTGATTAGTGGGTGGAGGACCTCAACGGCTCAGTGACCCTAACTTCGTCGGCCGCCGCCGGTACGCCGTCCCTCGAGGCTATCAAGAGGGGACGGGGTTGCGTAGCACCACGGCTCGGGGAGATTGTCGCGGTAGGAGTATACTTCTCCCCGAGCCGAACTCTCGCCGAGTTCCATAACTCCCTTGCGGAGTTGAGAGTCGTAGTCGTCGGGTTCCGTTCCCTCCCCGTACTCGTCCTCGGGGAATTCAATGCTAAGAATGTAGCTTGGGGTTCCCGATATACGGATACACGGGGCTGGATGGTGGAGGACTGGGCTCTGGAGACAGGACAGGCCTGGTCGTCCTAAACCGGGGTTCGGTCCCTACATGTGTGCAAATGCGGGGAGAATCATTTTGGGGACATTTCGTTCATCCCGCTCTGTCGCCGCATGTCGTCGACTGGCGCGTTATGGAGGGGGTGGAGACCTATTTCGACCACCGGTACATCCAGTTTGACGTCTCCGCCCAGACCTCGAGCGTGCCGGTCCGACAGGCCCCGAGTGGTTCGCGGTGGGTGCTGAAGTAGCTGGACCGGTAGTTCCTCCAGGAAACCTCGATCGTGCAGGCCTGGGTGCCTGGGTGTCAGACTGGGCTCCTCCGCTGACGCAGAGTCTCCGGCCCCAGCTCGAGGAGGACGTAGTGAGCGCTCTGTTCCCTTTGCGACGGGAACACACTTCTGCGCCCATAGCTCCGCCTCTTGCGGTGCCCGATGCGGACACCCCACTGACAACGACGCCGACGCTCCGGAGGTGACCGAGGTAGAGCTGAGAGTGGTGGTACGTATGCTAAAAACACCGCCCCAAGACCCGACGGCTTATAAAAAAGCCTGGTACAGAGTTTTTGGGAAAAGCCTAGGTTCTGGCCTTGGAGGCTCTCGGGCTTCGACTAAGGGGACTCCTAAGCGCATGTTTGGAGAGGGGGGTAAGTTTCCACTTCGGTGGAAGATGGGGAAGCTGGTCCTCACTAAGAAAACGAGGCGCCCTGCGGACTCTCCATCCGCTTACCGGCCCATCGTGCTGCTCGACGAGGTGGGCAAGCTCTTTAAAAGAGTCATTGCAGATGGCCTCGTTGAGCAGCTGGTGCGGGTGGGGTCGGATCTGGCGGAGAGCCGGTTTGGTTTCCGCAGGGGGCACTCTACGGTGGACGCCATCATGCGCGTGCGAGCCCTCACGACGGAGGATGCTGTGGCCCCGGGTCAGAGTCGGGGTGGTCGAAGTCGTCTTGGCGGTGTCTCTAGACATCACCAACTCCTTCAATACCCAGCCCAGGAGTTGCATCAGGGAGGCACTCCGGTATCACCGGATGCCGACCTACCTCTGTCGCGTGGTCGAGGCCTATTTGACGGACAGGGCCATCATTTACCCCGGTCACCAGGGAGAGTGGAACCAGCGAAAGATATCGTGCAGTGTCCCACAGGGATCGGTCCTGGGGCCGCATCTGTGAGACACCGGGTACGACTGGGTGCTGCGCGCCGACTTCCCTAGCG
>OX451391.1:22509754-22569610 GCA_949629135.1 Eremobia ochroleuca
TGCGGGATAAGGTCAACTTTTAACACGTTTGAAGTTACGTATATTAGTTAGTGGATACATCCTAATGCTTATGGTACTGTTTAATTGTCTTTAAAATCTCTTTTAACATATTTATCAGACAGTCCCCAAAATGCCAGCTTAAAGGTAAAGTCAAGTCAGTTTAGTGTTATATCAACATCACGCAAGACGACAGAGATTAATCCGAGTGGCGCCAACTTCACGCGCTAACTCGGCACTGGCTCAGTTGGATGTTGTAAATGTGTCGGATGATAACCGAAGTAATAGGCACGCTCTGACTTACTGTTAGTGTACTATACGTAATACTACGTTTAACAAATAAAGTTGATCAACATTTGAAAATTAGTATCTCTACAACATACCTCCAGGTACAATAAATAAGAAAAGAAACAAAAAGAATATTCTATACTAACATTGATAGGATTTAGAGAAAATTAAATTACATATACAAGAACTATTGTAAGTATTAGCTGGGTGTAGTAAAACGGAATAGAATGTAGTTGTTAAAGTAAGCCTCCGCGTTGCTGGGTTGAGTACACGTCGGATTATTTTATGAAGTCGAGCGTGTGGCGCGTATCACAGGTCACGTTACACCACGAAACCTCTTGCAATCAGTTGCGGGTTATAAATACCAAAAGTTTGGTAAGTCATGTGCATGTAGATAAGTCTTATGTGTTTTTAACGGACTCCAAACAGGGAGAGTTATCAATTCGGATGTTTATATATTTTTTAATGTATGTTCGGGCACAACTCCGACATATATGGACAGATTTGCAAAGTTCTCTTTTTGTTCTATGGAGGTTTGTTCCGAATTGGTCCCATTTAAATTTCGTAAAGATCTGGTGATGAGTTTCGGAGACAGACAACGGACCTCTTCAATAAATACCAGCAAAACAACCGCGATTGCTGCTATATGTAGGTATACATTGTTTATGAAATCGCACAACATAACATCACGTCTGTGCCCTATAAACGCAGATGCAGTACGTAGATGTGTTCAGTATACCACCGCACACCCTACCACATAGCAAGTAGTGTTAAGTATATGAATTTGTGTGCGGTAGGTATAACTAAAAAGTGAAAAATAAAACCTTTTTTTTATAAAAAAAAAACAACCAACTTCCAAAAAAACACTCATCATCTGCCTAGCCTTTTCCCAACTATGTTGGGGTCGGCTTCCAGTCTAACCGGATGCAGCTGAATACCAGTATTTTACGTGGAGCGACTGCCTATCTGACCTCCACAACCCAGTTACTGGGTAATACGGTACCCCTAGGTAAGACTGGTTGTCAGACTTTCGGGCTACTGACGACCCGTAACGACTGTCAAAGATCCACGAATGACAGCCGGGACCAACGGCTTAACGTGCTTTCCGAGGCACGGAGGGGTTTTGGTATGTGAATATGGTCACCCATCCACGGACCAAACGCGGCAAGCGTAGCTTAACCTGATCGATCGACTCATGCGGCTGTTATTACTTAGCCACTTCCAAAAAAAACACTACAAAGTGAAAAATAACTTTAATTTCGGAAGTCGTTGTCAAAAAACGAAAATGCGGGACCAACGATACCACTGGCCACTGAGTTGCCGCCGAGCAAATGGAGGCTTTGACGTGCACTAGGTGAGGGATGTCATGCCTGCTGAGCTTAGTACAGTATGATCTTTGACGTGTACTAGGTGAGGGATGTCATGCCTGCTGAGCTTAGTACAGTATGATCTTTGACGTGCACTAGGTGAGGGATGTCATGACTGCTGAGCTTAGTACAGTATGATCTTTGACGTGCACTAGGTGAGGGATGTCATGCCTGCTGAGCTTAGTACAGTGTGATCTTTGACGTGCACTAGGTGAGGGATGTCATGCCTGCTGAGCTTAGTATAGTATGATCTACTTGATTAAAGATTAAGGTGTTAAAGTAAATTATTCCACTTTGGTTCTTATCGAAAAAAAATGCGAAGTAATAAATGATTTGGTGAGTCACTGTAAAATGTCCGGACAACAACTTTTAGATAAGCTACCGCTGTTCTAAAACGATGTTTTAGGTAAAATATTTTGTTTCTGACCTTTATTTCTTTTGGGTGTCTCATACAGTGGTGATGAAGATCCCAGGTATGCGAGTTGATGTGGGACGCCAGTTTCCTTGACCTCCACGACCCAATTACGGGGGGATTGCAAATAAATACCTTTCATCTTTGAAAAACGTGCGTACGGGCCCAATCGCCATGAGAAGCGCTAGTCACTGCGTGTTTGAGCATTCTCTGAACATCAGTCTTCTTTAGCCACAAAAGTGACGCGCGCCTGCGATCTGACGTAACAAACCAAATGCCTACGTTTTGAATATCGACATAGGACGTCATACAGACGAGATGATCCTATTTAGGCGAAGCTGACGAGACTTACGTTAGGATTTAGATATTTTATTTAAAAAACATGATATTTATTTATACAACGTGTAACGTTAAATGTGCAAAACCTCAGACACCCCAACTGATTTTTAATTGAATTGACCTATTTCAGAGAGAGAATAAGTCATAAAAAAAATTGTAAAGGTTTTATGTGCTGTTTTAGTTTTACTGGCCATTCTGATCGTTTCTTGCGTCTGCGACGACGCTTTACCGAGGGAGGAGTCGACACCGGGCCGCTGCGCCGCGCTGACATTGGGTTGCTTGACCTATTAATAAATAGACACGGCAACGTTTTTAAATATACAACGTGTAACGTTAAATGCGCAAAACCTGAAAATAGTTTCATCAGAATAACGAGCAGAATTAATTGTACCACTTTTTATATACGTCACATTTTTCAAAAAATCTTCATTAAAAACGTTCAGGAGAGACAAATATTCTGTTTCTCGTAAAATAATAATTAAGGCAAATAATGACGAAAAACTAAGGCAAATGATAACATAACCAGCCCACAACGTTCCCACTGCTGGGACACACAAATAATGATGTAGGTACCTAATCGCTACTCGCGTATCAGACAGCTAGCTGGCGCACGAAGTCCTCAAGCAGGTCGTACTAATGTAGTTGTTTGTTTTCATTTCAATATCTAAAACTATACGTTACCCACATAGGTAATATTAGGAGACTCTTCAAACTATGTCCTATGAAGATACAGAGAAGTTATTACTTGTGCTAAAGTAAATATTGCTCGTATTATATAATTTTATAGACCTTTTTACATGTGTACCAATAAGATAAGTATGGTAAATATGTGATTTTTTAATCAATTATTGTTACCTCCAATCGCCTGAAACACAGGATTATTTAGTTCAGGCACAAATCATGGGTGAACTTGACACAGATTTAAGAAAAACTGTGTTTAACGTTAGTCCTTAAATTTTTGAAAAAAAAAAACAAACTTTCTTTAAAATGTATTTACATATCTCGGGGTCATGGGTTCCCGGTCCTTTGGAAAGGCGTACGAGGGGCTGAAGCCAACTCACAGAGGCTCTTTAGGAATTTTTAATGAAATGCGACACCAACCGACGATTATTCCTACGTGGGTGGATCAAATATAAACCGGACGTAAGTAAAAAAAAAAATACGCACGTATTATTATACTCGTAAAAAAAAGGAATATATTTTATTTTTCTACATAATCTCCCCTTCTATTAACACATTTTTCCCAGTGCAGGGGATGTTTCTTGATGCCAGTATCGAAGAATGTAGTCGGTCGTGCCTTTAGCCAATTGCACACAAATGATTCCACTATCTGGTCAGTGTGAAAACGGCGTCCTCCACTTGAATTTTTTTTTGTGCCACTCCTACACTTGAGTTCTTGAAAGCGTATTCTTATCGAACTATACAGTCAATGGATGCAAAATTTCGGAAGGTTTATAGGATTATAGGTTTGGGTGGCTAAAGTGGACTGGTTGCCAATAACTACGGAAGAACTATACCTACGGCCCCTGCCTGATCAATGATTTATATATACACGGATAAACTGACAGGGGGTGACTTGCACACTCAATAATGGGCCCCCGAAAATGGTCGCTAGCACATAGTAACGTAGCGATAAGGGGGCAACATGTCCTGAGGTGCTCACTCAAGCCGTCCAATTAAGGCAAGCCAGAGGTGAGGAACAAGACTGCTCCCGGGAGATAGAGTCCGTGGGGTCGCTACTGCCCAACAGCTCGCCACATGCTGCCCTGCGTGTTTCTGTATCTCCCTTGGTCTGGCTCCTTACCCTAGACCTGTTGCGTCAAGGTAAACTCTACCGACACTGGCTCAGAGTTCGGAGCGCGCTAGCCCCACCACGACGGTGACGTAGAGATACAGCGGTGGGGTTGTTATTATTATTTATTATGTTGGAGTTTTGTCGCGGAATTATTGCGAAGGTTTTGCCACCCGGATAAAAATGTTAATAGATAGGGAAAACTGTAGGATGTCAGAGTAGCCAATTATACAAATTAATTTGAAAGCACTTTAACAACCAACTTTAACAAAACGCGAATCGTCCGCGGAAACCGTGGGGTGCCGGAAGGCAATACTTGTTAATTAATATCATTTCCGTCGCGGGGGTCTTTTTCATAACCTTTTCGATAAAAGTTGAAAACAACGGCGCGATTGTTTCGCTCCGGACGGACGCAAACGGGGGCCGCGGGGCGCGAGACGGGGGGGGGGGGGGTGTTGTGTTGCTTGCACGGGACAACTCCGTCAAAGAACAATAAAAGTTAGTAATGAGGCTGAGCTAATGGCCGGCAAATTAGGAGAACGTTAGGAACAAAAATAATGAGCAGTGAGCGCCGACTACCGTGCCGCCCGCCGCCGCCGTGCCGAGCGAGTTGAGCCTTTGTCTCGGAGCGGAGACACCAAATATTTAGGCATCCTAATTAACGCCTACAAGAATAGAGTTTTGAGCTCTTTACAGACTGTGTATAAACGAAATACGACAAAAACTAAAAATGTGTTGTTTTACGTTGTTACAATGTTCTATATATTATGTATATAAACGGAACGGAAAACTGACTGCTCGAATGAATGACTGACTGACTGACTCCCAGCATAGCCGAAACTTGTGAGACTAGTAATATGAAATTTTGCACACGGCTTCCTTTCATAATCCCCTGCATTACGCACTAAGAAAGGGTTTTTTGAAATTCAACCTTTAAGAGAGTTAAAAGAGGGGGATTTTGTTTGTATGAACAATCTTATTCTTTGAGTTAATAATCTTGAAACATGGCTCGAATCTAAATACATACATTATGAACTTCGTCATTTCTGATTTTGCTAAACTATCCTCTAAAGGGAAATTGGAGGGTGTCAAAATTTGTATGGAAGAATTTTAACGCGCCGGTCGATTAACTCGAAACTCAGTATTTATACTTAAAACCAAAAATATATAATAGAATACCGTGTATCAGGGTTTTTCAAAAATCTACCCATAACGGGGTGAAAAGAGGTAGGTAATTTTCCAGGGGCGGATTAATTAACTCAAAATTGGTATAAATAATCTTTGAGTCAAGTTATGAACATATCTTAATTATTATTTTTTTAATTCTGCAATCAAAACACAAATCAATCTAAACAGCTATCATTTTTTTCTTCACGGATCTTGATTTTCGCACTTGCACTTCTCTCTCCAATCGGCTCTGTCCACGTGTAGAAAATGGCGCGAAGTTATAGCGCCACCTCACGGCGGTCACTGTACTAACCGATCAACCAATGAGAATTAAGTTCCGGTTTGACCAATATTATGAAATCAACCGGAAGTAGTATTTTGATTATTTTGTCGTCTTGATATCGCTTGCGACGACATATGAATTGCCTACCCTCTTTTACTTGTTTATTCGTATTGCAAAACTTATCTAGCAACCTACGTATTGTTTGCGGCGAATAATTTGAAAGGCGTTTCTATCGGTGTTCGTTCAGTTTTTACGCTTAGCACCGATAAGTCTGCGCCAGTGTCGACTAGAAATCGTTCTCCTGAATTTAGATCTGTTACACATAGGCGGTTATTAATTTTTGCTACACCGACGCCCACCACAGCCGATGTGGTCTTCAGTTTTCCGACGGCTTCCTTGAACATGGTGGTTTACACTACTTGGCTCTGTCCCCGAATCGGTGATGATAATAACACTTCCAGTCTAGATCTCTCCTATCTCTTCCCTGACCTTGCTTTTGAGCAGGACCGTTGAACGGAAATTGCTGCGGCAAAATGGACGACGATGACTCACGTTCCCCTTCCTCAGTGCGGCAATTTCAAGGGTCAGTTTCTCGAGTTGTTTTGTCAGTACTTGACACTGCAGATCTGGACTGGTGCTGGTACTCGGAGCAGGTGTCGATTGGCTTACTTCCGCGATAGTATGTTCTGTATGTTCCATCATCTTATCCGCTATCATCGCTTAGGTATCGAGTGGAGGTGGAGATTCCGTGTTAACGGAAGTACGGCACGGACTTGAGAAGGTAAATGACCCATCCATAAAATTCTGAGCACGTTATCGGGTCCTTTTTCTCCTGCCAGCTCTCGCATCACTTTCAGGAGTTGTGTAGGCTTATGATTGCCTAATTCTAGTCCGCTCAAAAGCTTCTGGGATTGACGGGACTCGGACTCTTCGTACACCGACAGCAAAGTATTCTTCAGAGCGTTGTATCTTCCTTTCTCGGGTAGTTTACAGATGATTTCACTTATTTGTTCGATGTCTTTCCTCTCCAGGACTGCAATGACTGAGTTGTATTTTTGTTCATCGCTTGTCTTGTATGGTGATATCACGGCTTCGAACCGAGCAAACCACAGCCTTGGTTGTGCTCGCCAGAATTGTGGGATCTTCGCTTGCAGTGCAATAGCAGAGACTTCCTTTTCGCACTTTTCTGATACGGCGTAGTCATAATGTTTCATGACTAATTATGTATCAGGACAGCGCTGATTGTATCACGTCGGGGTCACCAAATATGGGTACTACTTAGGCTGTTCAGTAAAACACTCGTTTTGGGAATGGTGATCAATTTATTAGGTGTGTGCAAAAGTTCTACCCGTTTTTCAAGTAACGAATAAAAGTTCAAAAAAACTTTGCGCAATAATAAAATGATTCTTCATAATTGCGTCATAACTTTCTAGATGATACAAGCTATAAATAGCCCGCGTGTACTTATTCCTAGCTCAGGCTTAATCAAATTGTAGTGGGGTCAACATGTCGTGTAACAAGGACTATATGCGAAACTGTTTACTTTGTGAGACTGATAAAGGTCATAATGCTGCTGAAGCTCGTCGAAATATTTGTGAGGTGTACGGGGAGGGCACTGTGGACGAAAGCACATCATGTCGTCGTTGGTATTGAAAATTCAGCAAAGGAGATAAAAGCTGCGAAAATAAACCGCGATTAAGACGACCTTCAAAGTTTTCTAAGAAAGATTTAGAGGAGGGTATATTGAAAGATAAGCAAATAACTATTGAAGAATTATCAGAGAGGTTTTCTGTACATAGGACTATGGTAGAAAAACGGCTGCATGAATTTGGTTTTATAAAAATATTGGAGAAGTGGGTGACACATGAACTCTCGGAAAAGAATCGAATGGACAGATTGAATATTTTTTGTTCTTTATTATCGCGACATAAAAATGAGTGTTTTTTTGGAAAGAATAAAAGATGATAAAAGATGGGTCAGTTATGAAAATATAAAACGGCGAAAAATTGTATGTCGAGCTGGAGAGCCAAGTTTATCGGTCGTCAAACCAGATACGCATGTGAAAAAGAATTTATTAAGTGTTTGGTGGGATTTCAGAGGAATTATACATTAGGAGTTACTTCCCCCTAATCAAGCGATCAATGCAACAACTTTGTACACCTCACTGTTAGAATAAGTAAATGAAAACTTAAAAATTAAACGCCCAGTTTAATGCTATCGCAAAGGTGTCATTTACCACCACGGTAAGGCTAGACCACATTCGGCTTTATCGACTCAAAAAAAGATATTGGACTTCGCATGGGAAATCTTACCTCACCCTCCATATTCACCAGATCTCGCAGCTACAGACTACCATCTCTTCCGTTCATTACAAAACAGTTTCACGCAGAAAAAAATCGATAAAGTTGACCAAGTACAAGCGGCTACACAACAATTTTTTTGATTCTAAATCTGAATTTTTTTATAGAAATGGATTTTTTTTATTACCAGCAAAGTGGTAAAATGTTATTGATAACAATGGCTATTATATTGATTAATAAAGGTCTTTTTGACTTAGATATTACTTTCATTTATTCCATGCACTAAAATCGGGTAGAACTTTTGCACACACCTAATATTTCCGAACAAACATTTATATAAAATTTTTAAAAACTATTTACTTACGTCCTATTGGCTGATCAGCTGCCTTAGAAATGAAGTCAGCCAATCAGCGTTTAGCACGCTTAATAAAAACTAGTGGCGGTTAATTTATTGATCTTATGAAGTTAATTTCCTGATCTTATGAAACATAGTAAAATCATACCATTGTTTAAATCGGGTAGTACATCAGACCCTACTAATTATAGACCTATTTCAGTACTACCTACCTTTAGTAAAATTTTTGAAAAGCTTATTTTAAACCAAATGCAAAGATTTTTTAACAAAAATAAATTACTGCATAACAAACAGTTCGGTTTTACAAGGGGTCGTTCAACTACTGATGCCGGAGTTGAACTTTTAGGACATATTTATAATGCATGGGAGGACAAATGCGATGCTTTGGGCATCTTTTGCGATTTGTCCAAGGCATTCGATTGTGTTCTTCATGAAACCTTAATCAGGAAACTTCACTACTACGGAATTCGGAACGCCTCTCTGGATCTTCTTACTTCTTACTTGAGTGATAGGATTCAGAGAGTTGATGTTAACGGAAAAAGGTCACCCGGATCTGTAGTAAAAATGGGGGTCCCCCAGGGCTCAATTCTTGGCCCATTTTTATTTCTTATTTATATAAATGACTTGCCTTACCTCATAAGGGACGAACATGATATAGTGTTGTTTGCAGATGACACTTCACTTTTATTTAAACTCAAACGTCAGCAGCTGGTTACTGACAATATAAATAGTGCCCTCGCAAAAGTAGTTACCTGGTTTAATGTTAATAACCTACTTCTTAACGAAAAAAAAACGAAATGTATTAAGTTTACGATACCAAATGTTAGACAAGTAGAAACTAGTGTTCTTATAAAGGGTGATGAGTTAAAACCCGAAAATACCACAGTATTCTTAGGCATAACTTTGGATGCCAAGCTTCAATGGGGCCCCCATATAGATAAATTGTCAAAAAAGCTTAGCTCTGCAGCATACGCCGTTAGGAAAATTCGTGACTTAACTGATTTAGAGACAGCCCGTTTAGTTTACTTTAGTTATTTTCATAGTGTGATGTCATACGGTATTCTGTTGTGGGGAAATGCCGCCGATATTCAGACAATTTTTATTTTACAAAAAAGGGCAATTCGTTCGATTTATAAATTAAGTCCCAGACACTCCCTCAGAGACAAATTTAAAGGGATTAATATAATGACTGTGCCTTCTCAGTACATTTATGATAATCTTTTGTATGCACATAAAAATATTAATCTGTTTAAAAAATACAGTGATATCCATAATATAAATACTAGGAACAAACACAAATATGTTGTTCCTACAACAAGGCTCAAGAAAATAGGTGGCTCGTTTAGATGCCAATGTATACATTTTTATAATAAACTTCCTAGCCACATTCAAGAACTAAGCATTAATAAATTCAAATCTTTTATAAAGCTAAAACTATGCCAGAAAGCCTATTATACTGTAAAAGACTATATTGAGGACAAAAAAGCTTGGGATTGAGCTGCTCCAATAGGTCTAGACAGTGAATGTTGTTTATTTTTTATTTTGCTGATTTACACTTTGGTTTTTTTTTTTTTTTTGTTTTCTTTCTTTCTAAATATCTATTTATATACAGAATGACATGAACATTTACTGTTTAAAGTCTTATATTATTTTAATTATTGTGAATGTGAGGACTATGTGGGTCATTGTTTCCGTTTTAATCATGGTCTGGCAGTTTGAGTGGTGTATGCGGTCTACACAAATGTCCTGTCCCTGGTATTGCTCGTCGAATCGTTGAGCTCCTTAAGTTCTGAGTTGAGCTGCACCGTTACTGACGAATGCGTGCACTGACTGCACAGGTCCACTCAGTGTGGTTCTTTCCTCAAAAGACCACTTCAGACACCAATCTACATGGTCCTCAAAGATTATATCCGGATTTTTATATACACATTGACATTGATGAATTTTATATAAACAATGACATGGATATTTACTTTGTAAAGTATCTTATTTTTATTATTATTACTGTGAGTGTGAAGACTATGTGGGTCATTTCTTTTTTTCGGTTTTCCTTCTTAGTTAGTTTTAATCATGATCTGGCAGTTTGAGTCATTTATGCGGCCTACCCAAATGTCCTTTCATTGGTATTGTTCGTCGAATCGTAAGGCTCCTCAAGTTCTGAGTTGAGCTGCACGATTTTTGACAAATGCGTGCACTGACTGGACAGGTCCGCTCAATCTGTGTGGTTCTTTACTCAAAAGACCATTTCAGACACTAATCTACATGGTCTTCACATTATCTGACCAAGATTATGTCTGGACTTTAAAAGAGACTGTGACCTCTGAGTTTGTTTCGGCCTTTCTTCTCAGAGTAGTCAGATAGGAAACGCCGACCTCATCTAGTTTAAAAAAAATATGATTGACATGTAAAAGTGTTTGTACAAACCTACTTACAGAAAATAAATCATTTATCATTTATCATTTATTGAGGCATTCACAGGCAAGCTCGGTTAAGCAGTCGACAACCTCATAGGTTGAACTGCGAGATACCATTAAAAAAAAAAAATAGCAGCATTCAGTGTTGGCCCACGTGCCGCGCGGGTCATTCTCTTTTGCCCGACGCTGTATGCCTGGCTCCCACAATAATTATGAAAAACTCTTATTCCTTTAGTTAAGAAACTTGAAACTTGGCAAAATTTGCCTTAGTAAATAATAAAGATTGTCACATTTAGCTGTCAAAAACCCCTCACAGAGGATTTAGGGGGTGACAAAGTTAGTCACTACAATAGGTTAGCAAAAAAAAAAACCGCTGCGGGTCAACTCGGAAAATAAAAAAAGGGGTTTAGGGTTTTTCAAAAATCGAGTCCTACCGGGGTGGGAAAGGGTAATAAAGTTTAATGGGTAGATTTTACTGCGTGCTTCCATTTATTCGAAAATGGGTATAATACGTACAATGAAAACGTACCAAACGCTTTTAAAAAAAAACCGGCCAAGTGCGTGACCGAACACGCACAATGAAGGGTTCCGTAGCTGGAATGAATTTATCCCAAGAACAAACTTAACATTGAAGTTGAAAATCATGTTCTCCCATACATTCCAACTGCAAAAGTAAGTTGTTACGCGCAATATTGAGTGATTTACCATGTTATTTTAATATCATGGACTTCTTATAGGTTTTCCCATAAATTTTTCAAAATTTTTGGTTCAGTAGTTTAGGAGATAAAGGGTGGTCAATTTTCGTCTATTTTCTTGAATAACTTGGAAAGTATTTATTTTAAAATTTCAAAAAAATATATATTTGAGATGATCTCAAATATATATTTTTACAAAAAGCCCTTTCATTTGATATGTCACACGATGCAGTTTGCAATTTTTTATTTTTATTTTCCATCTTGCCCCCAAAAGTAACCCCCATATACAGATTTCGTCTACTCACGTCACACTTCTGCGTTTGGGTCACAGAAATCGATATGTGTACGAAATTTCAACTTAATCGGTCCAGTATATTCGGAGATAATTGACTGTGACGGACGGACAGACGGACACACGAGTGATCCTATAAGGGTTCCGTTTTTTTTATTCGGACGTACGGAACCCTAACAAACTCTTTCTTGGTGAAAAAGGAGGACAGTTTGATAAATCTTAGTTGAACTTAAAAATTGGCTCAAATACTTATTTCTCTAAGTAATGTATAAAGATCGTAAACATTAATTTTCGAAAACTACTTTTCTGGGGAGCTGGAGAGTGTGTTAAGTACGAAATCCTCTCGGACGAAGTCGCGGGCACAGTGCTAGTTAAGGCTGTGTATACAGAGTGGCTCATTCAGAGCGGTCAGTATGGGAAAGTCTGAAACTATAAGATATACGAAGATCTGTTCTTAGGAACCATGTCATCGATTTTAATATCAAGAAAAACTGCATTCATCATCATCTGCCTAGCCCTTTCCCAACTATGTTGGGGTCGGCTTCCAGTCTAACCGGATGCAGCTGAATACCAGTATTTTACATGGAGCGACTGCCTATCTGACCTCCACAACCCAGTTACTGGGTAATACGATACCCCTAGGTAAGACTGGTTGTCAGATTTTCGGGCTTCTGACACCCGTAACGACTGTCAAAGATCTACGAATGACAGCCGGGACCAACGGCTTAACGTGCTTTCCGAGGCACGGAGGAGTCCCGGTATGTAAAGATGGTCACCCATCCACAGCCCAACCGCGGCAAGCGTAGCTTAACCTGATCGATCGACCTGTGCGGATGTTATTATTTAGCCACGGGCCCCTCTCTACTAAAATAAATAAAAGTATGTGAAAACAATGCCTTTTATTCATTTTAGACATCATGTTCCATATAAACATTTACTGCTTAAGACTTAAACAATCGATATCTAAATGGAAATAGTGTTAGTTTTTCTTTTCAAAACGACCGGGTTCGATTCCCGAGCTGAGTACAGGTTTTTTTTTAAATGTATGAATGCAGTTTTTCTTTTTATTAAAATCGATGACATGGTTCCTAAGAACAGATCTTCGTATATCTTATAGTTTCAGACTTTCCCATACTGACCGCTCTGAATGAGCCACCCTGTATAACTAGGCATTTATATTAACTTTAATAAATGATTCAAGAAATAAGATATTCATAACCTTTAAAACTATCAACAATTTGAATAGCTTCTTGTTCATCGTGTCATAGATCCTTGAAGCGGCTGCCGGGAAAGACACGAGTCTCTAGAGATGCACAAATTGAGATAGGTACAGATTTTACCAGTATATATTTTAATTTGCGCCAGTTCAAACCAACTGCAACAGTTTCACGTTGGAATCAGATCGCGTACGTGTGAACACAACAAAACACTTAACAGATTAAGTTCTCGTTACGTTCACTTGTTTATAGTGAAATCAATTTCCTCTCTCACTATGTTGTGCACTTATCGACCCACTCGGGTGGAGTCGGGTACAGCTCGGGATAGTGCGAGACCGCGGTACTCTGGGGACTTGTTATGTGCTTTTGTTTGGGTATTTTGAGGTTTGACTTGGGCATTGAGCATTTGGATACGATTCCGTACTAGCCGCATATTCTTCCTTTGATTTCTGCAGTTTTTTAAGAGTTCTCTAAACAAAGAGAGCTATAATGACATCCTGTGCCTCACCGACAGAGGCAACATAACTATTGTTTCTCCTTAAAGAGGCAAGCAGGACAATAACCACGATAGTGATGACAGGTTGCTATCGCGATGTAAAGTCCGAGCAGCAAGCAAGCGCCATCATTGAGCGTGTGTATGTCAGTGTGTCGCACAATGATGTCAGCGTGCCGCTTGTGTGCCACTGTGCACTGTGTGCCGCTGTGTGCCGCTGGGTGCCGCTGTGTGCCGCTGTGTGCCGCGTGTGTGCTGATGCAATGTTGATAGCGCGCTGTTTGCTCAGAGCTCGTCTCGCGGCGATAGTATTCAATGGCGCTGCCTTCGTTTTTCCTCAATATCGCATTATACATACAAGTGCGATGGTTCCTCTATCTGATACGCCGTTCACGATGACATCATTATTAAAAAAATTGGTTTTAACAAAAACGGGGCATGTAACGATCCTTTTTTCAACAAGATTTGTAGAACTAAGCCGCCCAATTCACATTGTTTTCCTCCAAAACAAAATCTTGCAAGTAAGCGAAATCTGTCACTTTAATCAATATTGACTTTAATACAGTTTAAACCATTTTTGCATCAACTTCTCGTACGCGGCGCGACAAGCTAGGTGCCTCCATGCAGCACCATTAGCCGTCGCACACAGCCGACCGCTAAAAGCCTCGCCCGCGCCCTGTTTGTGCCCAGCCGTGTTTTGTTTCGCTGTCGTTACCGCACACCTGGCCGTTACGTTAAGCTTCGGTTTAACCTTTAGGCGCAACCTGCAGGCGCCGCCGCCTCGCTGTTGTAACGCTAGAGTATAGAGTATCTAGTGCGCTAATACGAAACCTTATGAAAAACAGAAGGTTCTAGAATCACCCAGAGATATTCACTCAAAAGATGTTCTGTGTCAATTATTTTGACGATTTATGCAGGTGAAGTTATTTGTGCAGTTGTGCTTGAAAATGGTTTTACTGTCACAACCTGCCTATATTATGTTAATGAACGGCCTTTACAAATATTAGTTTATTTAATTTCCAGGAGCAGTGCACCGTGTACCGGACAGCTTGCCTGATGAACTCATGTTCTATGCGTACACGTATCGCTCACTAACTAATTTCCACGTGGCTCGACGGCGACGCGCCGCGACTTGGGCATCGCCTTAGGGCTTAGTTTGCTTTGCTATCACTACCCGCCTTTAATGCATGCATGCTTTTTGCCGCCAGCAGAACCTCGTTACCTTGTTTTGTTGTCGCTACCTCGCTGCTTGCTTTATATGCAAGTGTGGTGGCTTTTAGCTAGCTTGTTTTGCTGTCGCTGGGGTAGTGCGCGCGGTCACTTTGTATGCACGTTAGCACGTGTGGTCTGCGGCCGCACGCATCCAGTTATTTTGCCGACGGTACGCCGCCGTGTACCGACGCGACGTGACCCAAAAATGTTTTCGTGAAAAATGATTTAGTGCGACATCGGAGCGGGATAACATTCTCACTGGGAACGTACATGTTCCTGCAAAGTTATGTTTTTTGAAAACAGAGGGCTCGCTCGGGAATTTCTGGCATTTCAAGATATTATTGTGTAGAAAGAATGATTGTGGGAACATTTCAGGCACGACCGTTCCATGTGGGTAAGTAAGGCTTAGGTTCACTGTGTGAGTATTGGGTACACATTTAGGGCTGTACGTTACGGCGACACAATACAACCAGCGCGAGGATAGCGGCGCGTGACAGAGACGAAGTGCGTCCGCGCGTTTGCACTCCGCCCAAAGCGATGTGTTGCGACAATTACAGGGACAGGTGATCCAGCTAAAAGAGCTGTCACTAGTCTCCTATTATATCACCCATTCGTATTTAGTCCATATCGACTTGAGCGGCCCATTTGGAGGTTCAAGAGGGATATAACGTTAGAAGGGAGGTGGCTTTTAATATCCAAGCATCCTGGCTGAGGCTTATCAGAGCCGACGGAGACTGAAGTAACGTTTTCAGAGTCGAGAGTGATGGCGGTAGAAGTGATGGCGGTAGAAGTGATGGCGGATGAAGTAATGGCGGTAGAAGAGTCTGTCATATCAGATCGGGTGTTGCTATCGAGCTGAGTTGTCTTCCTCTTGAATAAACGACGTTGTCCGCAGATATGTGAGAGTTTTACTAGTAGTAGTAAATAGGTTTACCTTTTAAAACCAATAAATCGTTGTTTAAAGTTTCCTATAGACCACTTTCTTGAGCGATATAAGTCTCCGGTGTGCAAGCGCTGTCTCTCGGCAGTTCGGCGCCAGTGCGCTACGCAAAAAGTTGATGCGAGTCTATGAACTAATTAGTTGACGTCGATAGGACTGGCTCATTATCATACTTTATATATTATTACATTGGCCTTAGTTATACAATAACATACAGGAACACAGGTGAGTGAATGTTTTAATGTAGATATGGTACCTAAGTAAAAACGATATGGTACAGTAGGCCGCACGTCAGTATAAGCTAGCCTCTTACCTATTATATTGAACCTGCACTACGTTAGGCCAACTCAAGGTTAAAGTGTTACCACCGACGCGCCGTCGACTGTCGGTAGTTTTAAAGTTCCATATCCGAGGGTGTACAACAGACCCACTGCTCAATGATCCAAATCAAATAGCTTTCATAGCTGATAACACCGTCACTCAATCGACTACTCTCTGCCTGTAGGGGACAGTGCGTCACGTGAGTGACAGAGTAAATAGATTGGCTGATTGTAAGTTCGGGGGCCGAGCGGCATGGAGCCGAGCAGCACGGAGCGGCGCGGTACGGCGCGGTGCGTCGCGGTGCGGGACGAGATCGATTCGTTAAACATTTAGCGGGTATCGGCTCATCAGAACTATTGAGAAATACTCCATTGTCCTGCGCTCCGCCTTTGTGCCGCGCTCACGGAAATATTAAATACACTCAGTGTACACAGTATACCAGTACCAGCAGTAGCTACAACAGAATGAGATCAACTCAATTATTCCGTCGAGTAAAAACTCGTCGCCGAAGTTATAGCGCGAGTATATTTGCCTAAAGCTTTAATATTACTAGTACCTACGAAATAAGTTCCATTTGGAGAGTATGAGGATTACGCGAAAGGCGCATTTGGTAAAATTGAAACGAGATTGCATGCAAATGTGTGTGAGGGGGCGCTAGCGGCGCCGCTAGAGCTAGTGACGGTGCCGAGCCACCAGCAGAAGCGAATTGCAATCGAGTAACACATTCGTTTCGTGATCCTTTCTCGTCATAATCTTTGATATAACACACGATAGAGACGCTGTAACCCGTGTCTGTTCGCTCTTTCCCCACAACCTGCCAGCCCGGTGATACCCTCGCACTGGTATTCAAATTAAAACGGTTGGTGTGCGAATGTGTTTGTTTGAATGTTTTCATGTATACCGTAAATGGTCGAATGATTTGGGCAAATAGTTTTATATTCAACTTTGTGATAAAATATATTGAAAATCCTATGTAGTATGCATATTGGATTTTCCAGCCAATTCTATTTAATTTTTAGCGCGTGCTTAGCCCGGAGGCGCATTTGAAAAACATTTTTTTCAGCTCGGCGTATACAGTTGTATTTTCCAAGTAAAGATGAAACGTTCGGGGCTTAAAGCGACTGTTGTTATAAAAATTAAAATGAGAGTGGAGTCGACCTCATGAAAGTGACATTAGACTTGGCGTTCAGATTAGCGGAATAAGAAGTTTATTTTATGTCTCGTTCCTTATTCTTGGGCATTTTTATTTGTTTGAAAGGTATTAGGGGACTGTTTCGTATTACCTGGCCTCGGACAGTAATTACTATATAAAGCGAAGAAGTAGTTATGATGAGCGGTTTCTTTTGTTAGTTATGTAGAAAAATATTTTAAATTAACGTATTTATAAGGACGAATATTATTAGCAGTCTTTTGCATTATTCCCGTAATTTAAATATTAATCAAAGTAGTAAGTAGGTCACTAACTACAAATGAACTGAAGAAGCATCGTTTGACAACGTAACTTGCAAGCAGGACCCATCTTAATACCAGCCGGCGGCAGCAGCGGCACTCAGAGAACCTCCCGGCATTAGCGGCACTCAGAGAACCTCCCGGCATTAGCGGCACTCAGAGAATCTGCCACTCGCACAGCTTGTATTGGAAGCACACCGCGCTAGTTGAAACTAACTGGCCACCCTATTTCCATCAGATAAGTGAGATTTGCGTCGGTCGATGTCCTCCGGTGTCGTGCCGAGTCGTCCGGGGCCGTGCGGTCACCAAAATTAGTGACAGTTTGTCTCTGCACGCGGTTAGCTCGGCTCGTACTTACAGCCCTCTAACTTGCATAAAATACTCAGTACAAACTTGTTGAGCAGAGTATGTTTTTGTTTTAGGTATAATGAGAATGTCACAAGTATGATTGGCAGAGACTAGAGACGAACCACTACAGAGTAGAACTTTTTGTAAAACTTGGTGTGTAGAGTTTATACCCGGCCGCTGTCGCAAGGTAACAGATACATTACATAGATACCGCTCTCGCAGCGGCGGTGCAGTGGCGGTGCAGTGGCGGTGCAGTGGCGGTGCAGTGGCGGTGCAGTGGCGGTGCAGTGGCGGTGCAGTGGCGGTGCAGTGGCGGTGCAGTGGCGGTGCAGTGGCGGTGCAGTGGCGGTGCAGTGGCGGTGCAGTGGCGGTGCAGTGGCGGTGGAGTGGCTTGTTCTAATGACTGCCGGGAACATGCGAGCGAGCAAATATCTTCGAGTTATCATCTTTAGACGTTCGCTGCGAGATGCTGCTATATCAATATCAAACGTAATTAAAATTGATGCTCTGTTGAGTAAGCTATACCTATGAAGGTTTTCAATAATTACGATGGCGGGTAAAAAGTGGTTAGGATAATGTGTTATTAGCCATTTTTCTTGTAACTAACCTGTTGAACATGAAGATGTGTGGGCAAGAGAAAGGTCTGATGAGAGCTGATACAGTTAATATATTTATTTGGGACAAACAAACAGTAACACATTATATCTGCGCAAATAATATAAACAAAGATATTATATAAATGTGAAACTCACACCGTTATCCACAGCATATACAATTCATATAACTTTACTAATGAACAATCTATGCGAGTAAGACTACAGGACTGTTCAAATAACTATACATCGGAATCCTTAAGTTTTTTTAACAAAGCAGAACGAAATCTATTTGCTGACACTGAGAATAAATCTAATTCTGTAGTTTCTGAACAAAAAGAATTATAGTTTTTGCACAAGCGACGTAGAGGCGCCCGCAAAGCAGCATTGGTGCGGCAATGGGACACAGCAAAAAGAGGACATGCGCGTACCTCTCGTCTAATAACAGTTCTTGGGACATAGTAGCATATTTTATTAGTAATCTCAGAGCAGTTATACCTGTTATAGCATACGTCGAAGAGAAACATAATTTCTAGATACTTACCAGTTTGGTGATTGTTGGTGTTTGTAAAGACAACTGTAATTTGGGCTGCTTTCGGAAGTCGCCAGTGTTGTCGACGTGAGACGACGCCTGCTCGACATGAGTGTCACAAGTTGTCGACGTGAGACGTCGCCTGCTCGACATGAGTGTCACAAGTTGTCGACGTGAGACGTCGCCTGCTCGACATGAGTGACACAAGTTGTCGACGTGAGACGTGGCCTGCTCGACATGAGTGTCACAAGTTGTCGTCGTGAGACGTCGCCTGCTCGACATGAGTGTCACAAATTGTCGTCGTGAGACGTCGCCTGCTCGACATCAGTGACACAAGTTGTCGACGTGAGACGTCGCCTGCTCGACATGAGTGACACAAGTTGTCGACGTGAGACGTCGACTACTCGACATGAATGACACAAGTTGTCGACGTGAGACGTCGCCTGCTCGACATGAGTGACACAAGTTGTCGACGTGAGACGTCGCCTGCTCGACATGAGTGTCACAAGTTGTCGACGTGAGACGTCGCCTGCTCGACATGAGTGACACAAGTTGTCGACGTGAGACGTCGACTACTCGACATGAATGACACAAGTTGTCGATGTGAGACGTCGCCTGCTCGACATGAGTGACACAAGTTGTCGACGTGAGACGTCGCCTGCTCGACATGACTGACCCAAGTTGTCGACGTGAGACGTCGCCTGCTCGACATGAGTGACACAAGTTGTCGACGTGAGACGTCGCCGGCTCGACATGAGTGACACAAGTTGTCGACGTGAGACGTCGCCGGCTCAACATGAGTGTCACAAGTTAGTCACCGATACGAATCAAATATTATTTGCATGTTTTTAATAATTAGGTATTGTGGTATTTTTTTCGGCTTCTGGCCGAACCGTATACCAAGAATAACTTACAAAAAGACACTACCTACGTGCCGTAGAGGATACGAACCCGCATCACCAGGAGCCAGCCGATCATCAAGACCGTGCCTTATACCAATAGGCTATTGGCTCAGTTAGCAATCTCAACGAAAATTTGAATAGCATTACTCCTTTTATCGAAGAAGCTTGATAACGGTCTAATCTTCTAGATATTAAGGTTTGAATTTCAACATCCACCTCGTGAGATACACCTACCGTCCAAAACCTTGTTTTACAAAATGCAATATGTAACTCCTCAATTAACTAAAAGATAAGGTTGAAATTAGCATAGATTTCTTGTTTGGTTGCATAGAATGTGCTTGATTCCGATTGTTGCACTACCGTCATTTTTCCTTCAGAAACTTAACTGCTGTATGAACTGCGAGTTAAGGTCGAATTTAGAATACTTCTTCGCCCTTTACTAAACTGTGATTGAGGGTATAATTACTTTTCAAATCGTTTCGTTTTCGTGCCGATCCGCTTATGTGTAATGTCTTCGTCGTGAAATTATCCAATTTACGAAGTTTTTGAACAGTTGATTCTATTAACCGATAGTATGGTTCGATTAACAACTTTTTTGAAGGCTAAAATAATTGTTGTTCTCTGGGAACAGGAACAATGCATAAAGAAAATAGCAGGAGAAATGTGGGCTTAACGGTAAGATTAACGTTATACACATATATTTATTGTTACAACCATGTTGCATTATTACTTACAAGGTGGATTTTTTTATGTATTTCTAATATTATCGTTTTCATTACAGAGAAAAATTGTTCGTAGAGGGATACAAAGGTATCAAGCGACGGGTGATATGAAATGTGATCGCCGAGGCCCTCGCCCAACTGCTTGCACTAATGAATCGGAGCGACACCTTGAATCTAATGAATCGGAACACACACAACCTGGGAACTAATTCGAAATAGTGCTGCAAGCTTCAATATGGTTTCGGGCATGAAAAGTCTTCAAGAAGTCAGTGACGGCCATCGTCTCCGTTATTAATAGACAATTTACTCGGCAGATTGATTGTGTAACTTATCTGATAAAATTGCATTGGAACGTTTGAGCAAGTGTTAATAATTCCCAATATTTGTGGGATCATTATCTCGTAGTTAATCAAAAATAAACAACCTTTATTATTATCAATCCAGTTACTCTTGTTTACAAGTAGTCTTGTAATGTGTTAACGATGACCTCACAAATTTTTCTAATGTTGCGTTAAAAGAGTGATAAAAGAGAAAGATGTATATTGCAATACTGTTATAGTTTAGCATGTTGGTTCTTCCTCTGTAATTCACAGGCACAAATGACAACATTTCATTTTTTAACCAGGCTTTTTTTCCGATAAGATAATAAAGAGTATAAAAAATAATGTTTTTACAACTTTGAATAAATAAATACTGTAGTTATGTTACTAGAAATATCTATAAACGAACCGTTATCTAATTTTAAATGTTCTACACCTCACCCAGGGTATATATTTTGTATTTTGTATTTAGTTAATATTCTAAGTAAATAACCCTAATTTAACACAGATAGAAAACTGTACTTATACTCAACCAAGAAGTGGATTCCTAGAAATGTAATTACTTAATGAAATAAATGAATATTGTTTATGCAACATGCCTGGCTGTTCTTACAAACCCCATACCTACCTAACATTTATTTTCTTAAATATGGATGTTTTCTACATCTACATCTACACTTCTACATCTACACTAATATTAGGTGAATCAAATATAAACAGGACTTTTTTTATTAAGTAGGTACTGGTGGCTGAGTGAAGTGACGCGCTTGGTGCTGTTGTATGTGTTAGGGGGATCATCTAGGGAAGGGGGGTATACTGCTCCGGCTCACTTTAGTTTATTGCGCGCCAGTCGCATCATGTATGAGCAGGAGGTATATAAGTCTGTTGAGCAACGACTTATCATAATTTTGTTAACACGGGAGGGCATAAAACCTTCCGAAATTTTGCATCCATTGACTCTACAGTTCGATAAGAATACGCTTTCAAGAACTCAAGTGTATGAATGGCACAAAAAAAAATCAAGTGGAGGACGCCGTTTTCACACTGACCAGATAGTGGAATCATTTGTGTGCAATTGGCTAAAGGCACGACCGACTACATTCTTCGATACTGGCATCAAGAAACATCCCCTGCGCTAGGAAAAATGTGTTAATAGAAGAGGAGATTATGTAGAAAAATAAAATATATTCCTTTTTTTTACGAGTATAATAATACGTGCGTATTTTTTTTTTACTTAAGTCCGGTTTATATTTGATCCACCCACGTATTATAAAGAGGAAAGATTTGTATTTTTGTATGTATGTTTGTAACGAATAAACTCAAAAACTACTGGACCGATTTCAAATTTTTTTCACCATTAGAATGCTATGCTATTCTTGAGTAACATAGGCTATATTTATTACTAGAAAAAATTAAGAGTCCCTACTACAACTTCAATAATGTAACCCAAGGTGTAAAAAATAGCCATAATTTTTTTTTCATCGCATGCGCTGCGGAAACTATTGACGATAGAACAAAAAAATGTTCTACAATATTAAAGAACATATCAATATCCACAAAAAAATTTGCAATACCATACGTCCCACTATTGTAGTTATGTCACTATAACTACTTTTTACATTTTAAAAGTTAATAGAAATGCCGACCAAAATCAGACCATGTTATCCATACCTTTGTATTAATCCTTATCCAAATAAATCATTTCGTATTCAGGACTGTTTCAATACCTGTAGATTACTTTTTGAATTATTCAAATCGGTTAATCCATTCAAAAGATATTACGAATTTAAATTTGTCAATCTAAACAAAAGTGGCCGGTATGGCCCCAAGCAGCGCAGCGGGAAATATTTATTACTTCTTCACGCAAAAACTTATGAACCGATTGCGACGAAACTTGATAGGTACATAACTGTTACTTAAAGCTCTTAGTTTTTATCCCGATATTCCCACGGAATCGAAACTTACGCGGGTGAAACCGTGAGGTGCAGCTAGTCTGAAATAAAGTTACAAAAATTACCTATTAAAGAATCTAAAAAAAAGAAAACAAAAATATTCTCGTCCACGGATTTGACCACGTGACCATCGCATTGTCAAGCCGCAGTCCAAACCGGGTGTGTAATGTATGATATAATAACAAATGCTCTAATTTCACTTGAAATAACGTTCATATAATATAATTTTCATATGCTATAAAATCATATAACCTAATTTCATATGACCTAATGTTTCATATGATATAATTTTCATTTAATATAAAACATTTAGTATAACGTTCATTTTATATAATTTTCAATATGTATAATATTCTTTTTATATAACATTCATTTGACCTAATGTTCTTTTGACCTAAATTTCATGTTTAATGGTCACAGTTCTAACCTAACTCAAATGGCACCTAACCAAATCTTAAAATATTCAATGCATGGTCGAGGGTGGACTTGGTCGACGGAGCCCCGCTTCGCGGGGCTCCTACTTCTGGATGGCTTATAAAAAAATAACCACGAAGGGGATGGCGGGGTCTATTCGCTCGCTTCGCTCGCTCACACGACCCCGCCATCCCCTTCTAACCTAACCTGTCCGAGTCGGGGTGCCCTAAAGTCCAGATTGCATCTAAATTATATTAAACTAGCGACCCGCCCCGGCTTCGCACGGGTGCAATGCTGATCACTACATAGTATAAAACAAAGTCGCTTCCCGCTGTCTGTCTGTCTCTATGTATGCTTAGATCTTGAAAACTACGCTACGGATTTTGATGCGGTTTTTTTTAATAGATAAAAGTGATTCAAGAGGAAGGTTTATATGTATAACACATGCATAATATAGTAGAGAAACACTGATAATTTTAGTGCCATTATTTCTCGTAAAAGTATAGGATAAAAAATCGTTATTGTCGGTCAGCGACGTCGCACAGCAATACAATGCGATGACGCAACGCAAAAATTTCATCGCATACGACATCGTACGACAAGACGCTAACCGTCATGTCAGTTTCTAAAAAAAAATTGTCTTTGTAGTCTGATATACTTTTGTCCCAAAGGACGGGACGTTCCTGAACTAAGGATATCAGGTAATCGATATCGTAATCCGCCATCATGAAACGTGCGCACCTCATTCAATGTGGACACTAACTACGAGGTAGCGCGTCGTCGCATTGCAGATTTGTACGTTGCGTCAGCGCATCGGAAATTTCCACGATGCGTTGTGCGGCGTCGTAGATTTTTACGATGCGACGCCGCAACGCAGTGTTGTGGCCTCGCCCTAAGAGATAGACATATACCATCGTGGATTTTATGTAGACCTTTTAAGGTGTACAATACTGTAGTACATTATTTTGATCTATCTCGTAGGATTCAGCCAGCGTTTGCAATGTAAACGCAAAAAATGTGTTTATTTACGACATCACATTAGAAACCTCTAAAATTATCAGTGTTTCTCTAGTATATTATGCATGTATTATACATATAAACCTTCCTCTTGAATCACTATAGCTATTTAAAAAAAACCAACAAAATCCGTTGGGTAGTTTCAAGCGCCACCGGCCGACTCCCCGGCCGGTAACGCCCGCATTTGAAATCTGTAAGATCTTCGAAAATATTCATTTAAATTACATGCTGTAAAGGGTCATAATAATCTATATGAAATGCACAATGTTTTTAAGGTACTTAATTGGATAAGGATTAATGCTGTATTGCCTAAAATTGCTTCTTAAATAAGCCATTATTTCTCGTAAAAAGTTAAGGACAAAAAATGGTTATTGTGGGTTATCCCTAAGAGATAGACATATACCATCGCGGACTTTTTTGTAGAACTTTTTAAGGTGTACAATACTGTAGTACATTATTTTGATCTATCTCGAATGGTTCAGCCAGCGTTTACAATGTAAGCGCAAAAAAATGTGTTTATTTACGACATCACATTAGAAACCTCTAAAATTATCAGTGTTTCTCTACTATATTATGCATGTATTATACATATAAACCTTCTTCTTGAATCACTCTATCTATTAAAAAAAACCGCATCAAAATCCGTTGCGGAGTTTTAAAGATCTAAGCATATATAGGGACAGACAGACAGGGAAGCGACTTTGTTTTATACTATGTAGTGAAGTTATTAGAGATTATGAATATTATAGTAAATGAATAATATACTACATGAATATTATGTCAAATGTGCATTATAGGAAATGTTTATTATATCATAAGAAATTAGATAAAATGAAATTATATCAACAATTCATTATCTCAACTGATCGTTATATTAAACAAAAGTATATTAACTGAAATTAGGTCAAGTGAACGTTAGATTTTTTGTTATTATATCAACCGTTACACACCCGTCCAAACCATTAGACCAACACACCATTTACGTTACTATACGAAAAACTTAAACGTATGATATCATTATCAAAGGGGGGCTTGTTTTCTCTGAAGCTTACTGTACACAAAGTGTGGTTAAAATAGTTAAAGTTGAAATAGTTATCTTTTTTAGATATTTATTTCCTAGAAGAAGGCAATTCTCGCGTTTGCACTCGTTGAAATGAAATGAAATAAATTAAATGAAATGAATTGAAATAATTTATTTGGTATGAATGTAGGTACAAAAATATGGTGTTAAGTAAGAGAAGGATCCACCGTCCATACAATCTACCGTGAGGCATGCAAAATTTTTATACTACAAGCGACACAAACAGTCTGTGTATGCGAGTGTATGTAATGTACCTATAACAGTTACAAATATAACAATGTTGCAAAGCGCCCCATTACAGTTAGTTTCTATTTTGGAGCACCACTGTGTACAGGCGTAGGCCATTACCTGCCATGCGAGACACTCGTGTGCACATAAATATCTATTACATGAAGTCATTCCACCGTTTGCCGCACGGCCGGCATTAGTATGCAAGCGTCGTGCGCACACAAGTACCGCGAGTACCGCGAGTACCGCAAGTACTACGAGTACGTCGGGCTACCTACCGGTCCTCGGGTAATTTGGTTGCAGCCATTACATCGCGTGTGTTGTCCCTTTTTACGAATGGGGGGTGGGGGCGGGGGACGGTATTAATTCCAAGTGTTTTAGCGTCAAAGTTGGAAATGTATGTAATCGTATTAATTTGTAAATTCAGTTTTGTAGCACAGTGTGTGTACGTATTATTTATATTACTGGTGTACCACTTGTACCCAGGGGACCACACGTGTCCTAACTACGATCTGCTAGAAACTTTTGTTCAACTTTACTTTACCGCAGCTCACTAATCATCAAAATGTGTGTTCTCACGTGTCAGTCTGTGCCTCCTCTTCTATTGCTAACGGACAGGATGTTTAACTTGAAAACTCAATGAGCCGTGAGCCCGGTCGAGCCCTTGCATTTGATCTCGCCCGGTCTGGTCTGGCCAGCGCGGGCCCGGCCTCAGACGCGTGAATGTCTTGAATTACTTATTAGAGAGAAGGGCCGAGCTACATAATTACACATCACTTCGCAAGGGTGTCGAAGAGGTGATCGAAAAATTAGAGGATTAACCCTCTAACGTTGCGAAGTGAATTTTAAAGATCACATAATAGTAAAGGGGCTACCCCCTTTACTATTATGTGATCTTTAAAATTCTGAAATCCTCAGATGTACAGTGGCATCCCAAATTTAATTGACATTTTCCCACTTCAGCTGTAATGCCACATTGTGATATAATAATAATAATATATCAAATAAATATATATATATAATCGATCAGACCGGCGCACAGTGATTGTTGACATAGTCGTCCGCAACTACATATGTGAGCTAGGGCACCGACATATGTGAGCTAGGGCACCTACATATGTGAGCTAGGGCACCGACATATGTGAGCTAGGGCACCTACATATGTGAGCTAGGGCACCTACATATGTGAGCTAGGGCACCTACATATGTGAGCTAGGGCACCTACATATGTGAGCTAGGGCACCGACATAATGTGAGCTAGGGCACCGACATATGTGAGCTAGGGCACCTACATATGTGAGCTAGGGCACCTACATATGTGAGCTAGGGCACCGACATAATGTGAGCTAGGGCACCGACATATGTGAGCTAGGGCACCTACATATGTGAGCTAGGGCACCTACATATGTGAGCTAGGGCACCGACATAATGTGAGCTAGGGCACCGACATATGTGAGCTAGGGCACCGACATAATGTGAGCTAGGGCACCGACATATGTGAGCTAGGGCACCTACATATGTGAGCTAGGGAACCGACATATATGAGCTAGGACACCTACATGAGCAGATTTCATTGCACTTCTAATTATAATCCGTTTTTGTGCAGATCGTGATATTGCCCATGTAGTATGTGCACAGACGTGGAATTTCTACACATTGGCGCGGTTCAAGCGAAGCGGACGAGTGCGTCCGATTCGGAGCGGCGCGGCGCCGGGCGGTGTAAAACGATATAAAGCGCTTAAAAATGGGCCGTCTCCCCCTTCCGCACCACGCGCACCGCCCCGGCCGCGCCGGACGCCATTTAAATATAAAATAAGATACATAGAGCGACTCGCTACAAACGTAACATGATTTCATACATATGTATGAGTGGATTCTTTCGCGAACACGATAATCATGTTCGTTAATGGCAAACCTCACCCCTCCCCCCTTCCCTCCCCCGTGCCCGCTCCACTAACATCCTGGTTAATATCGTAACGAGGTATCACAACGTTTGCCGGTCGTCTCTTCGTGCGCTACATAACACAAGCGTCCCACGACGCTCGTAGCCGCGCGAACCAACGAGCATATTTTTTTTGCATTCAAGATTAATTAAAAAGAAAACGCAATTCTTTGATATTTATATTATAACTTGTAACGTGAATAGAACCACTGTAGCCTTTGCCTTACTCCCACTCACCTTCACGAGTGACTGTAAAAAAATAAAAATCGGTCGCCGATTCATGCATTCTTAAATGATAAATGATTTATTTTCTGTAAGTAGGTTTGTACAAACACTTTTACATGTCAATCATATTTTTTTAAACTAGATGAGGTCGGCGTTTCCTATCTGACTACTCTGAGAAGAAAGGCCGAAACAAACTCAAGAGGTCACAGTCTCTTTTAAAGTCCAGACATAATCTTGGTCAGATCATGTGAAGACCATGTAGATTGGTGTCTGAAATGGTCTTTTGAGTAAAGAACCACACAGATTGAGCGGACCTGTCCAGTCAGTGCACGCATTTGTCAAAAATCGTGCAGCTCAACTCAGAACTTGAGGAGCCTTACGATTCGACGAACAATACCAATGAAAGGACATTTGGGTAGGCCGCATAAATGACTCAAACTGCCAGATCATGATTAAAACTAACTAAGAAGGAAAACCGAAAAAAGAAATGACCCACATAGTCTTCACACTCACAGTAATAATAATAAAAATAAGATACTTTACAACGTAAATATCCATGTCATTGTTTATATAAAATTCATCAATGTCAATGTGTATATAAAAATCCGGATATAATCTTTGAGGACCATGCAGATTGGTGTCTGAAGTGGTCTTTTGAGGAAAAAACCACACTGAGTGGACCTGTGCAGTCAGTGCACGCATTCGTCAGTAACCGTGCAGCTCAACTCAGAACCTAAGGAGCTCAACGATTCGATGAGCAATACCAAGGACAGGACATTTGTGTAGACCGCATACACCACTCAAACTGCCAGACCATGATTAAAACGGAAACAATGACCCACATAGTCCTCACATTCACAATAATTAAAATAATATAAGACTTTAAACAGTAAATGTTCATGTAATTCTGTATATAAATAGATATTTAGAAAGAAAAAAAAAACCCTAGTGTAAATCAGCAAAATAAAAAATAAACAACATTCACTGTCTAGACCTATTGGAGCAGCTCAATCCCAAGCTTTTTTGTCCTCAATATAGTCTTTTACAGTATAATAGGCTCACGATACTGTACGATATGATAAAAGATAATCTGAGTTTATTCCCGTTTTGTAAGAAATATTACGAGTGCAGTGTTAACGTTTAGCTGTACAGAATAATTAGAGTTTATATTTTGACGCGAATGTTCAGAGTATATCGGTCATTTTGATGTAGTAACGATGCAGAATATTTACTAAGGTTAAATAAAATTGCGTTATGTATAGATTCGAGGGCCGATAGTACTCGTACAGCGTCCCTGCGGCAGCACATCATTATTTACATACTACATATGTACGAGTATGTACGAATACTCGTAATGTACCGCGCGCCGCTTTATTTCACATACGAGCCTCCACAATCATATCAACCCGTGAATGATAAACGAGATAAGCGAACGTGTATCAGAAGGCCAATTCCCGTAATTAAAAACGTTTAAAATCTAGTCGGAATTTTATCTCAGCGACAATAAATATCCAAAACTTGTAAAAAATTTTGGGAAATTAGAGGAATTTTTAATTAAGACTGAGATCAGACTGAGAACGTTCTTAAAAATTATGAGAATTGTCCCTTATAGTTTACCATGTAGCACTGTAACCACCGCGTAGTGCCGTAGCTAGCAGTTTAGCATCGTAGCTTACAGCGTAGCAACGTAGGTTATCGCGTAGCACCGTAGCATACCGCGTAGCGCCGCCATCCGCGATGCGTTGCACAAGTAACGAAGAGACAATACCGTACGTTCTGCAGACAGTCTGTAGGTACAGTCAGCATCGTCAAGGATTCATTTGCGTTCCATAATACTATATCAATGTGTAGCTACAATTACGTACCCGATGTGTAATATTATCTTTTGTGGCTAAGCATTGATACAATGTTATGGAACATAGATTGTAGACAAACAAATGATTGTCGATGTATATGTGTCTTTGTGAGGCTGATGTAACTACAATTATAACACATTTTATAGGAATTCCAAGTACCGGGTGTTTGTAACATTTTGATCTTTCAATTAAAACATGTGTCGGAATAGTAGTAGAATAACCAAGTAACGAAGTAGTAGAACATAACTGTACACTGAACAGTACATATTATTGTATTGCGTTGCATATTTCTCAACGACGACGATAAGGCACATTGAGTGAATGAAATACAACTTGGTTCGTCAGTTGTGCACTCGTAGTGATCGTGTTTCTTAGTAAATAAACGAATTGAAATAAACAATAGGTAAGCTGTAGGTTATAGCACTGAACTAAGCTCGCTTTGGACTGAAGTTAACGATAGAACACAAAAGGAAATAAAGCAGGTATCGCCGGTATTTCAGACATTTTTATTAAACGGTAACTGTGAAGCGAGTGATTTTGTTAAGGCCGAGATCTACAAACGAATGAAAAATAAAGGCGTTAATCATCCTCTACACGTTACCGTACGAGGGCCGCGGAAATGTTAATAAACATTTCACACTTAACAGTACTCGCGCATTCCACGCCCACCACCGACCGCTATAAATGACGTCGCGGGAATTTACTGGATTTTTTAACGCACTCACTTTTTCACCTGCGCTCACTCCCCCTTTAATTGAATGTCAGTGTAACACCGCAACGCTCACTCCGCTCCATACATCACGCAATGTATGGACGACCTTTTTTTTTTGGGTGGGAAATTATCAAATAACTTCTCCCGCTCTGGGCGGAGCGGGAGGGTGTGTCAGACTTTTACTGACTAAAACCCACCCGTGTTCCTTCAGTTGCCTGTGCCAAGGGCCACGGTAACTCTTTCGAACAACCCGCGAGCCTGGGAAATGTATGGACGACCTTACAGAGTCCAAATGTGGGACGCGCCAAATAAAACAGATGTCAACTTCAATAGAGTCGAGAGGGCCGAGGGGCGAGAGGGCCGAGCTGTGTCGACACCGCTCATTGAATACTTCTGTCAATGGGAGAAGTGGCGCTCCAAAAAACGTATTTCAGGAAAAATTGTGTGCCTTTTAGAATTAACCCTTAACTGCATCGTGATGGAAATTTCCATCAAACAATCCAATGCCATATTTTCGTTTCCACAGAGCACGGGGATTCCCCAATTGTTAGAGATATTCAATTCATTTTGTTCACAGTAGATTCGTTCTGATTACCTACATAAAGATGTAAATTTCCACCAGGCCATTTAGAAAAAAAAAAGTATTTTTATGTATATATTTTTTTAAATATTTTTTCCTTACTATAGAGCTAATGTTATGTCCAAATAAATTTAATTTGCTTAAAAAGTAAAAATCATGCAATTAAGGGTTAAATATAGTGAATAAATTCCGTCATCTGTTTGCTCCCATTTAAGAGAAAACAAAAATGATATGTCTGCAATAGAAATACCATCCGTTGAGTGTTCAAATAACCGAAATCAGTTAACACTTTATTCCACTCGTAGTCTATTAAGAAGCTTCGACGATTGAAACTATAAATATGAATATGATAGGTAGCGGCGGACGACTCCGCGGGTCCGCGGGTCTGGGGTTGGGCCAGCGATACGTTTTATCAAAAAGTTCCTCACACATAAACATGAGTTATTACCTACCGCGAGTCACTTTATAATCGTATATCACGGGCTAACCATATTCGCGCGGAATTTATTTCTAAATAAAATGTCGGTGGCCGTCCGACTGAGAATGATAAACACACCATACACTCGCACTAGTGAAGACACTCGCCATGGTGTTGCGAGTTTCAGTGTCCGTAGTGCCGGAGTGTCGGAGTGTTGGCGTGGTCTGTAATTGTATCTGTTTAAACGACGCGACGGCGGAAGCGAGCGCTCATCGCAAAGCGCTCCTAAAGTGTTTCTTATTCATAGAATTTCGGGAATCCAGATTGTTACCTACTTACTGACACCTCGTCTCACGTTACAAAGTACATCATGCTGAATTCAACTTTATTATGACAGGATAAGGTTTGAAATACATAATACAGCGAGAATGGAGTCAAGATGTATTCGGTATGAGAGAGACTTCAAAAGCAATTCAACTTTTCTACTTAGAAATATGTTTTTGATGAGTTTGTTTCTGTATATGTATGATCGGTAAACGTCAGCGCGCTGTGGCGCCGCCTGGCCGGCGCCAGCGCGCACTGAACCTTATTGTTTCATGGAAACTCACAACTACACTGTTGCTGTGTAAATATTTAAGTCTGGCTCGTTTTGCTTCACTCACCTAGAATCGACGTCACACTAAAAAACCAAGAACCGTTTGATTGTACGAGATATACAGGAGCCTCCAAAATATAATTGACTTTTTTCCACTTCAGCTGTGACAGGCCACATTATGATTTAACATTCTAGTGTTCCTACAGTTGGCACTGCTTTAACGTTTTTATTGACTAATTCAACTAGCTTTCACTTAGCATAAAAAATAATTAGATAATCCCTTCGGAGTACCTGGAGTACCTTTTTTTTTATTGTTGAATGTGGGCCCGCTCTGGACCTCGATCACATTTTTTGAGTCCACTAGAATAACTCCTGTTAGTGCCACATGCCTAGATAACACTTATAAGATGTTATACCAACCCACAAAGAAATTATTTATTTTATTTTATTTATTAGGGAAAACAAACAGTGACACATTACATTTTGTAGGAAGAAATACAAAAAGATATGGCCAAATGTGTAACCAACGACATTTTCCACGGAATACACATACAAAAAAAATATCTGTACAAACTATGCTATTTAAACTAAAACCTACAAACTACAATAATTTAAGTTAACACAAGAAATGTATTCTTAAATAGTAAATTTAGTAAACAAAGCAAAAAGAAGGCATGCAAATCATAGTTAAACTTAAAATGACTATTGAGTAAGTATTTTGAGTACAACATTTTTGAATCTGCCAGCAGAAAGAGCAAACATATCGATATGATGGAATTTTTTGTTGATGTAATTATTAGTAAGCCGCCGCAGGGGTGCCCGCATGCCTGCGTTACTGCGACAAGAGGTAACTGCAAACAGCGGCCGTGCGCGCACCCCGCGACATACTGTCGTTCTAGGAACTATGTAACTTATTTTATTACGGATATCAATACAGTTATATTATACATTGCTACACAAATCAAACAAAAATACCGTCTCTATGAGAATGCGTCTCGATTTTAAGTCAAGTATATAATTTATACTTTTTAAGCAAACAATCATAAGATAAATCTGTGCGGAAGCAACGGTAATGCATGGCTTTTAATTTTTTTTTTTTTGAACTTTTATACGTTCTAATAGACTCAGATCATTGCGATTGTGATCACTATTCCAAATCAAAACAAAAAAGTTACTAAAAAGATATCACTGTTAACCCAAAAACATCTAATCGCTTGGAAACATTTAAAACTACAACTTGAGTAAATTACTACTTTTTCTGACTAATGATGACCCTAATCAACCATATAATGATTTTTTTTTAATATGTATTGCACACAATTTGATAACACATACATCCCAAAGACATTATCGGTCCATAGTAACGCTTCCTTCAGTGACTGGGCCACCACTGGTATCACGGATATCACAGGATATGCCTTGGGGGCGTGGCACGTGCCGCCTCGATATTATAAAATTGGTCTTATGTTCGAACGGCGGCTGTAAGCTTCATTCAGTCGCTTTGCAATTGCCTACAGTGTACTATTGGTGCGTAAAAAACCAAAATGCCAAGTTGTGCAGTAATTATATGTAAAAATAGGTCAAATACCATCAACCTGAAGACAAATGGCGTGTCCTACTCCTACCACCGGTAAGTAAACAATTAAGTCACTGTTTCATATTTAAATCAATTTTTAAATGATTTACTAACTTAGATCCGGAGCGACACGAACTAGCCCGAATCTTCCCGAACGCAACGAACATTTTGAATTTAGAGAGGTGCAATCGAGTGCGTGTGGCTGATTTTATCGATATGCATATTATTGCAGTTGAATATTTTTTTACAGAACTCAACGGATATTCTCGTAGTACATGTATAGTAAAAGAGTTAAATTGGTTATTGATTTAATGTTGTTTGAACCAAATTAAGACATTTCAATACAGTTACTCGTGAAAAACTTAAATGAATATGTTTAGTGGTTAGTGTTCGTTATTTCACCTTTATGAAGTCGAGCCTGTAGGCATCAACTACCTACTATTTGTCTAAAATTGAAACTAGTTTGCTCGATGGCTCTATTTTAATTCCATAGAAATATGTGTTAACGCGATCGAGTTTGAATATGAGTATAACATTAACCTAACTGAATTAAACTAAACCGGAATGTAGGTAGGCATTTTTGATTAACCCTGCAGAGTATAGTGTCCCACATGTGGGACATACCGAAAAATGTCTTATGTCGAAAAATGTCGATAAAAATGTCGATCTAAGTAGCGTAATCTAGTGTTGACAAGATTAACTATTATGTATTTCAGTTTCGAATTTAGTACCACATATTTTGGATAGATCTGAATAAACATTTAACTATTTATGTTTTCTTCAAATCGGTAGGTATGTACTTTGAATACGATTAACGAGCGGCGTATAATAATAGCATAAAAATGATAAAATTGAATCGTTTCAGTGTGGAAATAATTGTTAGAAGTAAGTTAATGTTCATATTTGTCATGTTACGTGTAATCTTGTAATTTCATTGTACTACGTAACACAAATTCACATAATAATGCGTGATGTGCCATATATAGGTCATACGCAAAAACATACGTTTCTATTGAGTTATGATTTTTGTAAATATTTTTTCGAGAAATGGCATCATATTTGCAGGCTAGTGTAATTTTTTTAAGCCGATAAGAAAAATCATGCTCTGTAGGGTTAAAATTATTTTTTTACGATTAAGTAATATATTATATAATTATACAGCATGATATTTAACAGAGAGCGTTCCCTTTAACCGGTAATACAATATTTAAAAAATATTCCCATTTTATTTTAGTATAAACAAACTATATTTTCGGATAGGTACCTATCCGAAAATATAGTTTGTAAAAAAAAAGAAATAATTTAAAGAAAATTAATCAAAGTTATAATACAAGAATGTGCTAAAATTAAATAGGTATCGACAAAAATTATCGACCATCTCTTTCGACTCCAAAAATTTAAGTGTGTGTCGTAAGTACACTATTTGTTAATGTTGTAAATATTTGGGTGGGAGATAAGCGGTGGCACTAGGACTCCTTACTATTCCGCAATGAAGGCATATCTCCGGATATCTATTACTGGTATACATAAAAGTAGAAAACGACTTTAAACACTGCTGAATTTAATTTATATGTCGTCGCAAGCGATATCAAGACGACAATATAATCAAAATACTACTTCCGGTTGATTTCATAATATTGGTCAAACCAGAACTTAATTCTCATTGGTTGATCGGTTAGTACAGTGAACGCCGTGAGGTGGCGCTATAACTTCGCGCCATTTTCTACACGTGGACAGAGCCGATTGGAGAGCAGGCGGCATTCGACTTGCGGAGCGCACGCCGGACGGTTGTGAGCATACCATCGGAACTGTCATGTTCACCGTACAAACCCTTGTTTCTTACTACTCATAAAGTGATTGTAAATTACCGAATAAACGTGACTGTGATTTGTGCTTCAAACTACGTTTTACTGGTTTGCCCGAGTACCCACCTTCCTCATGGAACCCGTACCAAGAAACTATGATGATGGCCCTGTTATCGCTACGCCCACGCTCGCGCCGACATATATGTTAAGAATTATTCTAAAATATTTAAAAAAGTTTGTAGTGTGGCCAAGTCAATCTATTTGAATTCAAAAATTAAAAATAATAGTAACTTTATTAAAATGACTTGGAATGTCATTAACAGTGAAACAGGAAGGTCATGCAACCGAAGTAGTGACTACAGCCTTGCTATTGATGATGCAATATAATTAACTCAAATCGCCGCGGCCTTTGAAAATTTCTTTGCAGAGATTCCCGTGTCAACTATTATACTAAATCTCTAAGCTCATCACCCACTTCTGCAGAGTCTTTACTTAAGGCCGGACCCTGACCAAATAACCTTGAGCATTCGTTCCCTCTTTGCCGCACCCCACCTCTACAATACTTCGTAAAAATTACTAGCTGGCCATCTGGCGAACAACTTACGAACTATGAAACTGCGACTAGTAAAAAGCACAGACCTTACAATACGCGGCATTTAATAAAAAAAATATTATTTCTATGAATGAAGAAACAGTGCGCCTATGTTGGTCATGAATGTCCACGAATACTTACTTTCTAATTTTTGGAACGAAAAACGTTATGTGACTATTTTATATGATTATCCAATGGGGTCAAAGTCAAAATTCAAGATGGCGTCTCCAAAAATTTGCAAATTTTTCGTCATGGGTGTCGTTTTCATGGTTTTCGAGGGCGCTGACAACGATTATGGGGTCAAAATCAAAATTCAAGATGGCGGCTCCAAAAATTTGCTAATTTTTCGTCATGGGTGTCGTTTTCATAGTTTTCGAGGGTGTTGACGACAATTATGGGGTCAAAATCAAATTCAAGATGGCGGCTCCAAAAATTTGCAAATTTTTCGTCATGGGTGTCGTTTTCATGGTTTTCGAGGGCGCTGACAACGATTATGGGGTAAAAATCAAAATTCAAGATGGCGGCTCCAAAAATTTGCAAATTTTTCGTCATGGGTGTCGTTTTCATGTTTTTCGAGGGTGCTGACAACGATTATGGGGTCAAAATCAAAATTCAAAATGGCGGCTCCAAAAATTTGGAAAATTTTCGTGATGGGTGTCGTTTTCATGGTTTTTGAGGGCGCTGACAACGATTATGGGGTCAAAATCAAAATTCAAGATGGCGGCTCCAAAAAAAATAATCGCCCACTTCTGGGCCTAGCTTGTTATAGAAAAAACAAAATGTGGAAAAAATACTTTATTTTATGATAAATCAAAATCATAAAAAAAAAAAATTAATTTACAGTTGCAAAATATAGAAAAATATTTTTTGTTTTTTGTTGCGATCATGCATTTCGTCGCGAATTGGCTAAAAAGACAATAAGTCAAGTCTTTAAACAAATGTCAGTACCAATATAAAAGTGACAGTTTATGAAAAACTTTTCGCGAATAGTTCGCGCGTAAACACAGTGAATACTGTGTTGTGTTGCAATATTCGTGTTTTCGGTGATTTATCTAACGACTTTGGCTGCTTGACGGAATCTGACCAATCTTGCTTTCACGAACTACCTCAGCGCGAAAACGGACTTTTTATCTGCTACTTTGATTCGACTACGGCTTGTTATTTTGGACTTCGATACCACCTATCGTGATGGACAACTGTATTAATTGCGGTATCGCAACTTCTCGTTGTAATATAACGGGAAGACGTGCTTTAAATGAAGAATCTGTCTTATCTATTGCACGTGGATGGGTTGCTCCCCGAACAGTAAGTACCTACACAGACAATACAGACAAATATTTTATAGTGTATTCTTCACGGCTATGAGAGGCTAGATTTTCACTACCTGCATGCAAACCATAGACATATTGACAGTAACCTACATGCTGTATTACTAATACTTACATTGTAACATATTTTAGGTAGAACCTGGTCATCATCTATGCCAGGCCTGTTGGGATTTGGCCGTTGATAGCCTACTTCTACATGGATCAGTTGAAGAGAAGCCAGCTCCACGTGGACATGTCCATATATGCATGCATTGTGGTCATTCTCTATTACGGAATACACAATCCCATCGGCTGAGAACTTATCCTGAACGGGAAGAGAGGATATATACTTTTAAGGTACACACCCGCTTTTGTATTCAATCACCAATAATCAGGTGGGAATCGAACGGGTGGAGACTACACACTACATTATGAAATAGAACCACTCAGGCCCATTCACACAGACAAACACACACGCGCGCGCGCTCACACACACACACACGCACACACACACACACACACACACACACACACACACACACACACACACACACACACACACACACACACACACACACACATACATACACACACACACGTTACTTAATAATAATAATAACAATAAGTAATACTTTCCCTTACTTTTGCACCGCACCAAACTTGTAATAGCAGTTCGATCACGGTGGTGGCGGAAGTAACTGGTGCAGTGGCGGATTTACACATTTGCCGCCAGTAGGCTACTCCAAGTTTGCCGCCCCCTACCGACCTCTACAATAATGTGTCAGTTTCTAGATAATATGTACCTTACGATTTAGTTAAGATTGCACATGAAATTGTTTCTGGGATATATTTCTCAGCTAATACAAGCACCATCATGTATTATACTACTAATAAGGCGGGGTAAGGTATGTCTTAATACTACTTATACAATAACGTACACTCGGTAAACATAATTAAACAAACAGGTAGGTAATATCAATACGCTCAGTGGCGGTTTAGGTATACATTTTCCAAATATAGGATGTACAATTTTTGCCGCAATTACCTACAATTTCCTGGATTATTTTTACAATACGACTAATAAGGGGTCTAAACAAAATGAGGCCGCCTCCCAGCGTTCTGAGTTTATACAGGATGACTTCTCATTTGACGTATTCCTTTTTATTAAGCACCCCATAGAGCATAGGCGAAAATTCATGGGATTCGAGAAACACAACTTTCATGTATTTTTGAAAATTTCCCAGATTTTGTCACTAAATATCACTTTTATCTAAACTCTCAAATTGAATGGCCAACATTGCTATTCCATTGTGTACCTAATATTTTAACAAATCTTTTGATTTATTCAAATTATCTAAAATATCAGACAGTTAAAAGTTAAAGGAAAGAATTTATTAACCATTTTCAAAAATGATCTACATACATGAACTTAGACACCAGCCGGTCGATTTTGTTAGAATCTCACGGTGAGAAGTTAGGTGAAGTGAGCTGTCATTCCATGTGATGCTACCCACTTTAAGCTCACTTCACCCAAGTTATCACGGTGAGATTTTTACAGAATAGCACTACAGTTATCTCAAAATTTCACTATGGGAATAAGCGTACAAATTACGGGAAAGACATCTTTATTTATAAAAATTGAAGCCGTAAAATCTCCGACTCCTAAGATACAGGTCTGCGTACCTAGTTTAGGAGCCCGGAAAACTGACAAGAATTTTAAACTTGGTAGTACAACCCACTGTTTCCGTGTGCTATGTACTGTATTGTTATTTTTCTTTTAATGTACTAATAAAATTATTACTATTATATTATTATTATTATTTAATCAGCTATCTAACGAGGTATAAATATTCAAAACATATTTATACCTCGTTAGAGCTGCCCATGAAGCTGTTGATAATGCTGGCAAAGGTAGAATTTGCAAATTGTTGAATAATTAAAATATTTAATAATTAATTGGTATATGTTATCTTTTTAACTTCTTACCACCAGCAACTCTACCTACGTTATGTAGCCAGGTGGTCGCGATCAGTTTACATGTTGAGACGCCACTTTTGAGTGGTCAGTATTACTCGCAGTCGGTGATCTACTTAATCACTGATCACTTGTCGCTTAGTTCAAGACTTTTAGCGACTGACTTTTAGGAGAAAGTAATCGGAAAGATGTTTTGTGGACTTCTTGCTGCAAGACGTCAGAAAACCATTTGATTTCTGTAAGAAGGCAAACGAAAAAAAAATTGGTCGGCAAAGCCGCCCCCTAAAATCTGCCGCCCTAGGCTCAAACCTACTCAGCCTGCTGGTAAATCCGCCACTAAACTGGTGCTTATAGCACAGGAGTCCTCCTAGTTTAAGCCCAGTTGCATTTTGTCTTGTATCTTGCCATAGACCTACAATAGCTTAATTTAATAATTTAATGGTCTTATTCAAGTGACGCATCATAATTGCCACCCACATTGTCAAAAGTGATCACTGCAGGGGCGTAGCTACCGCTGTATCAGCCGTATCAATGATACGGGGCCCCCGAGCTACAGGGCCCCCAACGCGACGTGTGTAACCAATTTGTTTTTAAATAATATACAGTACCTGAAATTCTTGTTGACCAATAAGAGGCCTGTAATGAATGAATATCCAATGAAAATATTAACAATATCGTTTTATTAGCTTATGGCTTGGAACAGTGGTGGCACAGTGGTAACGGCCCCGACTTACGAATTGTAGGTTGTGGGTTCGAACCCAGACGGGCGCTTTAATTTTGAAACAATGCCCTCATTTAGAGTTTCACCACAACCGGGTAAGAAGAGCCCCCTACAAATTTTGATACAGGGCCCCTTTAGGACAAGCTACGCCACTGGATCACTGAGTAATTAAGATGTTCGATTGTTTATAGTTAAACTTTTTGTGGCTAAAGACGTTTAGACTTGTCATTCTTATATATTTATTTTGTCTCATATCCTAACTAGCAAAAAAACGACGGGTTGCACTCCGGGAGTGCCGGCAGAAGTGAAAACTTAAATATTAACGTTGTGCATTTTTTATATTTTGGAATGGTTAGGGAATCATTTTGCACGAATTGCTTTAATTATCAGTATAAAAGTACTATCATTTATGTCGTAGAATACAATATTTATTTATTGCGCTATCTTGCACAAACATGACAATTTATATTACATTAAAAAGTTTATCTCTCAGAAAAATCAACTTCCATCCATAATTTCGACGACTTTTTCACCATCATTATTACCAGAACCATTATTTTATTATTTTTTTAATTTTTTCACGTCCACCGGAGGTTTGCCATATTATTATGTTCCACCAGTTATCTGTAGTTCCCAAATTGCAGATTTATTGTCGAGAGATGTACCTTCAAGTCTATCAATACATTCTAACTACAATTCTAATTAATTCATTCATTTAAGTTAAGTTTGTTTCTGTAACATAAACACACACGAACATTCGCGCAAGCACCCTGCCCCACCTAAACTAAACAACAGGCGCAGGCATACATTTTCGCCGCGCCGTAGAAAGAGAGGGGGATACTTCCTCGCCTACGCCGTGCCGCCGGCTGTGTACTCACCATCAGTCTTACGAATTTTCGATCAGGGTCACGTGTCCTGACGCGAGTTTTACATTTTTTACCCGTTACAAAAAAAGTGTACAACGCCGCTAAAGAAGTTTTCACTTCAAAAAATATTCTGGTCTTATTCATGTGGCGCGGTATGTACACTGTCGCACCCACTAAATTTTAAATCAAAATCAGAAGTCATTTATTCAAACTGGCTGAGAATCAGCACTTTTCGAACGTCAAAATTACAAAACACGGTCCCCCAAAACGCCACTTAAGGTAACTTCAATTAACCATAAATTATACTTTAGTGTTGCATCCTCGAGATTTAACATACATCATAGATGCTTAGCGCACATTGTGCAACGGGGTATTTCGTTTTATAAATCTCGGGGCTGTAATCGGTGTTTAAAATAAACAATGAGTATTTAATTAGTTTATATTTTAATCATAGACACTTATATACGGTTTTCCGGAGCAAACTGCCCACTCTTTGATAACAAGTTTATACATATTTGTAAAGGTTTGTGTGCGTGACACTAGTGCATTGTGTAGTGTAGTTCATTTATTACTAGGCGCTGCTCGCGTCGTTCCGTAATGGCTCAGTGTGAAGATTTAGAATTTAAAAAATCTTTTGAGCTGTATGACCAACGGGTCGTCATCAAGTTTTTCTTTGCTTAAGGGCATTCTGCAGCTGAAGCTTATCGAAAATTGCACAAAAAGATAGGGAAGAATTCGCTCGATGAATCTACGGCTCGGACGTATCGAAAATTAAATGGTATCGAAAATTAAACGAAAAAAAAATATGACGTATGAGATCATCATGGCGGGGCCCACAGTTCTGGCTTTCATCGAAATAACGAGATGAAGCCGTGAGGGAAGCATTCTACCGAACAAGATGTTGGAGCCTGAGGTCACTGTCGGCCAATTTAGGAATTCCTAAAATCACTTGTCACGAAATAGTTACTGAAAAACTATAAATGTGGAAAATCAATGCAAAATGGGTTCCTGGTGAACTTACTCCAATTCAATTGGAAATGCGTGCAGAGTATTCCAGAATCAATTTGCTGAACTACAAGCAGCAAACAAGCCGCCTCTCACAAACAATATATGCCAGACAAAGATCAGTGTAAACAATGGGTGGAGAAAGGAAAGAAGCCAAGTCCGGTGGCACAGTCAAAAAGATACGAACCTAAAGTGATGATGATAGTAGCAATGGATATCGAAGGTATTTGTTATTATGAAATACTGGCTGAAAAGGAAGCTGTGGACCAGGAGAGATATCTTCGATTCCTCGAGAACCTCATGAAAAATTGGCATGGTGATCGCAAGCACACCGTTTGGCTTCTTGATGACAATGCTCGATGCCATCGTAATGCCTCTATAAAGGCCTGAATTGAAGAAAACCAAATTGAACGTTGGCTTCAACCTGCCTATTCTCCCGACTTGAGGTCCTGCGATTACGGTTGCTTCCAAGCGCCGAAGAGAGCTATCGGTGGTGTGGCCTACAAGGATGTGAACTCCCTTCGTAATGCCATAGATACAGAGATTCGACAGGGAAACCAAAGTATCTTGCTGTTAGCAACTTGCCAGAGCGCTAGCAGTGCTGTATTGATACAGAAGGGCAATACTTGTAATCACTATACAATAGGTACTCAATTAAGTATCTTTATAACAATTTTTTTTTTTATTATTTTACATCGGGGGATTTACTCCGGACAACCTATTAATAATGTCTATTAATTCATTAATTCCATAAATCTATTAATTCATTAGAATTAAGACTTAACAAAATAGTTTACTTACTACTAATCATAACCATTATAAATGAAATACAGCTTCAGCAAAGCGTGTACCTTCTACGGAAGTTACAAGAGGTTGATAATAAAATTTTGCGAAACAAGTTGAGTTTCCGGTCAAACCGGCGGCCTTTTTTTATGATTTCGATGGTAACACCTGCTCTGTTCGCTGCCGACGTGGACGCAACATTTTAACATCCACGCTGCTATCACTGAGAGTTTTCTTTATCCAACGACTAATGGACTGTACAGAACAGTTATGTATAGGTTTTTTTAGGTTTGAATTAAAATTGTTTTCAGTGGTTCTAAATGGCTTAGTTTTTTCCATATGAAATGAAGGTTGTTGCGGGGCATATGGATTGCTTGTCCATGAAAAATGATATGTATAATCAACCGAGGATTCCTGTCTATTATGTGCTGATGTTTTAATTATGTCGTTAGTTGCAATTATTATTTAAGTGTCAGTAACCTGAATATCCTTAACTTTAATTAAAGATAACGTTTGTATCCGTTGTCCTCTGGACAACGCAAGTAACGTAACTAGTTTTTTTAGAAATGACCTTAAGAGGTACCTAGCTCTACGTTTGGATGTAATTTGGAGAGGGGGTCCAACACCATGTTAGGATTCCGTGTTGTGTGAGATTTAGGAAAATTTGGTTTGATTTTAAATAAGGCCTTGAAAAATCTAGAAACGTAATCATTTTCCGTCTAGTCTTTGAACCAGGCGGTCGTTAGCCCCACCGCAAGAGAAGAATTGGCCAGTCCAATAAGGTGTTGGGTGTGACTGTCCAGGATGCGCCGAGCGCTCGGTTCAGTTAAGCAACTGGCGGAACAAACTGCGCTACACGAGGAGGCTTCTTCATGCATCCCAAAAACTAATGTGGCATCACAGCTGAAGTGGAAAAATGTCATGAAGTCATGTGAGGCCACCGTAGTGATACAGATGAGCCAATCAAATTCCTTTAGTAGTTTCGTGAATTTACTAAACAACGAGGAAGTTCTTAACACGACTTACTTACAAAATTGTTAGTAAATAACTTGTGACAAAGCTTGCGTGTGCTGCTTGAGTGTGCTTTATAGAACTAAAGAAAACCAGTGTTTGCTTTTTTTTTTTGTACTCAAATACGTAGGCTGTTCCATAAGTCTTGCAATGGGAGGAATCTAAATTGTTTTGGAGAATGCCTAGTCTTGGTAACCGCGGGCACAGAGTGATTTTCTATTACAATTTCAAACGTGGATTATCTTATCAAGAGTGCCACGAGGAAATGTTCGGTGCTTTTGGTAAAGAGTGCCCTTCCTTTTCTACCGTATTCAGGTGGTACTAAGAATTTCAAAGAGGTAACTATAATTTAGACGACGAAGAAAAACCGGGCCGACCCATTACAAGCAGGACCCAAGATAAAATAGACGCTGTTAGAAAACTGATAACTATAAATAGACGAATTACGTGCAGACAGATTGAGAAGATTCTTCACATTGGTGCATCAACACATAATTCAATTTTACACGAAGACGTAAAAGTTGTCTCTGAGTTCCTCACAGTCTCGACGATAGTCAGCGCAAGGCGCGAGTAGAGTGGTGCAAGAAAATGTTGAAAAAGTACGACACGGGCCGATCTAAGGATGTTAACTCGATTTTGACTGGAGATGAAACTTGGCTCTACTATTTCGGTGTTCCAAGTAAATCAAGATAGAAAATCTGGGTGTTCGCAGACGAGCCGACCCCAACACAGGTGTTAAACAAGGAGAAGACTGTCAATGCTACCTGGTACACTAAGGTTTGCTTGTCTCGAGTCATCTGCGAGCTGAAGAAACTGCGCCCAAACTCGCGCCTGGGCAGTCGGCACTTTCACCATGATGATGCTCCTGCTCATCGGGCAACCATAACTCAGGAGTTTTTGGAGCAATCGGGGTTTACTGTGCTGGACCACCCTACTTATAGCCTCGACCTTGCGCCGTGCGATTTTGGTCTCTTCCCGCTGATCAAGAGCCTGTTAAAAGGACGACGGTTTGAGACGGATGACGAGTTATTGAGTGCATGGGATGAGGCCTGCGCCAGTGTCATAAAGGAGCAGTGGAGGATCATGTTTGAAACGTGGTTTGAACGCATGCATAAGTGTATTAACAGTAATGGTTTTTATTTGGAAAAAGCTTAATAAGAAGCTACATTTTTGCAAGACTTATGGAACAGCCTACATACAACATATTCGCAGTTCCGTGGTACAGGGGTCGCCCGGTCGGTTCCCAGTTGGCACAAACGTCACACTTCATAATAATACAAATGGATCTTATAACATTTCTAGTTCCCTCAGGATCGGGAACGTCACAATTTCGTATAAATCCATCAGAAAGTTTCATTAATCAGATGCCATTAACGAATATTAAAAAGTAGCAGCTCCCCCGCACCAGCCCGTACCGCCCCCGCGCACGCCCGCCCGCCGCTGCGAGACTACGATTATGTGATCGTGTCTGTATCCACAACATTATTATCATCGTCAAATGGAATACCCTCCCAATTACGTAGGTTATGTGACAAACATAATAACATTAGTGATCGCAGCATATTGTTATTGGCAGCACTCTACGAGTACGTTGGTAGCTGAGTGGAGTAATGAGAACGTGTTCACAAAGTTATTCAATTGAAATTGAAAGTAGATGACAATAGCCCCTGTGGACTAGGTGGGAGAACGGGCAGAGGTTCAGGACTAGGTGTGGGGACGGGCAGAGGTTCAGGCTGACTGACACGCTGATGCGCATTTCATATTTTGAAGATCTTAACTAGTTGAGTTTGCGTTTTAAATATAACTTTGAAGTATTTTAATGAATCTTATTTTTATTAGCACAATTGGAATAGAAAACAAAATTGAGACCTTACTACCATTTCAGATGTATTTATAATTTAATCAGTGATCATTGTTACGATCACCGATCACCTATTTGTGTCAAGTGCAGCTTATAAAATTATCTTTTATTAGGTAGGTATACACTCCCCGCAACATGAATAAAACCACACACATCATTGGCTCTGGTTTGATAAAGCAATGTGTTAACAACTTTTAAAACCCGTGTATGATATTGTTATAAGATAAATAAATAAATCTGATCAATTACATTGCCCTCTGGGATGTACAATAAAAACTGTGTGCATGTAACAAGAGTATGCTTCTTTGTATCGCGCCTCTTGAATAAGACCAGAGAAAAAAACACATTTTTTTTTATTTTTTTTTTTATTTATTATTCAAAACATTTACAATACTTATAAAAAAAGAAACTTTAACATACCTCACAAACCATCGCGGGTTTATCAGAGGTATGCCAGACACGGCAACTCGGTGCCACAATGATATTGATTCTACATTTAACAGAATTAAGGCAATAGTATGTTAGATATTGATATTGGTACCAAAAAGACACTTCCTAGACTGTACAACAGTCCAGAAAGTATCTCTTTAGCACCTTCGAGCAATTCTTCACATTTAATTTGTCGCAGATTTCTGACGGTAAGTCATTCATAATAGACGGTAGCATGCATTCCCACGTCCTTGATCCATAGATATTATTAGATTTGGGTATCTTAAATGTGGGTAGTCCTGACAAACGACGCAACGATTTTAGCCTTTCGTATTTTTGAACTATACCAAGATTTTGGTAATTTTCGCTTAGAACGCGTAATTTTACCTTGTCAAAGACATTTACAATTTGGCAGTGCTTAAATAAACCCGTGTCATCATCTTGGAATTCTTGTTTTATTCTTCTAGGTACAATTGTTTTTAAGATGCGTAACTGTAACTTGTAAATGTCTTCGATGTAAGTCTTGTATGTGCGCCCGTAACTACTTAGGCCGTAATCAATTACGGAGTCAGCCAGTGCCAAGTACAATGTTCGAAGCGTTTTATATGGAAGTTTATACTTAAGTATAGATAACTTTGCCAGTACGGATCTAAGCTTGTTACATACATGATCAATGTGCGGCCGCCAGTGGAAACTTTTATCTATTAACAGACCAAGATACTTGTGATGAGTCACCAACTCCAACGTCTGGCAACTACATGCATCGACCGGTCGGTGTAAACACAGATGCTCATGGGCAACGACAAAAGGCACACAAGGTGCCGTCAGATAAGGTGAATGTATATGCAAAAGTTTGGTTTTCTTTGAATTAATGACAAGACCAACGTCGTGCGCCCACTTACACAAGAGGTCGAAATTACCCTGCATCACTCTCTGCGCCTCACGTATGTCCTTGTGTGCCGCAACCAAACATGTATCGTCAGCAAATTGGTATACGGAGCCTTCTGTGAAAATGTTACACATATCATTCACGTACAGTAAGTATTCGGTCGGCCCGATAATCGAACCTTGTGCTGTGCCTTTAGCGGTTGGAATCAAGTCACTTAACGAGCCTGCGACACTTACCGACGTGAAGCGGTTTTTGTGGTAGTTTTTAAGCCATTCTAAAAATGGACCCCGTATACCACTTTGCTGTAATTTATTAAATAGCGTTCCATATTCTAAACAATCAAAAGCTTTGCTAAAATCAATGAGGACGACAAGGATGTGTTCACGACTGTCCAGACACCTGTTGACCTCATTAGTAAACTTAGATAATGATTGGGAGGTATTTTTGTTTTTCTGAAAGCCGTACTGTTTATTATTAATCACCTCATTTTTAGTCAAGAATTTGTTGATTTCTAGTCCTAGATACCTCTCAATTATCTTGTCAATACATGATAAAATAGTAATTGGCCTATAGTTATTAACATCGGTGTACGAACCACTCTTATGGATAGGTCTTACTATTCCAACCTTCAGTTGGTCAGGGTACAAGGACGTAGCAATGCATGAATTAATTAAATGCGTTATAACGGGTGTAATTTCTTTATAAATATATTTTAGGTCTTTAACTCGGATGCCATCGAACCCTGGACACTTCTTCTCATTTAGATGTTTTATTATAGAGGATACAACCTCATTTTTAGCCTTTTGTAATCTCATTGATGAGTTACAATTATAAATATAAGAATTAACCTCCAGAATTGGTGTGTTACATTGAAGTTTGCAAGTATTATTAACATTATCTCTGAATTCAATGGCAAACTTATTTGATACAATATGAGGCAATAGTTTAAAATGCTTTATAATTATTTCATCTATAGATTTATTTATTTTTCCACATAGGCTGTTAATAGTTTCCCACACTTTTTTAGAATTATAAAAATTTGATTGTACCTCCTTCAGAAAATAGTTATTCTTTACATTATTAATATGTTTATTTGTTTTATTTCTGTATTTATTGTACAAAAGCCTGTTTGCCAGATTGCTTTGATCTTTAAGCCAAATATCTAGTAGTTGATCTCTTTTTACACACATTTTTTCTATTTTAATACTTTTCCATTTACACATTTGCCTTTTACCTACTTTAATTTTTACATTATACTTACAGTTGTCATACACATAAGAAAATTTATTTAGGATAAAACATAATATATCATTTGGGTTGTCGTAATCCAAGGCCAAACTCCAGTCAATTTTATTCAATTCACTTTGCAGCTTACTGTTATCCAATTTACTAATGGTTTTATATTGACTGGATTTGTTTACATACGTATTGTCGATTAGCGTGCAACCGGTTATGAAGTGGTCAGCTAACGCATTTTGTATAACAGCTGTTAGTACGGCGCGGCAGTCGACACTACGTATAAATATATGATCAATACATGATTTTGTTATGCACTCACCTCGCTTATCTATTCGAGTAAACTGGTTTATTCCGCATTCCAGACCCATTTCACAGAGCGAGTTTTTATAGTGTTTTACTAGCGAAGTTTTTTGTTTTAAGTCGATATTCGTGTCACCTAACAGAACGAAATTGTTTTTTTGTGGAAATTTATCAATTAGACTACTTAACTCCTTAATGAACAGGGCCTTACTAGTATCAGGTGGTCTATACACAGCACACAAACCCATTGATGAACCATAGACCGTTTGTACCTCGCCGCTTATGCACTCGAAGTTTCGTGTACTCGTAGGTAGTCTAGTGAAGCAAATACTCTTATGTACATATACGATGACACCGCCTCCTTTCTTAGAATCACGCAGCTGAGTATTCATGTCGTAGTCCTCGAGTTCGAACAATGATTTAGTCCTGTCGGAGATGTTTGCCTCGGTAATGATGACCACGTGAATAGTTTGAGGGCAGTTCATGATGATGTATTCGAGTTGAGAGAAATTCTTCACCATTGATCTGATATTTACGTGAAGCATTGTTATTGAGTTGTATATCTGTGGTAATTCATCTGTGTATTTATTCCAATCTTTGTATGTATTTTCAGTTAAGTTATCGCATGTATCATCCATTTGTGGTGTTGTTTAGATTGGCATGGAGGAGACCACCTACAACTTCTATGACGAGGAGGGCTTCATGTGCCCTGGTTACTTTTTAAATTCAGAGACGAGTTTCTGGATATCCTTCTCAGATCTGACGTTGTAGGTTTTTCCCTTTTCGTACTTTTTGACTAATATTTGTCCGTTTTTGCACCAGACAAATTTGCACAGATTGGGTACTTTCAGAGCCATCTTCGTTGCCCAGAGGAGGTAGGCCGTTGAGGGTGATAAACTTTCTCTCAGATAAATTTTGTTATCGTCACCGCAACCCAGATCTTTTCCTGTAATATCGTGAGTCTTAGCGACTTGCAGCCATGGATCCCGACAGCCCTCCTTAAGAGTCACGACGATTACCGGGGGGAGTTTTCCTGTTTTGGCTTCTGGTCGATTACTTTTTTTGCGATAAACGTTAACGACGTCATCAGGTTTTAGTTTTAATTTTGTACACAGGTTATCCATCACACTATTTACGTCTTCTGTTTCAGCAACACCACAAATTTCCATATTATTTACTAATTGGCTTTGTTCACTCGCGTTAAGCTTTTGTTCGACTACCTCCATTTTTAGTTCAAGATTTTTATAATTGTTTTTCAGCTCGATGTTCTGGTTTTCCACTAGTTTTAGGTTATTTTCATAAGCTTTTATTTTGTGTTCGTACTCATCAATTTTGTCTGAGTAGAACTGTAGTGTACTTTGCAACTCTTCTTTGATTATGTCACGTACCTCTCGCCGTATATCGCTTAGGATGCGTTGGGTTATGTTAGTATCCATGAGGTTCTCTGTATCTGTGATGTCTTCGTCATCAACGTCCGGCAGGATACAGGAAAGGCGTTAGGTCTTAACATTACCCACGCATGTACGACATCTCCAATCAACGGCGTCGGTTGAGTATAAAACATTTAACTGATCTGCAGTTATTGAAGCACAAGTCGCATGAATCCACTTGCTACACTTTGAATACCTGGACTTTTTTTTGTCACTAGTTTTCCACACTTGGCACATTTTACCATGTTGATGAATAGATCGGTACGTAGATGGAAGATTTAGCGTAAACAAGTTCAAAAACAATCGCACACGCAGATTACGAGCATGCGTCTAATTGGTTTCGCACCGAGCGCGTAACTGACATATTATTTCTTGTAGCAGAAGTTTAATTTAATGATTAATAACTAGTATTCTTGCCATACTTTCTAATTAATTCAAAGATTCTGGAGGGTATTGAAGTATACAAAGATTTTAGGTATTCAACAGAAATATTATTCCATGTTTGCTGTAACGCTTTCCCTAACTCTTTTGAGTTATTATATGGCCTTGAATTTGCGTACACCTGACGAGAAACCCATTACTAAACATTTTCCATAATATTAAAGTCAGGCGAGTTTGAGGGCCACTGCAGAACATTGATCTGATTTTTTTTAAACCATATCTGTGCAATGTAGTCCTTATGGCTACTCGCTTTATCATGCTGGAAAATAAAATCTTGATCCCTACAGACATTCACAACCTTATGTTTTTCTTTACCAGCAGTTCAGCATATGATTTAGCTGTCTGTCTAGCTTCCAGGAAAACTAAATCAATCGCCCCATGGTATGACATACCTGCCCATACATTTATTGAACCGAAATCTTTACGTCGTCGTAACAAAATGAGTTAATTTTTTCGCAAATCATGAAAATAATAAGAGAAGCCGTCAGGGACATCCAGATTAATTTTTTTTTCGTCGCTAAAAATAACTTTATACCACTCAGTTTTCCAGTGCATCTTTTCACGAGCAAATATAAGATGTTCACTTATATCTTTTGACGTTTTAAATGTGGACAGTGTTGTAATATCTTCTGAACTGTTCTGAATGAGGCTTTAGTTCCGATGTTAATTGCTATTTACCTTGCTGTTAAAGTTGAATTCGATGCTTCACGTAATATCTCACGACGTTCCCTTTCCGTGGCAGTAAATTATATGCGCCCTTTAAAACGTTTCCCGTGATTTTCAGGTTCTTCGAGAAATTTACTCACTACCTGATGTGATCGTCCAATCCGTCCTGCAATAGTTCTGTGTGAATATCCTTCTTTATACGAAATTTTTATTTTGCCTTGTTTTTCTGATGTTAAACACTTTTTCTTACCCATTTTACAAAAAACCACTACTTGACACTGCTACATTTCAATAAATTGTTTGAGTATAATAAGTACACTTAAATGATAGACACTTGCACTTCTTCGTTGTACAGGCAGCAAAATGCTACTGGTCGTAATCAAGTGGAGCACTGCTATTGGGCACTAAATTACCCAAGGGCGCGATTATGTTTCATGTTGCATAATAACATGCAATAATCTACACAGCGTACAAAAAGAAACCGTTTAGCGTTAATTTGATGCAATTATTCTTATAAATAAGTATGTTAAGGTTGTAATATATATTGGTCTTATTCAAGTTGCGTGGAGTGTATAAATGATAAATGATTTATTTTCTGTAAGTAGGTTTATACAAACACTTTTACATGTCAATCATATTTTTTTAAACTAGATGAGGTCGGCGTTTCCTATCTGACTACTCTGAGAAGAAAGGCCGAAACAAACTCAGAGGTCACAGTCTCTTTTAAAGTCCAGACATAATCTTGGTCAGATCATGTGAAGACCATGTAGATTGGTGTCTGAAATGCCACAACCACACAGATTGAGCGGACCTGTCCAGTCAGTGCACGCATTTGTCAAAAATCGTGCAGCTCAACTCAGAACTTGAGGAGCCTTACGATTCGACGAACAATACCAATGAAAGGACATTTGGGTAGGCCGCATAATGTACTCAAACTGCCAGAGCATGATTAAAACTAACTAAGAAGGAAAAAAGAAAAAAGAAATGACCCACATAGTCTTCACACTCACAATAATAATAATAAAAAATAAGATACTTTACAAAGTAAATATCCATGTCATTGTGTATATAAAATTCACCAATGTCAATGTGTATATAAAAATCCGGACATAATCTTTGATCTTTGAGGACCATGTAGATTGGTGTCTGAAGTGGTATTTTGAGGGAAGAACCACACAGATTGAGTGGACCTGTGCAGATAGTGCACGCATTCGTCAGTAACCGTGTAGCTCAACTCAGAACTTAAGGAGCTCAACGATTCGACGAGCAATACCAAGGACAGAACATTTGTGTAGACCGCATAAACCACTCAAACTGCCAGACCATGATTAAAACGGAAACAATGACCCACATAGTCCTCACATTCACAATAATTAAAATAATAAAAGACTTTAAACAGTAAATGTTCATGTCATGTCATAAATAGATATTTAGAAAGAAAAAAAAATAACAAAAGTGTAAATCAGCAAAATAAAAAATAAACAACATTCACTGTCTAGACCTATTGGAGCAGCTCAATCCCAAGCGTTTTTGTCCTCAATATAGTCTTTTACAGTATAATAGGCTTTCTGGCATAGTTTTAGCTTTATAAAAGGTTTGAATTGATTAATGCTTAGTTCTTGAATGTGGCTAGGAAGTTTATTATAAAAACGTATACATTGGCATCTAAACGAGCCACCTATTTTCTTGAGCCTTGTTGTAGGAACAACAAATTTGTGTTTGTTCCTAGTATTTATGTTATGGATATCACTGTATTTTTTAAACAGATTAATATTTTTATGTGCATACAAAATATTATATAACAAACGGGATAAATACCTACGTGTTAGTTGAGCAATTATAGCTTCGTCTCTAAACTCACATGCAAAAGAAATCGTCGTCCGTCATGACTATTTTATGGCGAAATATTCTCCATGTATTTATAGACCGCAGACCAATTACAAAAGCGGTAGAAAAATTCAGATGAAAACGAAACAAATGCGAACCGTTCGCGTCACGCCGCTCACGCGTGTTTGTGTGGGTTTTGTGTGTGTCCGTATGTATGAGTGACGGGTTTGGTATAAACTCTCTGTTTTATTTTCAATTCAATTTTTGTTCATTGTTAACAGTTGAGGAAAAATGTTTTTTCGGTTTTATTTCACCGTGTTATTATTTCCTACATTTATTACATAAAAAAGTAGCTTCGAACAGAAGTTTATTTTCAGTAATACAACCCGACGCATTCATTTTCAGCCTCTTGTTTGTATAAGACACACTATCACTGCCGTTACATTTCAAAGAATTACCCATCAAAGTTTTAAATAAAAGTTAACAAAACTGCTACTGCCGGTCGATTCGGTAAAAATCTCACCGTGAAATCATAAGTGAAGTGAGCACTTAATAGTGTTAATCCCTAGCGAATGACAGCTCTCTCCACGCTCACTTCACCCAAGCTTTCACGGTGAGATGGTTACAGAATCGCACGGCTGGACAATGTTACTACACAATTAAAGATTTTGTCACTGACAAAACTTTTTGTTGAAGGGGTGTATTCTGCTTCCGTGTGATTTAATTTTAGTGTCTTTTCTATATTCCAATTCTAATTTAATTTTTTTTTTGCCGTTTCATTGACTTTTGTAATTGAATTTGGTAATAGAATTTTCTGATATTTTAAAATTAATTTGTTGACATATTGTAGTTTAACTTACTGAGTTATTGAGATGTCGTTTTTTTATTTAATTTATTCAGATTTGTAACTTAATTTTCTGCCATTTTTAATTAAATTTATTTTATTTGTAATTTGTTAGTTTTTAGTATTTGTAGTTTAAGCTACTGACATTTTTACTTATTTTTTTTTAATTCATATTATTTGAATTGTGCCTAATTCCGAATGTCTTAATATGAGTATTTTTAATAATGTTAGTAATGCCGATAAGTGAATGGAATGCTTTTTTTGTGTTTCTTTATGTTTATTTTTTGTTTACTGAATGTTTTATGTTATACTAGCGGTCTCCCGCGGCTCCGCCCGCGTGGATGTCGGTTACCGCTGCAAAACGCCTATCTAGGAAAGACACGGTCAGCAAAATGATTCCCAGGTCAATTCACAGACACCGACACTAACATCGACGACGCAGTCATTATCCGCAGGCTGCATAGATTGTCTTTATGAAGATGTTAAAGTTTTTAATGATGAAAATATTTAAACGTAATTAATACTAATTTTTCACTTCTGCCGGCAGTCCCGGAGTGCAACCCGTTGTTTTAGGATAGATAACTAAAGCGATTATTGTAGAGCTTCTCTATAAACAACATTTGATGTTAAATTATTTTCAGGTAACAAAATATACTGATGGTCGGGAGCCCCGACCCGTGATAGGGCAACGTAAAGTTGCCCATGCGTAAAACATTCTTTTCGGAAATCAATTCCTACTAATTTGAATGTTTGGCCCTGGGATTTGTTTATCGTTAGTGCGAAATAATTTTTTACTGGAAATTAAAGCCTTTTGAAGGGTATAGGCAAATCAGTAGGAATCATGGGTATTCTTGGTATATGAGCTAATTCACCAGCTGCAGGGCCGGTGATAATCTTCGCTACTATTAAATTATCTTTTAGCTCCTTTATAAGAAGTCTCGTGCCATTACACATGTTGGGGGGGCTTAAATTTCTGAGAAGCATTATCGGCGTGCCAACTTTTAACGACAGTTCATGAGGTGGTAGCCCAGCGGGGTTCAGAGAATTTAAAAATTCCTGGGGGTAGTGCACTGCGTCCTGGATGTTAGTGACGGTGTCTATGGATTTATAGCACTTAACTTCACCCGGTAGTTTCTGCATAATTAAATTGTTTATTTCGTTGACTGTTTCATTCCTGTGAGAAACTATTGCTCTACAACACAGCCAACAAAAATCATTTTGATGTAAGTTTTCGATGTCAGACTATCTAAAGTATGGACTATTTGGCCTATAGACTCATCCAAAGTAACTGCATAATCGGTGCCCAAATTTAAAGATGGAAAAATTCCTTCTCCAAGTTTCAGCAGCTGTTGTGTAAAATTGCTATGCGTATGTCCATGTAGATGAGCTCTCATATTGGTGCGCAAATTCAAATGTTGAACAGATGTCCAAAGTTGAGACGATATTAAACATGCCTTCATAATATCTGCTCGCGTACCTCTGTTGACGACTGGAAGCGAATACAAAAGTGATACCACCCATGACATTAGCAGAGCTTCGGAGGTCTTTTAAAGTACGGTCCACGGCCTCCACATGAGCTCTATGACTCATGGTGCATTCATCCCATATTACCAACGACGCGTCTTGCAGTAACTTACCAAGAGGCCCATTTTTCCGAATAGAGCACGTAGACCGTTGATCTAAAGATACGGATAGCGGGAGTTTAAACGTAGAGTGAGCAGTTTTTCCTTCGTTCAAGAGAGTTGCAGCAATTCCTGACGAAGCAACTGCAATCGCTATCTTCCCTGATTGCCTTATCTTAGCAAGTATCAAATTTGCGAGAAAAGTCTTTCCGGTACCTTCTGGTGCATCCAAACAAAATAATCTCCCCATGTTATTGTTCACGCTATCCACAATAAGGAAGATGCAGATATACTATTTATCAATATTTTGTGACTAAAATGTTAAAAAAGCATAAAAGAAGGACCACTGCAACGTTTTTATTTTAGTTTATATTGATTTTTAACAATAATTACGAATTAAAATAACGGGAAACGGAACGTATTTTAATCCACCAATCAGCGTCTAGTGACGTCACTCCTGTTATGAGGACTTATTTAAGGTTATAGTTGTGAACGTAAACAACTTTTATTGCGGAAATCAATCGCATTTTTTAAATAAAAATGGGTTGGGTTCATAAAAGCAGATCCCAGGAACCTGCCGAAAGTTAATGTTGGTGATCTTCACAGCATCGAATGACAGTCTAAAGAATAAATTGTCATCCCTCTTCGCAGCTTGGAACCACTTTTTTCTGAACTTCGGGTCAGAAGGTCCAGTTAAAAATATTTTATTTGGAAACTTAGTTGAAGTCGATGGACACATTTTCACAAAACACGAATCAACTCGGCTTATTCTCGGGATATTTGTGGCATTGTTATGACAGCCTCTACCTACCCTAATTGCGTAACACAATATTAATCTCAGTTTGAATCATTTAAAACACATTCTTCGAACATATGAAGCAATAGATTAGGAATATGCTTATATTGCTAATCTATTACTTCAAATGTTCGAAAAATGTGTTTGGTCAACAAGTCATTCAACTGTCAAAATGAAACCCATTGCTACTGATAGTGTGTTACGCAATTACCTTGCTGAGGTTGATGGATACTTACTCCATTTTTTTTATAATTTACAGTATCTTAATGTTTTTATTCATAAAATATCTCGAAAGTTGAAAATTACGCAACTATGAAAGCCAGCGACGAACAAATATGGCCAGTGACAGACCGGAGTGACGTCATCGTAAGTGTAGATCGTTTTCGCGCGAAAATTTAAACTGTCAGTTTGAAACCGCAATTTTTTTCAGTAAATTATAGTATTTAAATGTTTTATTATACTCTTGGTATATTCTACATGAAATTCATTCAAATGAAGGCAAAAATAAAAATATTGCATGTTCTCTATAGTCTCATAAGCATGTGTTTGATCTGGTACTAATTTTGGCACATTGTCATTTACAAACGCTGTTAGATCATTTCTGTTATACTGCTGTACCGTTGTGTCAATAGTACCGCGGTCCTGCGGTAGTAGTACCGCGCGGGTACCTTACTCATAGATCTAAACTCCCCTCCCGCACGCGCACCCCCGCCTTGGTGACGCTCACTTTGCAACGGGCCGTGCAGCAGAAATCGTAATATTTTAATTTCGCTATAACTTCAAAACCAAACGTCCAATTTTAATCATTCAAAGACCAAATATTATCCACATAAACTGTACTTAGTGATGAAATATTTTGATAAGGATTAATATCATGAGTAAAATAAATGCGTTTAAATGTAGTCCAAAAAAAAATTCAAGATTTTTAAATAAAAAAATGGTTGTTGTGCCTCACTCGACATAGATAGGTATAGTGTGTCCAGGACTTTTTTGTAGATATTTATAAGATCTACAATTAATTAAAACATTTTATGGTTCTATCTTTTATAGTTTAGGCAGCGTACGCAAAATAAGTAACTTTTCTGGTTGATTTTTTACACCTTGTGTCCGAAAAACCCAAATATCTTACGGAACCCTATTTTTTCCAAAATAAAATTTAGCTTATGTTACTTGTGAATAATGTAACTTTCGAATGGTGAAAGAATTTTTAAAAACTGTCCAGTAGATTTTGAGCCTATTCATTACAACCAAACAAACATACAAACAAAGTTTTCCTCTTTATAATATTAGTGTAGATAGTGTAGATTATAATATTAGTGTAGATAATTTTGCATGCCGTACGGAAAAATGTATCGGGACGCTCATGGAAATTACCATCATATCTGTATACCTACATTATGAGCAAATAAATGATTTCTAAATTCTAATTTGTATCGTGATCGCGTCAAAAATGTAACCAATATGAGAATATGCTGCGCTTATAATTCATAACTACTTGTAGGGGACTGTTTATTCGAAGGTAAGTCACTAACCCGTAGATAAGGGCTCTTGAACCGTTTAGCATAAGGTCGACACCCAAGGCTGGCCACAACGGGGATGAGGTGAGGGTAGAGAATTGGGGGTTGTTATTATCGAGTCTAAACTAGAGCGCGGCAACTTGTTGAGCGAGCACCGGCCGACAGTGATTGCGTTTAGTGGCGCGCGATAGTGGCGGAGTGGGCCTTTTGCTCATTGATAACTATCTAGACAATAATGCCTACGACTAGGTCACTCGCATGTCCTTTTGCCTATCACAGGTTGGAGAAACGTAACGTGACATGTAACACACGTTGAAACGAATTCGCATAATTGTTGTGTTACAATTGCAGATGATGAGATAGGGAAAACGAGGAATATGTTTTATAAAAAAAACTAAACAGACTTACAACGACGACGACGACACGTGTCATTTGCGTGTGAGTGATTTTTGTCTTATATTGAGACATACTATTTTATTTTAAATTACATAGGTGATTTTAAATTTATTATAATATAGAATTTATTTGTAGATGATGATGTAGTTTCGACATGTAAATCATTAGAATGCATGCAGACGTCTGGAAGCCAACAGATAATAAAGAATATCGATAAAATATCCTACATACATAGGGCAATAGCTATGTGCTCCACAAATACATGCCCCAAAAACATAAACCCTTCTTGGGTTATTTTTGGCTCTGACGACTTCTATTTGATTTATATCTCAGTGGTGCTGCAAGTTTTGTTGTTATTTGCTCAGAATTTTCAATGGCTGTGTTTCTGGTTATCTTTTTTGCACTTCTGATATCCTCTTTCTTGGACTTAGGATCTTCGCATTGCAGTTTGTCTCGGCCACAATAACAACATTGCAGTTTGTCTCGGCCACAGTAACAACATTGCAGTTTGCCTCGGCCACAATAACAATACCTATAACTCGCATTCCGAAACACTGATTTTGCCTGGGTTCCAACAGAGATCCGACATAACAAAATGAATCATTTGTGATACAGTCGTTAGATTTGAATGAAATGCAATCTGCTGGAAGACAACGGATTACTCCTCGATTGATAAGTTTGAATTTATTTTTTGAAGTTATCATATTTGGGAAGGCCCTTCACTGAGTCTTACGACGAACAAACATAATTAGGGCTATGAAACACTATATTAGCTTCATAATACATTTTGTTTTATTTGTGTCCATTTCTGAGCCAAGCTTGTATGGTGTATGTATGTACGACATGTACGGTGCTAGGCGCTACGCCACTTGCTACGACATGTACGGTACTAGGCGCTACGCCACTTGCTACTACATGTACGGTACTAGGCGCTACGCCACTTGCTACGACATGTACGGTACTAGGCGCTACGCCACTTGCTACTACATGTACGGTACTAGGCGCTACGCCACTTGCTACGACATGTACGGTACTAGGCGCTACGCCACTTGCTACGACATTACGTAGCGTGCCGGTGCGATCATCGGGCGAAACGTTTAATTAATATTATAAAATAAAACCTCTCTACTCACATATTGGGTTGTCTCATAAATTATTCCCAGTTAAAAAACAAATTATTATTAATATTTATTTATTAATAAAAATACATTTAATCAATTATATAGTCTCCCTCGTTATCAACAACAGTCAGCCATCTACTGGGCAAAATTTGAATACCCTTCTCCCAAAATGAGGCAGGCTGGGACTCGAAAAAATTTTGAAGTTCAATTTTAATACTTCCAATTTTTTTGATTTTTTTTTCTAGTAAATGAAATTTAAGAGCTCGAAATAAATGAAAGTCTGAAGGCGCAAGATCCGGGCTATACGGTAGATGTGGAACAGTCAGCCATCCTAGCTCCTCCAGCTGTTTATGTGTTAACTTGGCGCAATGAGGTCGTGCGTTGTCATGCAAAAGTTGGACTACAAGTCGTTTTGGCCGCTTAATTTTTAACATCTCTGCTAGTTTGCGAAGCTGCTGCGTATACAGATTGGCGTTTATAGTCTGATGAGATTCGAGGAGTTCCCAGAAAATAATTCCTTGTCAATCCCAGAAAACAGACAACATAATCTTACGACCGTGTTCATTAAGTTTAGGCTGGGCTGGTGGGTTTTGCCCGCGAGGAATCCAATAGGCATGACGCGTGTTAGTTTCATAATGTATCCAGCTCTCGTCACATGTAATAATATCCTTGAGAAAGTCTCGTCTGTGCGGACCAAGTAACAAACTTCAAACTTTGACAAATGGCCACACGAGCGGCCCGGTCATGGTCCGTTAACGCATGAGGTGTCCAACGTGACATCACTTTGCGATATCCCATCGATTTGAGATAACGATCTATAGTCGCGAGGGATTGTCCAAGCGCCTTCTCTAAATCGCGCGTACTATAGTCTGGATGTAGCTCAAGTTCGTGACGCAAAGCATCTTCATCGAAGCTGGTTGGTCGGCCTGGGCGAGGTTGATCTTCGCAGCTTATATCACCGGAGTCAAAACGCTTGTACCAGAAACGGACAGTCCGATCGCTAGTAGTACCCGGTCCAAATGCAGTGTTAATCTTTTTAGCCATTTCTGTTGAAGAGACTTTAAGTCG
>OX451391.1:22569810-22701606 GCA_949629135.1 Eremobia ochroleuca
CGTTTATAACATCTTGCAACCTTTCCTGCATTGACGAAACCATATTGTTACATACGTTATTACCACTAAAACTATCCCATATCTCATGGACGTGTCTGACCAAGGCTTCTCTGGTTCTAGCTTGGTTGCTGTCCCACTCTTGGACCATCAGCCCCCACAAATTCTCAATAGGATTGAGGTCTGGGCTTTTAGGCGGCCACGGCAACGAATTCACGCAATTTCGGTTACGACTAAACCAGGCCTGAGTGTATCGAGAATTATGGACCCCTGAATTGTCCTGCACAAAATCAATAGGCGTCAGCTCGGGAAAGTATACCTCCAGACTAGGCAGTAAAACTTCGTCTAAAATACTGGTATATTGCTCGCTTGAATTCTAATTCATGTAGCAACATTAAATCGCAAAAAATAAGTATGCCAGCTGTGTCCGAAAATTCCTGCCTAGTCTGGAGGTATACTTTCCCGAGCTGACGCCTATTGATTTTGTGCAGGACAATTCAGGGGTCCATAATTCTCGATACACTCAGGCCTGGTTTAGACGTAACCGAAATTGCGTGAATTCGTTGCCGTGGCCGCCTAAAAGCCCAGACCTCAATCCTATTGAGAATTTGTGGGGGCTGATGGTCCAAGAGTGGGACAGCAACCAACCTAGAATCAGAGAAGCCTTGGTCAGACACGTCCATGAGATATGGGATAGTTTTAGAGGCAATAACGTATGTAACAATATGGTTTCGTCAATGCAGGAAAGGTTGCAAGATGTTATAAACGCTGAAGGTGGCTACACAAGATTTTAATTAATTTAAGTACCGATACTTTTTCTTTTTTTTTTTCGCGGGTGGAAAATCATCGAATAACCAGTGTGTGTGAGAGTGTCAGACTTCTACTGACTAAAAACCACCCATGTTCCTTCTTAGCCCTTGTGCCGAGGCCCCGACGGGACCCGCAGTCCCGATGGGAAGTACCGATACCTCGTCTTTAAAATGAACAATAATTATGTGTAGCGATAGTGACTTACTTGATTAAATTGTGATTTAATATAAATGATTACAACTACGCTATTATATTTAATAGGCTTTATTATTAATCATTACGTTTGGTAACTAATTACAACACTGATTTCGTAAGCCCTTGTTTTATTGCAGTAACCAACCCCTGTTTATTTATAAAACTGTAATTATTACTGTAATAAACTTAACAAAAACCCCAAATACAAAACATGCCCTGAGAATGCCTTGTGGCATTAAGTCCGCCAATGTACCACTCTTGTGCATGATGTTTAAATAAATAAATAAATAAAAACAGGAAAAAGTAGGTATACACTTTCAATATCATTTTAATGTAAACATGAAAATTCCAATAACACGTATACAGTTTGTATTACGTGTATATATGTTATAGAAATTGTCATGGATAGTTAAAAATGACATTGGAAGTGTAAACTTTTATTGATTTTGTTTCGTTTACATTACTGTGAAACCAATGTATACCCAGTTTTGACACAGTTTGATGGTTAGGTAATTTAGAAGAAAATATCGTACACATATTTTTTGAATGGTAGAAGTTAAGATAATTTAGAAAATGTGACAATGTTTATATATTATTGCTCGTGACTGTACCATATACTTGACTAATGTACGAATAATTATCAGAGTCTACCCCTAGTACATCTACATCAATACATGTAAAAAACTGCTCATCGCAATAGTTTATTAATTCTTTAAAAAACAATTCACGTGGGTCCGCATTAAAATCTCCTAAAATAAAAACCGACTCAATGCCGTGAGTAAGCACTAAAGCACATAGTTCACTTAAACAGTCTCTAAATAGATCGAGATTATCCGTGGAATTTGTCGGCATATAAATACTTATCACTAGCAATACCCGGTCACACGTCATAATTTTAACCGCACAAATACGCGAATGATCACAAAGCACCACAGATACATTCGGGAAAATACTATGCCGCCATAATATTGCCACTCCGCCGTACGGGCGCCCTCGCAGTATGCCCGCTGACGTATTCACAGCAGACTTCCCAGTATATCCAAAACCGCTATCTATAGTGCCAATAAATGGTATGTCGTGTGGTAACAACCAGGTTTCTTGTAGGCACACTATATCGCACGTACGGCATAGACTCCTGACGTCATCGATAGAACGCTTCACATTCTTGCAGTTGTAGATAGCGAAGCGATACGGACTGTTATTCATTCCGTAGCTCATTTAGGCCGGTAACAGCCCGGGGACTGTTCGATCTTTTATGTTTGAAATTAACAAAGCGTCTAAATATTATACCCGCGGGCCATAGTTGTTCGTCCAAATATAACGACACATTGCATTCAGATGTTAAAAAGGTATATGCTTTGTGCCCCCTTTGCGTCTTCATATTAATTCTATCTAAAACTACAACTTCTTTGGTTTTATTGCGAATATAATCGATTATGTCACACTCCTTCGTGTCGAGATGAACGTTCGTGATAAAAATCGGGATTTTCTTATCAGCCGCCTTAAAATTACATTCTAAGTCTCGAGCTACCCCCGACTTTCCAACAAACCGATATCTAGGTTGTTTCTTTCGTTGTACATCCCGCCAACCCTCATTACTACTAGTAGGAGACATTGTAGGCACTTGTCGCTGTGGTTCGCCTTCACGCTGATGGTCCGCCTGTATGTTGCGAACCTTATCGGCAGGCCAAGGCGTTTGTGTTATCGCTTGTACTAGGCTCCGACGTGACGTCACCACTGCTGTCCCGCCTCTCGCTGCAGAATCAGTTCCAGCTCTCGGCCCACGACGCGTCACGGCAGGCAGGCACTCGCCTCCCGCGCCGCAGCCCCCGTCAACGCCCGCGCAGACCGCCTCGCTCGTTACCGTTTGTTGCGGCTCGCTTGATTTAGGCTCCGCGAGTTCGTGTACACATGCATCTACCCTCATTTCTCTATATGTTGGTGAGGGTGATTTGGTGTCAACAGCTGTATAGTTGTGTTCAATTTGAGACTCATCCTTGAATGCTGACGCGGGACTATCGTGCGACAGCCCCATGGGTCCACTGTCAAGCCACGCACCGCGTTTTGTGTTCACTTTAAAAGCCGAGGTTGGCGGCATAGAATCAGTCTTCAAACGACATATTTCGCTCCTTAGGCCCTGCATATCTTCGTGTGTTACATACGATGACTTAATGCAATCGATTTCACTTTTCATTAACACCATATCTTTGAGACTATCATAACGCGTATTATTCCTATGCCACAACCTAACTCGCCCGTGCTGGCTAGACTTGAAAGTCTTTTCATCACTGAAGATGACGTTGCTCCAGTCGAAATTTCTGTATTTCAAAGCGAACTCCAATCGTGCTCTTTTATTAGCTTCGGTTAGCAATGGCTTAATAGCATGTCGACGATAATGCAGACCTTCACTATGAAGAGCACGATACACCGTCCGCAAAGATGTATCAAACAACTCTGAGTAATATCTTGTTGGTGTAAAGCCATTTTCCTCGTAACCTTGCACCATAAGTTGACGCTGGTCTGAGTCAATATGGCGTCTTCTGCCAGATCTACTACGGTGTTCCAACGAACCCTCTTCTTGAAACCACTTCATCCATAAAGTGACAGTCTTTACCTATAAGGGAAATATATTATTTATTATTTTCGTGTATCGATAACCATGGATAATAAAATAAGTAACGAACAGTGATTTTAAAACATTACTTACGTTTAAGCCAGTTTCTCTCGAAATTTCAGAATATATTCATATTCATATTCATATATTTATTTGCATTCCATAATGTTAATAATACAGATCTTAAAATAATAATGCTTATAGCTAGGTACAATTATGGACCCTGTAGGGCACAGCAAAAATTAAAACTTATAAAATTAAACCTAAAAACACAATAATTTAAGCCTTGATTATGCAATGCTATTATTTGGGCCCTCGTAGCCATATCAATATTTGAACGCGAACTCATGATAAAAATAAATATTAAAAACTTGTTAAACGCAATCGTAACTGAACTCACTCAAAGATAGTAAATAACGTTATGATTGAACAATGTTATGCAGTCAATATTAAACTACCCTCAATTCTTTTGAGATTTATGATACGGGTTAAAGTCGCTAAACAACTTCAATATAACAAAAAGTAGGATAATTTCAGATCATTGCGTAGTGACGCGGTGGTCCAGTGGCTAATGGTTTCGGTAAATTTTATGCCACCAAGTTCAAATCCTAGTTATTACGTGCTTTGCTTTATAAGGTTTGTAATGTCGTAGGAGAATTTGTGTTAAAATTAAGTAATATTGTAACAAGCAAAAAAACAAGATAATGTTCTTTAACGAGAGATGTATATTTTCCAATCCAACTACTATACTAGCGCCATCTATGTCATCCAAGACATATTATTAAGGCGATGAAACCCTGTACAAATGATTTTGGTTTGGAATTCTCCATGCACTTCTGTCTTCGTTAGTACTTATACCTAAAAATAGAACTATAAAACTTTGGTCAGATCTCAGTTGAAGTACGCGGTCCCTGTGTGGAATCGTTTCTATGAAAAATATTCGAATATGATAGAAAAAGTAAGTAGGATATTGAGTTTTAAGCCGTTTCCGCTGGAAAATTTAGAAGCATTGCGCTTAGAATTATAGCACAATTAATTACACAACAATCCTAAAATCATAATTTCTATTTTAAATATTCTATTTGACGGCACGGTTGGTGCAGTGGTTAAGCGATTAACTGCTGTGCTGCGTGTCGCGGGTTCGATTCCCGCACGGAACAAATAATTGTATGACCTACAAGTAGTTGTTCCTGGTCTGGCTGTTTATTCTAAATGTTTATAAACACACCCACAATACAGGAGAAATTCCTAGTGTAGGGCAACGTTTTAAAAAAATATATATTATATCTTCTTTCTCTTTTTATTATTTTTACCGGTATATGCTTCAGTTTAGTTTTATTTTTATATTTAACCGTACTCTCTCTTCTCTGTCATTCGTGGATCTTTGACAGTCGTTACGGGTATTCAGAAGCCCGAAAGTCTGACAACCAGTCTTACCTAGGGGTATCGTATAACTCAGTAACTGGGTTGTGGAGGTCAGATAGGCAGTCGCTCAATGTAAAATACTGGTATTCAGCTGCATCCGGTTAGACTGGAAGCCGACCCCAACATAGTTGGGAAAAGGCTAGGCAGATGATGATGATTTAACCGTACTCTCTGTTCAATGTAGGTAATTTATGTCGCACGCCGTACGTGTTTGATTAACTTTTTTATATTATGTGGAAAATGTTGTTGGTTTATTCATTTGTGCTCCCATTTTAGTCTTATGTTCTACTAGCGAACCGCCCCGGCTTCGCACGGGTGATTCTTCGCAATGGAGAAACTGATAATTTTAGAGCCACTATTTCTCGTAAAAAGTATAGGATAAAAAATGGCTATTGTGGGTTATCCCTAAGAGATAGACATATACCATCGCGGACTTTTTTGTAGACCTTTTTAAGGTGTACAACACTGTAGTACAGTAAGCTTCAAAGAAACCGGACCCCCCTTTGATGATGATATCATACGTTTAAGTTTTTCGAAATGTAACGTAAATGGCGTGTCGGTCTAGTGGTTTGGACTGCGGCTTAGCAATTCGATGGTCACGAGTTCAAATCCGCGGATGAGATTTATTTTTTTCTTTTTTTTAGTTTCTTTAATAGTTGATTAGGTGATTTTCGTAACTTTATTTCAGAAAACATCCATATTTAAGAAAACAAATATGAAGTATGAGGTTTGTAAGAAAAGCCAGGCATGTTGCATAAACAATATTCATTTATTTCATTAATTACTTTTCTAGGAATCCACATATACAGTTATTACGAGTATACAGTTTTCTATCTGTGTTAAATTAGGGTTATTTACTTAAAATATTAACTAAATACAAAATATATACCCTGGGTGAGGTGTAGAACGTTTAACATTAGATAAAGGTTCGTTTATAGATATTTCTAGTAACATAACTACAATATTGATTTATTCAAACTTGTAAAAACATATTTTTTTATACTCTGTATGATCTTATGGGGAAAAAAGCCTGGTTAAAAATGAAATGTTGTCATTTGTGCCTGTGAATTACAGAGGAAGAACCAACATGCTAAACTATAACAGTATAGCAATAATTATACATCTTTCTCTTTTATCACAATTTCTGATAACCCTTTTAACACAGCATTAGAAAAGTATGTGAGGTCAGATGGTGCATCGTTAACACATTACAAGACTACTTGTAAACAAGAGTAACTGGATTCATAATAATAAAGGTTGTTTATTTTTGATTAACTACGAGATAATGATCCCACAAATATTGGGAATTATTAACACTTGCTCAAACGTTCCAATGCAATTTTATCAGATAAGTTACACAATCAATCTGCCGAGTAAATTGTCTATTAATAACGCAGGCGATGGCAGTCACTGTCAATCACTTCTTGAAGACTTTTCATGCCCGAAACCATATTGAAGCTTGCAGCACTATTTCGATTTAGTTCCCAGGTTTTGTGTGTCCCAAGGTGTCGCTCCGATTCATTAGTGTAAGCAGTTGGGTGAGATCGCATTTTACATCACCCGTTGCTTGATACCTTTGTATCCATCTACGAACTATTTTTCTCTGTAATGAAAACAATAATATTAGAAATACATAAAAAATCCACCTTGTAAGTAATAATGCAACATGGTTGTAACAATAAATATATGTGTATAACGTAAATCTTACCGTTAAGCCCACATTTCTCGTGCTATTTTCTTTATGCTTTGTTCCTGTTCCCAGAGAACAACAATTATTTTAGCCTTCAAAAAGTTGTTAATCGCACCATACTATCGGTTAATAGAATCAACTGTTCAAAAACTTCGTCAAATGGATAATTTTACGACGAAGACATTACACACAAGCTGATCGGCACGAAAACGAAACGATTTGAAAAATAATTATACCCTCAATCACAGTTTAGTAAATAGGGCGAAGAAGTATTCTAAATTCAACCTTAACTCGCAGTTCATACAGCAGTTAAGTTTCTGAAGTAAAATGACGGTAGTGCAACAATCGGAATCAAGCACATTCTATTCAACCAAACAAGAAATCTATGCTAATTTCAACCTTATCTTTTAGTTAATTGAGGAGTTACGTATTGCATTTTGTAAAACAAGGTTGTGGACGGTAGGTGTATCTCACGTGGTGGAAGTTGAAATTTAAACCTTAATGTCTAGAAGATTAGACCGTTATCAAACTTGTTCGATAAAAGGAGTAATGCTATTCGAATTTTCGTTGAAATTACTAACTGAGCCAATAGCCTATTGGTATAAGGCACGGTCTTAATGATCGTCTGGCGCCTGGTGATGTGGGTTCGTATCCTATACGGCACGGTAGTGTCTTTTTGTAAGTTATTCTTGGTATACGGTTCGGCCAGAAGCCGAAAAAAATACCACAATACCTAATTATTAAAAACATACAAATAATATTTGAGTCGGATCGGTGGATGCTCGGGCAGAGATGGGTGCGGCGCGGGCGGCGGGGAGGGAGCTGCACGTGACGCGCCCGCCGTCGCTTGAGCGATTATTCTTTAAGTCTTGGCGGGGTTCGTTTTCTGTGACGCGTACTGTACATTATTTTGATCTATCTCGACGGGTTCAGCCAGCGTTTACAATGTAAGCGAAAAAAAATGTGTTTATTTACGACATCACATTAGAAACCTCTAAAATTATCGGTGTTTCTCTACTATATTATGCATTTATTATAGATATAAGCCTTCCTCTTGAATCACTCTATCTATTAAAAAAAACCGCATCAAAATCCGTTACGTAGTTTTATAGATCTAAGCATATATAGGGACAGACAGACAGGGAAGCGACTTTGTTTTATACTATGTAGTGATACCATAACATTGTAATGTGTAACCGTTTATTTTCCCAAATAAAAAAAAAATAAAAATAAAATACTTACATACTCGTATTAGGCAAAATATACGCTTGTACACTAAAAATAGTGATATTCTCAATGTCAACACTAGAAATAAGTACAAACTACGTGCTCCCTTTCACCGGCTTCATAAGGTTCATAACTCATTTGTTGGTCTTAGTATAGCCTTTTATAACAAGCTACCCTCTTCTTTGCTAGATTTGCCTTTTAATGCGTTTAAAGCTCATGTAAAATCCAACATTTGTTCAAAGGCATACTATTCCATCTACGAACCATCAAATGATAACAATAGTTGGTCACCCTGATTAACTCACAATACCTCGACGATTGATCATATAATTCTTACCTGAGCAACCGGCAGCAAGTTCGTCATGCTCCCTTAGATATCACTGCTTGCGGTAGCGTCGGGGGTGACTGGTCGTCTTGCTGACCATGGTTTTATTGTTGTCATTAGTAATAACTTGTTCATTTAGTTTACTTCGATGGTCCTAGTTTATCATTTGTGACTTCAAGTGACAGATATGTGAACAGCCGGTCGATTCACGACGGTACTCATATTCCATAATTACTAGGGTGGTCCTTATTTTTCGACTCTTAAATTATCCCCGGGGCACTTTCTCATTTGATTATATACTTCTAAATATGAAATAAGTTTTTTTTGTTTTTTTTTTTGTTAAGATTTAGAGGTCGCTACCAGCTGTCAAAATTTTTACAAAAAGCATTGAAAAACATCTTAAATGATGGTTTCATTAATGTTTCATTTAGGTGTTTATATCATATTTTCCGTGCAAGTAAAACTCGCATAGACAATCGCTTTTTATCCCTTCCTCCTCTCGACCTCTCTTCTGTACCGACGCGTCGAGATTTAGACCGTTCACACAATCAAAAAGATAAGACGTACGCGTGCGCACTAACATCATAATACGTTAAAAATTGGTTTGTGCGCATGCGTAATTGCGTATGTTTCAAATTGTACGTCTTACTTCACTTCTTACTACACTTCAGGTCTAATACGTCATTAACGAAAGCGTACGTGTTTTATTTGTAAAAATCATATTAACGTGTTTCAACTTGCAATGGCGTCTACAAGTAGCGGACTCAGTAAAGCTACTAGAAATCAAAGTAAAGTTTGGCTTATTGGACAATTATTATCCGAATTAAATCAATCAACGTTGCCATCCATCGGTGAAGTTTTGCGTTTTTTTTTTTTTTACTACAAAAATGAAGAACAGAAAAGCATACGTGAATCTGCGACTTTGACGGCTTGCGGAGTTATAAATTTGTGGGAAAAAGCTAGTAAAATTAAAAAAACATGTCATCAGTAAAATTGAAAAACTATTCAAAGAATGGCAGAATCTAAAAAAAAATAAAGAAAACAAGAAAAAATTCGAGTTTTTATTTAAAATTCAAACCTTGGTAGCGACCTCTAAATGTCATTTAAAAAATTAAAAAAAAATACTGAATTACTTTCTTATGGTATATAATCAAATTACGTGGTGCCCCGCGAAATTAAAGAATTTTTTTTTTTTTTTCTTAGGAATAAGGACCACCCTAATAATTACTCGAATTCCTAACGTATCCATGATGACGAAAAAGATTGAAATGCGATGAAAATTTAACAATAATCAATAAACAAATGACTACTTTTGGAAACAAAATTCCATGTTTTTAAAATAAAATTAATTTGAAATTAGAATTCTTAGCCAAACAAAAATTATTTTGATTTGAAATGGCCAGTACTGCAGAACGGCAATTTCATAGGTAAAGACCTAATATGTAATTATGGCTAATTAATAAATAAATCACGCTAATGTAGTGTACTAAACTAAGTGGTAAACAGATTCTAAGGAAGAATGTTTTGTTTTGTTTATTTGCTGTCGGGCAAAGTAGTTATAGTAGTGTTGAAAAATTAAAAAATAACATTAAACAATTGCAATTAAAATTAAATTCATTAAACACATTTAGAAAAGTCAATAAAAACAATAACGGTCAATTAAGAATTCAAGTGGGTACAATCCTCCTCCTTAGTCGTTCACTCTTGACAGAGTGGTCGTAGTTGATGACTCTGCATTTTCTTAGGCCAAAGCAGCCCTCGCGATGCTCCTCCACTTATTCCGGTCCAAGTACATTATATCATAAATAATAATAATAAATAATAATAATATTTATTGAGCAAAAATATTTGAGTACAAAATAACTTATATACTACAGCAATACATAGAACAGAGACATAGAAGAGAGAACATGCCTATTGTTAGAGATAATTCCCTTTGAATCTAAATATTTGGTCAACCTTATGTATAGTAATTTCTCAAGGACTTTGGACATCGCTGGGAGAACTGAAATAGGCCTATAATTATTGACCACGTCTCCATCACCATTCTTATGTATCGGATATACAATGGCTCTCTTAAACACATCAGGAAAGTATAAATGCCAAAATAATAAATGTCAAAGTAATAAAATCAATCAATCAATTATTTATTTGCAATGAATGCAGGTACATTAAAATACAGGTGGAGTAGATAGGAGTGAGCCATGTACAGACGCCAGCACATCAAACTACCCGAAACTGTCAAATTTTCTCAATCAACTTCAAACCTTATGCTTTGTGAAGAAGTTATCTAATAAGTTATATAATCGAATTAAGATTACAAATTAAAATGTTACTTTGGAATTAAATTAAATATACATGTATATTAGGTTCACATGTTCAAATAATATTAATTATAGTTATTATACACATCGCTGATTCAAATTAGATAGAGGGGCTTGTGGCTAAGTAATAACATCCGCACGGGTCGATCGATCAGGTTAAGCTACGCTTGCCGCGGTTGGGCCGTGGATGGGTGACCATCTTCACATACTCCCTCCGTGCCTCGGAAAGCACGTTAAGCCGTTGGTTCCGGCTGTAGTTCGGGGATCTTTGACAGTCGTTACGGGTCGTCAGTAGCCCGAAAGTCTGACAACCAGTCTTACCAAAGGGTATCGTATTACCCAGTAACTGGGTTGTGGAGGTCACATAGGCAGTCGCTCCAAGTAACATACTGGTATTCAGCTGCATCCGGTTAGACTGGAAGCCGACCCCAAAATACTTGGGAAAAGGCTAGGCAGATGATGATCGCTGATTAAAATTTTTGTCCATTAAAAGTCATTAATCGAATAATAACATTTGTCTATTAGGAAGGCCATTAATTTATTTTTAAAGTTTTTAATTGTATCTGGTGAAGCGTCTTCAATGTAAAAAATAACATTTTAGGATTTTTTCCTAAAATATAATATATGTTAGCATTTCAAATTAAATATTTTAACTTCTCAATTCATGAATCCTCGCACCAATGTTTGTTGCCGCAGCGCTCTGAATGTATCTAAACGTTCTTGAGTTTTCTTGCTTTGCCCGATAGATGGAATTAGCGAACCAGTGTGCTTCTCGCCTCGTACTGAGACATGGCGGGTGCTGATGCACTCTGCCTTTTTAAAAATTCCTTTTTAGGTGAAACCTTGATGATACTCGTAAAATAAATGGACCTGCATCTGTGCTACATTGAGAATTTATAGTGCAGTGTTGATTTTTGGAGTTTTAACCATTCCACCGGTGGATTCAAGAAGATGTTGGTCGCCGGGTGGCAGCCCATACCTACAAGCCATCACGTGCGCATGAACGAGGTATTTTCCCATCTCCCTGGGTCCGAGTGGGATCTCTAGATTGTCAAGGTACGTGGGCATGTTTTGCTGCTAATAATTTTTTGGTGTTGGTTTCTCGAGGATTCATCAATAGGGAAATTGGCTTCATTTTGAGGTCCGCCATTACAGTTTTTTTTCGCACAACCTTCCTAAAGGTGCAGGCTATTTACACGCCTCACCAGTATCAATTTAAATTTTAGTTACAATGTCATATGTCATCTAGGAATTCATTGACACTATAATAACCTTTCCCCAATAAATAGGTTCTCAATTTGTTTTTAAATAAGTTAACACTGCATATGGTTTTGAATTCTATTGGCAACTTTTTGAATAAAAATACAGACTTATACCTCGAGCTACGTTTGACAACTTTTAATTTTAGTTGAGTAGTGTTGGGCAAATCTCTCGTCCGTGTGCTAGCTCTAGTTTGTCTTTGCTCATCAGTCTCAATTTTGTGCAAATTATTTACAAAGCTGGTTAGCAACACTAACATGTAAAGGCATGGCACTGTCAAGATTTTAGTCTAATAAAATGGTAATTACATGATTCCGTCTGTTTCCTTAAAGCTATTTTATGAACAAGTTTGCCAAGAGTCACTAGCGTATGAATACATAAATGTCACCAACAAGTTTGTCAATTCACTAAACTTGAGAAACATAAAATTAAGTTAAGACATGAAATAAAACCTTAATTCCTAACAATGTTATCAGGGACACGACAGCTCGCCATAAATTATCAGTTTAAACCAAAGAAAGAATTCACGTATTAAAGTGCGAAAATCACTTGTCGACGGCCATCAGTAAGGCTTTTGTGTGACACGGAGTGATTGCGGGTCAGCGCGCCGCGGCGATGAGGCGACGAGGCGGCGCTGTCATGGTGCGCCATCTCACGCCATTTGTAACGCACCTTGGCAGTTGACTGTCAAGGTCTCCCCCCGCCCCTACGCCTCGGCTGACACTCTCCTCATTAAGTTTATGAGCATCGGAAAAGAGCATCGCAAAATCCATCGGCAAAGTATGGACTTTGACAATTTACGACGAGGTGACCTTTGCTCAGTTCTCACTAAGTTAAAAATCTCTGTCCTTGGGAAATACGAAACAGCTATTCCTTAGCCAAATGTTTATACATTATCACTTACTAGTACTGTTAAGTCAGTCGTACTGTACTGAGGGTGGAGAGAGCACAGAGAGCTATACTTAAAGTCATGACAAAAAAGCCCTTTAGGTACCCAACAACTGAACTGTTCTCTGACTGTAAAGTACTAACGGTTCGTCGGCTTTATGTGTTTAAATCCACCCCTAGAAAGCACGTAGGCTTGCCATCCCCTATTCCAAATAAACGCACGTATCTTCCACCAAGTATCCAACACAAGACTGCCTTCCCTAAATATCAATATTATATACTAAGCCCTCATATTTATAAAAACATTAACAAACACCTCAATAGTATCAATCTAAACTCACATGCACTAAAATCTAATGCGAGTACATAACAGAGTGGCTGCTCCTTAAGGATTACTCTGACACGGATTCTACTTACCTATCTTGTGTAATATACCCACACACACGCCTACACACACACCACTCACACACACAAACACACAACACACTAATACATACAATCTTACTCTTTGTTTACCATACAGTAGAATGACACAGTCCACTTGAGATAAGTTTGTGTTGATGATTGTAAACCTTCACCGCAAACTACCTCTTAAAATACAGGTACGAGTATAACCTAGCTTAAGAGGTAGAGTATTATTATTGTATAGAACTTACAACTTGAACTATAAATATAATTTTAAACCATTTATCAAACTGTTCTCAAATTCTGTATGTTTTGGATAAATAATAGTACATTATGATATAAGTGCGGTAAGTTGAAAATTACAGCTGAGGCGATATTGCTAGCCCGAGCCGTAGGTGAGGGCTATAAGAAAGCAGAGGCTGTAATTATCAAATCGCACGTATGTCATACGACGTTTTATAACACATTTTTGAGGAAATAAATAAAACTCGGGCTTTCTTAAACGAATAAATCTTTAATTACTTGTTAAAACAGTTATTACAATTCGAACAATTTGTAAAATTAATTATTACGGAATAATTTTTACTTTTTCACAAATTAGCCATGCGCGCACATCAGCGTCTTTTGTTTATGGCAAAGGCACAAAAAACAGCCAGTATTACTAATAAAGTAAATTAATACTTTTGTGTTTTTGTTACAGATAAATGGTTGTAATTAATTGTCAAAATTAATCAAATTAAAGAATTAAATGTTTATTTATTATATTTTATCTCCCAAAGTTAATTTTATTCATAAAATGTTGACCACTTTTCTGACATAAAAACTCTTTGCCAAGATTTAAAAAAGTACCGTTCGTTTTAGACGGAGCATCTTGATAAACCGTGCGCTTTACATTACAATTACGCACAAGTACGTAATGAAATACATTACGATATTGAAATTGGTGCAGTAAGAGACCTTTTACGAGCAAATGTGTTATAAAGATTATTATTTTATTATTATTTTTATTTATGGTCCTTCAACAGCTCCTCAACATCATGTTTTCTCTACTCCCAAACTGTTGATTCTCTATGGTCACCTCCTCTTCTTTCTCCAACCTCAAATTCATTCTTGCTAAATCGAGTCATCCACGATTCCCCTATACGTTGACTGTAAGCTTGACCACCTAAAATAATGTCACTAGTTGTTTGTCACTAGTTGCTGCGAAGCAAATTCGCAGTCCAGCCGAGACCCACACCAAACTTAGTTAATAAAAATCCTCTGCTGATAGTCGTCGATCGAATTTTTTAATTGCTCTTGATTTTTTTTTTTTTAAGTAAATTAGAATTGAAATGCAGTAATAAACACGTCTTTCGTCTATTTATACCCTTATTATATTGTATTACAACAGGTTGTGCAGTAATAATTATATAGTGTTTGTTAGCAAAATACAAGTTATCTCATAAGTAAGTAGTCTCATAAGTTCTTGCCATATTTTATTTTTCTCGAATTTTCTCGTATTTAAACTAAAACAAATTCAAGAAAGTTCTAGATCTTTATAGTAAGGATGAGTATCTTTTATGGTGAGGGTATAAATAGGCGCGGACGCAACGCAATAATTAGTCTTTCGTGAAAATGGATCAGCGTCAACTGCGAGCTATTATGATATTTGAGCATCGACTTAAAGTCTCTTCAACAGAAACGGCTAAAAAGATTAACACTGCATTTGGACCGGGTACTACTAGCGATCGGACTGTTCGTTTCTGGTACAAGCGTTTTGACACCGGTGATATAAGCTGCGAAGATCAACCTCGCCCAGGCCGACCCACCAGTTTCGATGAAGATGCTTTGCGTCACGAACTTGAGCTACATCCAGACTATAGTACGCGCGATTTAGAGAAGGCGCTTGGACAATCCCACGCGACTATAGATTGTTATCTCAAATCGATGGGATATCGCAAAGTGATGTCACGTTGGACACCTCATGCGTTAACGGACCATGACCGCGCCGTTCGTGTGACCATTTCTCAAAGTTTGTTACTTCGTCCGCACAGACGAGACTTTCTCGAGGACATTATTACATGTGACGAGAGCTGGATACATTATGAAACTAACACGCGTAATGCCTATTGGATTCCTCGCGGGGAAAACCCACCAGCCCAGCCTAAACTTAATGAACACGGTCGTAAGATTATGTTGTCTGTTTTCTGGGACTGGCAAGGAATGATTTCCTGGGAACTCCTCGAATCTCATCAGACTATTAACGCCAATCTTTATAAGCAGCAGCTTCGCAAACTAGCAGAGATGTTAAAAATTAAGCGGCCAAAACGACATGGAGTCAAACTTTTGCATGACAACGCACGGCCTCATTGCGCCAAGTTAACACATAAACAGCTGGAGGAGCTAGGATGGCTGAATGTTCCACATCCACCGTATAGCCCGGATCTTGCGCCTTCAGACTTTCATTTATTTCGAGCTCTTAAATTTCATTTACTAGGAAAATAAATCGAAAATTCTGGAAGTATTAAAATTGAACTTGAAATTTTATTCGAGTCCCAGCCTGCCTCATTTTGGGAGAAGAGTATTCAAATTTTGCCCAGTAGATGGCTGACTGTTGTTGATAACGAGGGAGACTATATAATTGATTAAATGTATTTTTATTAATAAAAAAATATTAATAATAATTTGTTATTAAACTGGCAATAATTTATGAGACAACCTAATATATTGGGCTGGCACAAAAGTAATGAGACACTCTACAAAACTCTATACATTTCCTTTTTCAAGTAAATGATTTTCGATAATATTCAAGAATGTTGTTGAACATTCTAGGTACTTGTAACTTGGCGCCATTTTCTACACGTGGACAGAGCCGATTGGAGAGCAGGCGGCATTCGACTTGCGGAGCGCACGTCGGACGGTTGAGAGCATACCATCAGAACAGTGTCATGTTCACCGTACAAACCTTTGTTTCTTACTACTCATAAAGTGAATGTAAATTACCGAATAAACGTGACTGTAAGTTGTGCTTCAAACTACGTTTTACTGGGTTGCCCGAGTACCCATCTTCCTCATGGAACCTGTACCAAGAAACTATGATGATGGCCCTGTTATCGCTACGCCCACGCTCGCGCTGTTATCAGAAGTGGGATCAGCTCGGGCGCCTACCACGAATATCTATTGACACCAGCTCCTCCAGCAGCAAAATCAGATTACCATGATTGAAGCCGTCTGAATACTGCTGAAAGCTTCAATCAAGCTGTCAGAGTTCAAGCCGGAACTACCTGACGTCGATCCACGTTCTTGGAGCTCGACGGTGGACATTTGCCTCACAGAACATCCCATGGAAGGAGGCGCGCTGAGTATTGCGCTTGGAAAATCTCTGAAAGGAAGTGCATCGACATGACTTTCTCAAGTATCGCATACTGGTATGACATGGAGTGACTTTAAGAATCAAGCCAAGCAGCCCCGCAGTCGACAGTGAAACCCTTGGTGTGCTGCAAGTGAGGCGAACCAGGACATATCACGGCCCTGCACGAGCTGTGGCAGCCAAGCGGACGGTGGAAAACATGCTGGAAGTAGTGAATGGCGAGTGGATGGTTGCGTCGTACAACTACCCTCAGGCACGTTGGAACATAAAAGTGAGCTGTATTATTTTGTTTACGATTCTGGTGCTGAATGTTCGTTAGTAAAGGAGAGGTTATGTAGCAAACGAGTTAATAACGTTGTTGTGTTGACTGGTATTGGTCAAACGCGTGTATTCAGTACAGAAAAAATCATATGTAGCGTTGCGGTTGACGAGAAACAACCTGAGATTTTATTGCAATTATACCCGACATTTACTTGCAAAGTAATATTATGATAGGGCAGACAAAGTAACATGTTGAACAAACTTAGTTTAAGATTATTTTGATAAAGGCTAGAGATTATTTGGTTGCTGTGGTGTTAGTAACCGGATGAAAGTTATAAATGTGATGATGAAGACCCGATGGAGGTCAAAGTATACGCCCTGCAATATTTTAATGATCTTTCTATTATTTGAATGAATATGGGTGTTATTGCAAAAGCGAAAGCACTAGGAAGTGGTGAAGGGCGGGCGTTTTGGGGGACTGTCTTTTGTAATGTTGACGTTCGAAAACTGCTGATTCTCAGCCTAGTTTGAATAAATGACTTTTGATTTTGATTGATTTTGATTTTGATTCAACATGTCAGCTTTTCTTTAAAATTAGATTTTCATTAAAATTTGTAATGACTTTGACTAACAAGGAAGGTATCCCGACGTGTCACCTCCGATTTTTTTGTGGCTGATATATGTTATTCTCCATCAAATTTTAAGAGACACGTATTTTTTTTTGCCAACGCGCCTTTTTTGTGGGTGAAATAGCCCCCTAAACATTACCACCTTTCGGGGCAGTTTGATGGTTTTACATATTAATTATTATTATTATTTCATATTACTTCTAGTTAATATTTTTCCAAAAGACCAAATGGATATATTAATATATATAATATCCATTTGGTCTTTTGGAAAAATGTTAACTAGAAATATGTAAAACCATCAAACTGCCCCGAAAGGTGGTAATGTTTAGGGGGCTATTTCACCCCCAAAAAAGGCGCGTTGGCAAAAAAAAAATACGTGTCTCTTAAAATTTGATGGAGAATAACATATATCAGCCACAAAAAATCGGAGGTGACACGTCGGGATACCTTCCTTGTAAGTTAGATCGGAAGTTCAGAGGTCCGTTTAAGGTAGCGAAAGTTTTGGCGGGTGATCACTATACGTTCAAGCTTTAAACTCTAATCGTACTTAAAAGTATGCCCACGTTCGCATACGAAAGATGCCTCTAAGTAGTGTTCCTAATGAGTTAAACGTAGAAGACGGTGAAGAGAATTATTCCACCGAGTAGTGGAGCACATACGATGGCTATTTGGTCGAAGGTTTCTTACTTTGCATACCTTGTATTGTATTCAGTCAAGTATTTTCTAAATGAACAGACAGCTGTGCTGCTGGGGAGTTTGTTGCGCCACTTCTTCTTCCCAGCGAAAGCACTAGAAAGTGGTGAAGGGCGGGCGTTTTGGGGGACTGTCTTTTGTAATTTTGACGTTCGAAAAGTGCTGATTCTCAGCCTAGTTTGAATAAATGACTTTTGATTTTCATTTTTTTTTATTTTTGATTTTGAAGGGCACGCACTAGTCTTTAGTCGTAACTGCAACTCGGTGTGGAGTTGTTCAGAGCGCCATGGGCAGCTAGTGATGTACCGTGGTTATTTGGTCGAAGGGCACGCACTAGTCTGTAGTCGCAACTGCAACTGCATGTGGAGTTGTTCAGAGCGCGATGGGCAGCTAGTGGTGTACCGTGGTTATTTGGTCGCACTGCACGCACTAGTCTGTAGTCGTAACTGCAACTGCATGTGGAGTTGTTCAGAGCGCGATGGACAGCTAGTGGTGTGGCGGGGACCAGGGTCTCAAAGGAGACTATTTGTACGGTCATGTATTGACCTGGGAGTCGCGGACTCTAGATGAAGTGTTGGTCGTATCACTTGAGGTGATGACGATATGGGTGGCATGAGTGTCACTAGCTGCTGCGGCAGCCGAGCCATGAGCGTTGTATGTGATCTAAGTTGATACAGTTCCTGAACATTTATTACTAAGGCTTAGAGGAATCTTTTGTTATCGATAATTGTTATTGCTTTTATTAAATTATTGTTAAGTAATGCCTTTCGATAAAAATGTGGTCAGAATTGGCCGAGTGGAACATGTACTGCTGTTGATTTTTTTCGGTTACAGGTTAACACACAAGGACATGTACAAGCAAAATGGCAGTGTTGGACAGCGTTGCACTCTTTGGATTTCCTGTACGAATAATCGCTGATCAAGGATGGTGCTTTTCGACCGGGTCACATCACCACAAGCTGTCAAAAGAAACCGGCTGCAGTAATAGCCGAGTTGAGAAGCGGATGGATGTCTGTACCATTAAGCCAGCTACAGATCTATTGTCTACCAAGTTTGGTGAGTCGTTTTCATTTTGTTTTGCCTCGGGTACTGAGTGTTTCCCTGGTAAACAACATCAAAAACGGTTACATTGTTAGGTATAGCCCAATCTAGTTTACAATACAATTTTTGAATACGCTTACGATAGGTTAAGAATGATGCCAGTAGGTCATGTACCAGTCAAATTAGTTGGTGATCACAGTGGTGATGAGCAAGCCTAAGTAATGGGAACCACGCGAGTAGAGGTTCTCTATCGGCCGTAGTAAAAAGTGTGTAGTCATTGGGTGATGCACATGGATCCATGCGCTGGATGTGTGAGAGCAACACGTAGAACCATCTTAGCTTATTTGTGACACCGAGTCTGATGTTGAAAGCGCCGGTGAAGACAAAACACACACACCATGGCTACGTATTCGGCCGCACTACACGCTTCAGTCGTAGTCGTAACTGCAATTCACTGGTGGGTCGTTCAGGGCGCGATGCGCGGCTGGGGGTGTAGGGTTGAGGTCTGGGTCTCGTGGAGACTACTTTGGTTTGGTTGGTCTGTGGAGACCAGGACGTAAGCGTAGTACATTGCGATGCTACAATGAAAGTTTGATGCGCTGCAGAGCGGCTGGACCATGATGTGCGTGTGTGTGAAGTTAATTGAGTTTACTATACAGGTATAGTAAACTCAATTATACTATCGTTTGGTTATCTTGGATTTGAGGCATCTGTTCTATAACCCTGTCTGTTATTAACCTGGCTATAGTCAGGAGTGGCCGAGCTATGTGATACTTTGCGTGTATGTTTCTTTACAGATTAACACACGAGGACGTGTGACTCGTCAGTTTGGCCGTGTCGTCGCAAGCGATATCAAGACTACAAAATAATCAAAATACTACTTCCGGTTGATTTCACAATATTGGTCAAACCGGAACTTAATTCTCATTGGTTGATCGGTTAGTACAGTGAACGCCGTGAGGTGGCGCTATAACTTCGCGCCATTTTCTACACGTGGACAGAGCCGATTGGAGAGCAGGCGGCATTCGACTTGCGGAGCGCACGCCGGACGGTTGAGAGCATACCATCAGAACTGTCATGTCCACCGTACAAACCTTTGTTTCTTACTATTCATAAAGTGAATGTAAATTACCGAATAAACGTGACTGTGATTTGTGCTTCAAATTACGTTTTACTTGGTTGCCCGAGTACCCACCTTCCTCATGGAACCCGTACCAAGAAACTATGATGATGGCCCTGTTATCGCTACGCCCACGCTCGCGCCGTCATATTTATAAAATTAACAATATTGATGATGAGAATTGTGAAGTCACATTTCCACTTACAAGGAAACCTCGCGAGGTGTCCCTCACCGATTCAGTTGCGGCTTTACTATAATAATCTACATGAAAAATTATGAGATACGTATTTTTCCTTTTTCCTAACAAACGTTTTAAAGGGGTGAAAATCACCCTCAAAGTTCGTACCCCAAAATGATGGTTTGCAGTTTTCACATATTTCTAATAATTTTTTTCCAAAATGACTTTAACCATTAAAAGGAGCATAAAAAATTATGAAAAATACCTTTATTCACATATTGAAACTAAACCTCAAGTATGTAAGGTCATTAAATAATTACGGATATTATGTTAATATAACTAAATATTTAGTTACACCGTCTAATTATTAAAACCAAAACATTGATATATTAATAGTTTGTATAGCCCGCATTATTTTCTATGCAGTCAAGTAGACGTTTGCGCATGGACCCTACAATATTACCACATATTTCGGTTCCTCTTAAAGGAGGGAGTATAAAAGTAGTAAATTTTTGCCCAATGAGCGGCAAGTTAAATAGGCAGTCGCTCCATGTAAAATACTGGTATTCAGCTGCATCCGGTTAGACTGGAAGCCGACCCCAACATACATAGTTGGGAAAAGGCTAGGCAGATGATGATCGGCAAGTCAAATAATAATTGGTAATTGAAGTTCGCGTTCTACAGAATGTTAAAATATTCGTTAAAAACATTTTACGTCAAGGGAACATTTTAAAAATAATTACTCAACCACTTGTGGTAGTAACATGAACAAACTACCAATTTCAACTGCTTGTATCCAAAAATATTTATTAAAAAACCCAGAGATACATGTAAAGTGAGAAATGAGAGAAAAAAAACCCTAGAATAAACTGATATAGCAAAAATAATTGAAAACTAGCACTAGACAATAATTATTGATTTAGATAGAATAAGATAAGTTCACCAGTATATTATTTCACAAGAGAATTGGTGTAAGAGCTCTTAATAAAATAATCTGATTTTTCACACAGAGTATCAATAGAAACGAACGAGAATAATGATGTGCGAACGAGTCTCATACGGTCCGATACCATTGCGATATAGGTAATAAAATAGTTGAAATTGGTAGTTTGTTTATGTTACCATCACAAGTGTGTATCATCACAAGTGGTTGAGTAATAATTTTTAAAATGTTCCCTTGAAGTAAAATGTTTACAACTGATATTTCTAAATTCTGTAGAATGCGAACTTCAATTACCAATCATTATTTAACTTGCCGCTCATTGGGCAAAAATTGACTATTATACTCCCTCCTATTCGCACACCTCCGTACAATGGGTTTTTAACTGTGGTATACACTTCTCATCCCGTGACTCCCACCTTTGCACCATCAAACCTCATAGAATTTCTATGGGGTTGAGGTCGGGTGATCGCGCTGGCCATGGAACAACAATTATGTATCTCCGGGTGATTGTGAAACCACTCCCACACAGTGCTCGCCCGATGAATAGGACAATTGGGTAGTTGTATGATATTGAATACTATATATATTCTAGTAGATAATATATCCACACATGTAATACAATAATAGAATTCGAAATCAAATTTGAAATCGGTCGAAAAATAAAAAACTTATAACATATAGAAACTTTTTGTCTATCTCTTTCTCGCAAAACGAAGTTTTGCATGTAAAGGCTCGTACAGACAGGCGCGACGCGACGTCGCGACGCGATTCTGCGATATATATCCGTAGAACAATTTCTATGGAATCGCGCGCGACCATTCACACAGGGGCGACCTGTCGCGCCGCAACATGGTTGCGCCGCGACTCCAATATAGGAACATTTTGTATGGCGACGCGGCGATATCGCGGCGATATTCGCGCAGCGGCCGCGACGCGTCACGAGAGTATAAAAGGCAGAGCAATCCAAACTGAGCTCAGTAGTAGACGATCTTCGTCAGAGGACGAAGGCAGGTCTGTGCGTGTTTGCCCAGCGTGGGGCCCTAGGTTCGTTTCCCGGGTCGGTCGACATAACCCAACCCAGCCTAACCTAAAAAGGTACAGTTGTTTTATGTATTTGACGAAGGCGGGTTGTTCTTAGTTGTGTGTAGATAGATGCACATGCACATAGTTTCTGTGTACGTAAACTCGGGAGCGCTCATGGCTCAGTCAGTATCACCCGAGTGGCCGAGTTCCTAACTGCCGCATGCTGGTCGGGCTACTAGTACTGTTTCGCGCCAAAATTTTGTGTCACGTACCGTCAACATAGAAAGTAAACAGAGAAAAGCTGTTCACAGTGAGGTCAGTAAACAATGTTTAAATTATATATTTGATTATAACAATTAATACGCGATTCTAATGATGCATTGTTTGTTTTAGGGTCGTCAAATGCTATTTCTTAAAGCTATGTTGTTGTAAGAAACCAACGAAATATGACAAATACAGAAAAGCTTATTCCAGAAAGTTTTGAAAACAAAACTACTGAAACCTGGCGTAATACATGCAATAGTGTTATTCATAAAGAAGCTGAATATATTAAATACTGTGATAGGTAGGAATTTGAATGTATCTTAATTTTATTTGTAAATATGTACTGCTAAGTAAATAAATTTACTTAGATCACGAAAAATATTTTTATTTCATATCTAAACAAAACACAAACTCGAACATGGAAACTGACGAATTCGGACGTGCTTTTACGATAGACGCATGTAACAAAAACCTTGCCCGATCCTTAAGAGTATTATTCGGCATCGTACTGCGTACATATTATATACGTAACAATTTAAGGCTCGTACAGACAGGCGCGACGCGACGTCGCGACGCGATTATGCGATATATATCCGTAGAACAATTTCTATGGAATCGCGCGCGACCATTCACACAGGGGCGACCTGTCGCGCCGCAACATGGTTGCGCCGCGACTCCAATATAGGAACATTTTGTATGGCGACGCGGCGATATCGCGACGATATCGCGGCGATATTCGCGTAGCGGCCGCGACGCGTCACGAGAGTATAAAAGGCAGAGCAATCCAAACTGAGCTCAGTAGTAGACGATCTTCGTCAGAGGACGAAGGCAGGTCTGTGCGTGTTTGCCCAGCGTGGGGCCCTAGGTTCGATTCCCGGGTCGGTCGACATAACCCAACCCAGCCTAACCTAAAAAGGTACAGTTGTTTTATGTATCTGACGAAGGCGGGTTGTTCTTAGTTGTGTGTAGATAGATGCACATGCACATAGTTTCTGTGTACGTAAACTCGGGAGCGCTCAGGGCTCAGTCAGTATCACCCGAGTGGCCGAGTTCCGAACTGCCGCATGCTGGTCGGGCTACTAGTGCTGTTTCGCGCCAAAATTTTGCGTCACGTACCGTCAACATAGAAAGTAAACAGAGAAAAGCTGTTCACAGTGAGGTCAGTAAACAATGTTTAAATATGTATTTGATTATAACAATTAATACGCGATTCTAATGATGCATTGTTTGTTTTAGGGTCGTCAAATGCTATTTCTTAAAGCTATGTTGTTGTAAGAAACCAACGAAATATGACAAATATAGAAAAGCTTATTCCAGAAAGTTTTGAAAACAAAACTACCGAAACCTGGCTTAATACATGCAATAGTGTTATTCATAAAGAAACTGAATATGTATATTAAATACTGTGATAGGTACCGAATTTGAATGTATCTTAATTTTATTTGTAAATACGTACTGCTAAGTAAATAAATTTACTTAGATCACGAAAAATATTTTTATTTCATATCTAAACAAAACACAAACTCGAACATGGAAACTGACGAATTCGGACGTGCTTTTAGGATAGACGCATGTAACAAAAACCCTGCCCGATCCTTAAGAGTATTATTCGGCATCGTACTGCGTACATATATACGTAACTATTTAATGAATTTGAGATTATTATTTATCTCCAGTGAATATAATTAAAATAAAAACTGAACTTTGTCATGAACCCGCTTTGCCGCGTGCCGCCAAACTCATAACGAAATATACCTACGCTACGTCATTCCTTATGCCTACGCGTAGGTAACAGCCTAACAGCTGATATTGTTTTGTAGGCATAGTGATCCGGATTACAGACCTAATTCTGTTTGTCAAGAAACAATTAATTGAATTAAATGTAGCCGTGATAACTTGATAAGGGCTTTTTTAAATGTGATTGCTTTTGGCAATGTACTTACCGACTGCAGGTACCAGTTCATTAAAACATTCACTTGTTGTAGTTGCATACTACGGCGATCGTGCTTCACATGTCCACTTTCAACACTAATACACATTCGACACCTTTTCACTAAATTTGCACGTACTCTTTGCAGCGCACTATTCGAAAGATGCCACAATCCGAGCTCTGACTTCGATTTCCGAATAGCACTCTCTTTTATAAAGTGTTTGTGTAACATGACCCGACAAATAAAAATCCAGAGGTGTAAGATCGGGAGATCGCGCCGGCTACGAAACTGGTCCCCACGAGCAATCCATTGAATGTGATGACGCGCCGTCATGTTGAAACCACATTGAGCGATGGAAATTGAGGACTAAATCATCCAACTCTTCACTTAGCCCTTCGCTCAAGAAAGACAGGTAGTTGGGACCATTCATGGTGGAATTAAAAACATATGGACCAATAATTTGTTCTCCGAGGATACCAGCCAACCCACACGTTAACACGCCAACGCATAGCGTGCGGGTTTTCGCGGGTTAGCGACCACAGATACGTGTTCGTTGTGGCAGTTGAATACCTACATCTGTTCCCTGAAACGAGCATTCATCGGAGAAAAGCACACGATTCAAAAAACCTTCATCTTCTTCGACTTTTCTAAAGACCCAATTACAAAATTCCATTCTTGTTTCGTAATCAGTGGGCAGAAGGGATTGAACCCGCCGGTAGTGATAAGGGTGCTGACCATCTCCATTCAGCACGCTCCAAACCCGCATAGGGTTTGTCTCTAATTGTCGCGCAACAGCGCGTGTGCTTTGCGTGGGGTCCGCGGCAAACATATCCAACACTTGTTCCTCGATTTCCACGTTGCGTTCTCGTGGTCTTCCAGCATCAGCGGCCTGCGACTCGTACCCATGAACACTGCCTGCGGTGTACACACGGTTATGCAGGCGTTAGAACGCACGCTCCGACGGTACTGTCACACCTGGCTTATTAGCGAAGCGCACCTCATACTTTCTACGCGCAGCTGCATAATTACAGTAGGTCTTGCCTAAGCACATCAACATATTAAAATATTCCTGATTGGAATACGAAATTGTTCGCGAAACGATAGCGGCACGTGATACGGACGGACGTCCGAACGAAAGCTATCTCCACGGAAGACTGGCCAGTGGCAACGAGTTGCGCGCGTGGCGCGCGCGCCGGTAGGTAACCAGTCGGCGACATCAAAGAGTCGGCGACTAGTTGAAAAGAGTGACTACAACGCGGTAGTGTAGGGCCACGGTAATATTATAATACAGTACTCCAACTTCATACAAACGGACGAAAAGCGAGTCATACCTACGCGCCTCGATCTCGGGGTGCGCTCGGGGCGCAGACAGTCACGGCTGTACCGCAGTGTCGAACGGACGGTGTGTTGTTTTTTTAACAATAACCGCGCGATTTTTTCTCTAAAAATCAGTTAATATGACGAGTAGGAAATATTGTGCTGTTTTTGGTTGTATGAATTTGTCAATAACGCATCCAGACATAAGTTTTTTTTAATTATCTGGAAACTCTGAAAGGTAAGACTATAAAATAATTTTACTTACTAGTAGGTAGGTACATAATGTGTGTCTTTTTAATGGATAAGTATTTCCTTTTATCTCACGAAAAAAAGGTGTTTGGATTAATAAATAAAGGGAATAGAGTAACGGAAAGTTATTGAGATGAGTGAAATAGGTAGTTATATGCTGTTCTGAATGAATCATGATACGGTAGGTACCTACCTACTTAAGCTTGTGTTAAAACTTCGGTGCATGTGTGTTTTGTTAGTTTGCATAATTCAAAGTAAAGACGTGGTATTTTATTATTAATAATATTTGTTTATTATCTGTGTGTATGAATAATACTAGAAGTTTCCCAAAACAATTTTCAATTAAGCTTTATATAAGAATGCGGATTTATTATACTTTAAAATTTAACAATAAAGCATTTCGTACGACTCCGTCGAGGCGCAAATATTTTTCGGTCGCAAATTTATAAGCCCTATTTGTTTTTCAAACAAAAACATGTTTTTTTAATTAAATCTACCAATCAAAAAACAACACGCATTTTTATTGAACACTTCCTATTCAATATACAAAGTATTTCATTTATTTATATAAAAAGGATATTTACAATCACAAAACTAAATAGAAACAGAAAGTAGGCAAATGTAATATTAAAATGCTGGAGACGGGCAGCCCTAACGCATGTTTACGTACCGCGCGGCTGTAGGCATTTATTTCTATCATGCGGCCGAGTTACACTACTGTATTATAATACACGTGGTAGGGCGGTGATCTTTGAAATAAAAATAGGTAAAAATAAAAAGATTTTGCCGGCGCGCGGCAGTTGGAGTGTTCTCAACTTATGAAAATTTGCCATATTCCGGTTTTTATGAGTTACATTCTTATAACATTTTTTTCTAGTGCGTATGTTGAACCAGGAATACGCCTTTATTGGATAGGACAGGATTTTTGTTTCAAATTGTATTAATAAAAAAATCAAGATTTTTTTTTTAATACTCGTAGTTAAGTTTTCATTTTTCATTTCTACATGTAAAGTGTACTTTCGGTTACTTACAATACCTAAAACACTTTTTATTGCCTTATTATGAGTAGATAGGTACTTAGTCATTATAATTTTGAAATTCACAACTGTGTGCGCAGACACAGGCGCACTCTCTCCCCTCAATCTCATTGTCCGATGGGACGGCAGTTCGACACAGCCGGAAAGATCAGGTGATCAGGTTCCGGTTGTGTCGGACTTTAAGCCACGTTAAGCTGTTGGGCTTAATGTGCTTTCAGAGGCACGGGAGTATCACACCGCCAACTTCCAAACTCCGGGCTGTTATTAAGAAATTTTCCAGTGGAAAAACCCAATAACACTGCCCGATCCGGAAATCGAACCCAGTACCCCACGCTTAGCAGTCGCACTTGCGACCACGAGACCAACAGCGCAGTCCAAACTAACCAATTATGTAGGTACTTAAGTACAAACGGCGACACATTAGCTATACCTACATAACCAGTATAAGCTGACTTCTAATAGTACGAAAAACCTATACAATGCGAGGTCAGCTAAAACTGGAATTGTAAAGCTTGATGTGTAGGCGTGTGTACCTCCCTAGCCTATACTACATTTGAAATACGATTAGACATTTAAGTAAAACTTTTTTACAGTCCGTTCAACCGATTTTGAATTCTATTGCGTTGGTGGCATGGCAAATGGCAGCTGCAGTAAACAGTTGGTATTGGCACCGATTCCCTTGGTCACAAACGAAACTAAATCTTTCTTTCTATCTTTTTCTTTCTATTTCATTAAGAAAAGGACAGAAGATAAATATTAGTTTAGTCCACCGGTAAACATCCACACAAACCGCGACCCTTAGACCTGGATATCATTCGTAAATCGATGTGATGTGACTTCACTTTAAATATCGGGAAAACTAAAGAATGTACCTAGGTAATATAGGTAGCTAGTAGCGGACGCGCATTTTACAGACCGGCAAGTGAAATGTGCAGTTTGTTTGTGAAAACTAACTTTAAATGTGAAATTGAAATAAAATAAAAATACAAAAGATTCGAATTTGGAGTCAAAATCCCCGTAATTATAATATAATTGTAGGTACCTATCGCAATGACGTGCGCGGCTGGCTTGCGGCAGCTTCAAAAAGGTACCTACTTTGACCGCGCCGCGCGCCGCCAAATCCATTAGTAATTCATTGCAATCTAACTCTTATCTCATTATAATAAGGTATAAATTAGAATGATTGACATTTGCAAGGACTTTTCTAGTTTGAAAAATAGTCTGAGGTTAGGGTTGAAATTAATGTGATCTAACTAAGGCCAACCCGCTTTCGTGGGATAGAACAACTGAACATACCTACACGGAGAGAAAATTCATAGAAAAATTACTGTGCTCGTCACTGTAAAGAAGTGAGTGCCAGTGACATCTACAGAAAATTTTCTGAGTGAGATTGGGAAAAATTCACTATTTGTCCAATAAATTTTACTGTAGGTACAGCACAAGAATTTTTACTGTGCTAGCATGGTAATTTTTCCATCACCACTCAAATGCACTCAGATTATGAGACAGTAATTTTTCTAAGATTTTTCTTGTTGGGTTGGGTTATGTCGACCGACCGGGGAATCTAACCTACCCCCGCTGGGCAAACACGCGTGGACCTGCCTTCGTCCTCTGACGAAGATCGTCTACTACTGAGCTCAGCTTGGATTGCTCTGCCTTTTATACTCTCGTGAACGCGTCGCGCCCGCTACGCGAATATCGCCGCGATATCGCGGCGATATTCGCGCAGCGGGCGCGACACCATACAAAATGTTCCTTTTGTATGGTGTCGCGGCGATATCGCGGCGATATTCGCGTAGCGGGCGCGACGGGTTCACGAGAGTATAAAAGGCAGAGCAATCCAAGCTGAGCTCAGTAGTAGACGATCTTCGTCAGAGGACGAAGGCAGGTCCACGCATGTTTGCCCAGCGGGGTTAGGTTAGATTCCCCGGTCGGTCGACATAACCCAACCTAACCTAAGTAGGTACCTAAGTTTGACCACACAAGCACGAACGAGACACTGGCGAATTCGGACAGGGTGCTGAGTGACTCAGGTATGTGTAATTAAGTATTTTAATTACGGAGTTTTCAATTTATATGTGATTTCGTAAAAGTAACTTTAGCTTTTACTCATAAGGTTTACTCTCGCCTGTAACATATTTTTATGGCTTTGTTAGAAGACGACGCGGCGACGGTAGATCTGGGCGTGTTTGCGGAGCGTGAGGGCCTAATGATGGGTTCTTCATCAGATGACGACGACCTTTTGTTATTAGCAGTAGCTATTGATGAAGATAGAAGACAAGAACGCAGTCGCACTAAACGCAGGTAAGTCGTAACATTCAATTATCTATTTGTCCGACCGTTTCACGTGTTGTTGTTGTTATGGGTACCTACGTTTCAATACCTACACAGTTGGGATGCAATGTAGGTAGGTATCTTGTAATTATCTTTACTATAATAAAGCTCACGGCTGAAGTTCCGTTTAACACTTACCTAATTACTTTATTTTGGAACGGTTTTCAATATAGAAATAGTAAAATGCGATAAATAGGTACCTAACACCAATACGATTAGGAGATGATTGGATAAAATAATTGTATTGTGTTGGTGTTTGTACAGACGCCAGCACATCAAGCTACCCGAAACTGTCAAATTTTCCCAATCAACTTTGAACCTTATGATGTAGCGATAAAGTTGAATATCTATTAAAGAAATTTGACAGATTGTCGCAGCTTGATGGGCTGGCGTCTGTACCTACTACCTGCTTATTTATAATTTAATGACACTTCAGATTATATTATTTTTATTTTTTTTCTTGCAGGAAAATATGGGTCCACCCAATAAATGCGAAGAGAGAGCAATATGGAGAGTTTTATACTTTGGTTCCTGACCTGGTTATAGACGAGAAGCGATTTTACACATATTTTAGAATGTCAATTCGGTGTTTTGATGAGATCCTCAGTATCATAAGAAACGACATAGTGAAACAAAACACTAATTGGCGAAGAGCAATGCCACCAGAGGAACGTTTCGCAATCACATTAAGGTAAATCCTATTTGTAATATTATACATCCGAAAGTGAGTTTGTTTGTTTATTTCTTAATAACGCTATCACGCTAAAACAGCTGGACGGATTTGGATGAAATTTAGCCCAAGGGTAGATCGTGACCTGGACATGAGCTACTTTTCATCCATGATTGCAGACGACTTCGCGGGTATCAGCTAGTTAAATAATAAAAACAAGTCCCTGGGTAGGTTAGGTACCTAGGCACTATATTTTTGTAGATCAACCCAATGCTAGGTGTACTTAGGTAGTTACCATGAAACAACATTTTTTTTTATTTATCATCATCATATTAATTAAAATTTAAAACTAATGATAAGGCTATTCATACACGGAATATTTTAAGAGATACACCTCTAGCTAGTAAATAAGCTTTTATTGCCATACGAATCAAGTTCAAATTCACGGCCGGTCTCCGGCACAGATAGCTGTTGATCAGCTGGGCGGCCGGGGTCACCGCGCCGTCATACTCGAACTCGACCGGCGGCCGCGCGCGCCGGTGTGGCGCGCCGCGCGCCATGTCACTGCGTATTGTAGAGGAGGTGCGGGCAGGGCGAGAGCTACGAAAACGTTCGTGTTGGGCTGTAGTGGCGCGTTCTTAAGAGATACACCTATAGCTAGTAAATAAGCAAAGTATAGAAGCGCAGTTTTTTTTATCTAAGTGTTTTTTTATTTTATGAACTTAATTATAATAATTTTTTTAAATTTCGCATAAAACCTTTACTCCCTATTCTATAAATGTGTTAAGATATGGATCCCCATCCATACCCATACCGATGGCGTCTGCGGAGTTTACCTAGGCAGTTTAAAAGAATCTTGCTTGCTTGCTTGTATAGTACAAGGATTATGAAACCACTAGCTTCTGCCCCCCACTTCGCGTGAAATATCGGCCGCCGACCCACCGCCTTGGATTAAATAAAATGCCCACGCGTATCGAACGATGATTTTCAACACACTTGCAACGGAACATAAAAAATGCTGCTCGCTTGGTTTAAAATGTACTATTTCTTTATTCAACAGATATCTAGCCACAGGGGACAGCTTATCGACTATAGCGCATAGCTTTCGGGTTGGAGTATCAACTACATCACAAATAATTTCCGAAGTGTGTGAAGCAATTTGGAAAAACCTGAAGACGCAGTATATGCCAGATGTAACAAAAAGCCGCTGGGAAAATGGGGATTCCCTAATTGTATCGGGGCCATTGATGGCAAGCATGTGACTATAAAGTGTCCCGATAACGCTGGATCGGCATATTTTTCATATTTAAAAAAAAACACAGCATAGTCCTATTAGCTGTTGTTGGGGCCCGAATATGAATTTATTTGCATTGCTGTCGGAGGGTACCTATGGCCGAAACAGCGATGGAGGAATATTTGAAGAGTCGCTAATTGGTAAAAAAATCAACAGGGGTGAATTAAATATTCCCGATGACAAGCCTTTACCTGGCCAAGTGGAACCTTCTCCACATGTACTAGTGGGAGATCAGGCGTTTGCTTTGTCCACTTATTTATTGCGGCCCTACCCCTACGGACAGTCTAGAGACGATTTACGAAAGGATAATGTAACAAACATTTGTGTGTAGCACGCCGTGTTGTAAAGAAGATAAAATACCTCTTCTTGTGTCTTCTTGTTGCGTTCTTCATAATTATTTAAGATTGCAAAATTGCGAAGACGATTACCAACCGGCTTTGTTGGCAGAAAGTCCAGATTGTCAAATGATCAGTATTGATCCCTCTCTAAACAGAAGGGCTCCTAGTTTGGTTTATGGCATACGCGATAAATTAACAGATTAATTCTATAACCTCTAATTTATGTATTTTTTCTGATGATCAATGTTTTTGTTTCTATTGTAATGGTTTTATGATGTTTTTTTTATCTTAATCTATTTTATTATTGAGCTTATTATTACAAATTATTAATCAACTATTTCATGCATTACAGTTTGTTTTATTTCATGGATTCAAGAATTTCCGAATAAATATATGTATATCGATAAAAAAAATCGATGATACGCATCGATATGTAGGTACCTAGCATTTTCTACTTGTTCCATTGAAAGCGCGGCACGTGATTTTTTTCCGCCGCGGGTTTTTAAGTCCGTGCCAATGTAGTTTTACCTATTTAACGATTTAACTTTGGAATACAAAATAAAATAGAATCATAAGCAAAATAGTAACCATTGCAATGTGACTCTCATTGTTTTACGGTATAAATTAGAATGTTTGATGGAATTTCGAAAGTAAACCACCAACCAATCAACCATTACAAACTGAAAAAGTCCTTGCAAATGTCAATCATTCTAATTTATACCTTATTGCAATGACATAAGAGCTATATTTCAATGACATACTAATGATATACTTTGACCGCACCGTGCGCCGCCGATGCGCACGGTGCGGTCAAAGGAGGAGTAAGTATCTTTTTGAAGCTGCTGCAGCCAGCCGCACCTGCGCGCCGCGCCGCGCACGCGCCGCTGCTATAGGTACTTATATCATAGGTACGCGGATTTATAATCAAAACTCGAAAATTTCACGTCAATAGTTTATTTTCATAAGCAAGCTGCACATTTCCAGTCCACTTTTAAGATAAGCTGACCTCTGATTGTGCAGCAAGCCTTATACAACATGTCCCAGAATGAACGCACAACCTCATAAGAGGGGTCATTGTACTCATCATTATGAATAACTTTGACTATGGGACCAAATGTGAAATCGCGAAAACAAATCTGCTGTTCCCTTCATTTTGACGAGTTATGCGAAAATGAATGTAGGGAACAGCTGATTTTTTTTCACGATTCAAGTTTTGGTCCCATGTAAAAGTCCTTAATGATGAGTACAATGACCCGAAAAATTTTTAATCGAGTCTGCAGGAAGTTTAGTTATTCAATCATTTGGTTGATGCTCTTCAACATTACAGTCAGCGGTATTACCTGCAACTCATAATCAACATTGTGTGAGACATCTGAAATCATTAACAGTCCAATGCAAATATAGTTTGTTATTTTTTTATTAACAAACAAATACCTAATGATTATTAAATAAAATAAAAAAAAAACTTAATTTATCACTAGTATTATCTACTTACCTCTAAATGGGCGGGCGACGCGAGTTGAAACCTGCGTTCGTCGCACTTTTAGCGGACGCGGTCTGTTGAGAGCGGGTGCCCGGTTCATGCGCTTGGGCTCCGCTAGCAGTCGAGTGCGTGATATCAGCTGTGCGTGAGTCAGTTCGAGTTTAACGTCTGAATGCGAACGACTGTGCAACAACATTTAGGTACATGACAGCTCCCACAGCACCTCAGGCGCAGTTGCACTTGCGACCTAGTAGGTACCTAGGTAATATAGATAGCTGGTAGCGGACGCGCATTCCACGGACCGGCAAGCTTAGCGGTTATACTGGAAATGTGCAGCTTGTTTGTGAAAATAAACTTTAGATGTGAAATTGAAATAAAAATAAAAAAGATTCGAATTTCGAGTCAAAATCCGCGTATACCTATTTATTTATCCATTTAAATAACATGGGGGACTTACAGCTAAAACAAACAAATCATGGACAGTACATTAGTCTGATAGTCTGAAAGTCAATTACAGGTCTCCACTTATAAAAATATAGGTATATCGCAATGATGTGCGTGGCGCGGCGCAGGAGCGGCTGGATTGGGGCAACTTCAAAAAGGCACTTCTTTGACCGCGCCGCGCGCCGCCAAATCCATTAGTATTCATTGCAATGTAACTCTTATCCCATTATAATAAGGTATAAATTAGAATGATTGACATTTGCAAGGACTTTTCTAATTTGAAAAATAGTCGGTGGTTTGGGTTGAAATTAATTTGATCTAACTAAGACCAACCCGCTGTCGTGGGATAGAACAACTGTACCTACACGGAGAGAAAATTCATAGAAAAATTACTGTGCTCGTCACTGTAAAGAAGTTTACAGTGACATCTACAGAAAATTTTCTGAGTGAGATTGGGAAAAATTCACTATTTGTCCAATAAATTTTACTGTAGCTACAGCATAAGAATTTTTACTGTGCTAGCATGGTCATTTTTCCATCACCACTCAAATGCACTCAGATTATGAGACAGCACAGTAATTTTTCTAAGATTTTTCTTGTTGGGTTGGGTTATGTCGACCGACCGGGGAATCTAACCTACCCCCGCTGGGCAAACACGCGTGGACCTGCCTTCATCCTCTGACGAAGATCGTCTACTACTGAGCTCAGCTTGGATTGCTCTGCCTTTTATACTCTCGTGAACGCGTCGCGCCCGCTACGCGAATATCGCCGCGATATCGTCGCGACGCCATACAAAAGGAACATTTTGTATGGTGTCGCGCCCGCTGCGCGAATATCGCCGCGATATCGCGTCGCTCTAGTGTGAAAGGTGTTGCGGCGCGATAATATCGCAGAATCGCCCCGAGCCACGTCGCGCGACAAGTCGCGCCTGTCTGTACGAGCCTTAATTTATATGGTGATACTGAACTATGACGTCACAATTCAGTATTTCCCTCTCTGTCTAATTGAGAGTTTTGAACGCTTATATCTTTTCAATCTTTAAAAATATAAAAAAACTGTTTATACCAAGCTATTAGTGAGGTAAAAAAGCTTCAATTTTAATAATAAAAAAAAATTAGTCAACTCGCGGATTGTCCTGGACAAAATAATGGTATTTGTGTCAACTCATTAGCTGGGTAAATGTTGCGCACATGCTACCTGCATGACACTAATACTTCTACATAAGTAGAACTGTTGGCGCGTGGAGGAATAAAAGCCAGTTCTCGTGGCCCTGCTGCAGTCATCCATCCCCACATGTTAATCGTAATTCGACCTGACTCTGTATTCGAGATTACGTTTTTATCACACCAGCGAGTGTTACCCCTGCGCCATACATGAAGCCTACCCTTTTGACTGGATTTAAATGTATTTTCATCTGATAATATGATAGTATTCCAGTCAAAATCTAAATAATCCCGTGCGAAACGTATAAGTAATCGTTCTTGTTTCCTTTCTGTCAAGAAGGGCTTCTTAGCTGGTCTTCTGTGATGCAAGCCTTCAGCGTGGAGGGCACGGCGAACAGTTTGCGATGAGGTGTCGAATAGTTCGTTCCATATGTCGTCGCTGTGCCACGCTAATAAGCACCGGTATTCCACACGCTACACGGACTTAAAGTATTCCTCTAAAACAAAAAAAAAAGTGATATTAGGCAGCTAAAGTGATTTCATTTTAATATATAAGGTCCCATTAAAATAGGTGGACAAACTTTTACAAATCATTCAGACCACCAAAATAAGGACAATGGTAAAAAAAAAAATAAGAAAAATGCATTAGATACTTTAAAAAAAAAAAAAATCAGTTAGCGAAAATGCACTAAACATTTTGGTTACCCAATGCATAAACACATCCATGTCTGCTATCTCATAAATTCTGATTCTACGAAATAATGGTCCAGGCGCACGTGGCCATGTCACCACCCGCCGGTTTCATTGTTCAACTCATGCCATCTCACTCTAACATAGCCCTTCACCGCGGGGATGCCCGGGGCGAAGGGCCGCTGACGTAAAATATGACAAATTGACAATGAAGCCATTTCAGTTTTCGTCGCGCAACCGAGCCAACAGAACATGTTACATGAAAGTCTGCGTGTGTGTTGTTACGTAGTTATCACAATCGACAACAATGCCTTATTACGCGTACAGCAACCAAGAATACTTGGAAATGGTCCTGTGTTATCGTGAGTGCAACGAAAGCTTACGACAAGCCCAAATCCTTTATCAAGAAAGATTTGGAAGGCGGCCGAGCCTCACCATAATCCTGAGAGCAGTACAGCGCCATCGTGAATGTGGCACCTTCATGCCACCAGCGGTTGACGCAGGAAGACCGCGCTATCCGGTGCGCCTTGAAGAAGACGTTTTAGATTTCTTTAGAATACACCCCACGGCGAGCACTGCCGATGCCGGTCGTGTATTCAACGTCAGCGATTTTTACGTGTGGAAGAAGCTCCTTCGTGATAAAGGCCACCACCCATATCATTGCACTCGTGTGCAAGAACTGAAGAGTGAAGACTACACGCCACGAGTAACATTTTGTAGGTGGCTACTGCAACAACCCCAACGTCACATTCTCTGGACTGATAAATGTACTTTTACACGTGTTGGGTTATTTAACATACATAATTCCCATTACTGGACAACTATTAACCCAAATAAAGTGAGACCGGACTATTACCAAACACGGTTTAGTGTAAATGTGTGGGTAGGAGTGCTAGACAATAAAGTTTTAGGGCCTGTTTCTTAACCGTTTAAACAATAATACGTACATAGACTTGTTACGTAACGATGTTGAAACAATGTTAGAAGATGTACCCCTGGTAGTCTGGCGTGACCTCTACTTCCAGCATGATGGCGCGCCAGCACACTTCGCTAGAAACGTAAGAGACTATCTCAATTCTCGGTTCGGAGACCGGTGGATTGGTCGGGGTAGTCCTGTCCCGTGGCCTGCTAGGAGCCTGGACTTGACTCCGCTTGATTTTTATTTCTGGGGTCGTGCTAAAGATTTATTGTACGGTGAAAATGGACACTTAATAGCCAGCGTGAATGAGCTATGTACGCGAATCACCCTCGCATTTGAAACAATAAAAAGTGAAAGTGACACTCTTTTAATAGTGCAAAGAAATTAAACGCGCTCGCAAGTGCATCGCTCAAAACGGTAGGCACGTTCAACAATGAATGTAATTACATACCTATCCACCTATCGTCGTAGAGTAAGTAGTATTTATATTAATTATTGTAAATAGGGCTGATTCTAATTTTTAACCATGACTGATTCAGTGTTTTACTGTTATCGAACTTTAAATAAATAAAAAAGATTCATAACACTACATTGTATCCACTGCGCGCTTGTTTGTTTACAACTTTCTGCATTTGCTTTAATACTTTGATAACAGTTCAGCACGCAATTAGACAGTCCAAAGCCTGGTAAAGTGTGATGGGAAATTAGAATCTTTTCTTTTCGTACCTAGACGGTTCATAATCATGTGTTCAAGGAAAGTTTATTCACCCCCAATATTAGCCTGTTTTCAAATTGCGCGTCTTAGGTTATTTATTTTCGACTTTATTTTAAGGCTCACAATGTTGATTTTTATTTGACACTGACAACCGCGCTGCGCAGCACCTCGCCATATGTGTCGGCCCTAACAGTACTGGCCGCGCGAGTGCAAGTACCTACCCATAAGGATGGGTTTATTCTAGAGTGCCGGCTGTGGTGCCGAACAATTTATTATTTTCGATCAAAATAAAATCACTTTAATCATTGTTTTTTTTGCTTGGATATCTTTGGTTAGACGTACTGAACGCTGTATTAAAATTTGTCCAACTATTTTAATGGGACCTTATATTAGTATTTATTTAATATAATAATAAAATATTAAAGCTCTGCATTTATAAATCCAATAATAAACACTAATTATTTATCTTTTAGGCCTCATGATGGGTTTAAAAATCATTAAAAAAGAATTATCCACTGTCACCAAATAATCTTAGGTATAAATTTCAAATAAAAGTTTAAGTTACAATTTATTAATATAATACTCACATTCAGTCCGGTTTCATTAGATTTTTTTGTTCTACGAGTATTAAGACCACTTTTACGCAGCCCAATAATCGTTGCCCTCGCGTCAATATATTAATACTCGTATTGACGCGATTGCCTGCATTTTGAGAATAATCAATACCGCTATGTATTAAACCACAAGTCACTAACCAACAACCACAACCAAACGACAACGTTAATTCCAATAAAGTTAAATATTCATAAAACCAATGTCTACCTCACAGAAATCTTAAATTCTTCATTTATTTATCTACGATCTACTTTTTTAACTTTACTAAATGTGTCAACAAAGCGAACAAGATAAAGAATATTATATATCTGTCCCATTTCTTCCAATCGAGTAAAAACTTACATAAAGTCTATATAGTCGGCATGAGATTCGAACCCACGGCTCACTGATTCACGCACCTATCTTCAGGTGCTAGGCCATCTTGACTTATATTGTTACGTTGAAATTATGAAGTACAATCACTTGTTAACGACAATGATGATACAAGTGTCTATTCTTGAAAATATTAGGTGAATCAAATATAAACAGTACTTTTTTATTACTGGTCGCTGAGTGAAGTGACGCGCTTGGTGCTGTTGTATGTGTTAGGGGGGATCATCTAGGAGAGGGGGGTATACTGCTCCGGCTCACTTTAGTTTATTGCGCGCCAGTAGCATCATGTATGAGCAAGAGGTATATAAGTCTGTTGAGCAACGACTTATCATAATTTTTTAACACGGGAGGGCATAAAACCTTCCGAAATTTTGCATCCATTGACTCTACAGTTTGATAAGAATACGCTTTAAAGAACTCAAGTGTAGGAATGGCACAAAAAAAAAGTCAAGTGGAGGACGCCGTTTTCACACTGACCAGATAGTGGAATCATTTGTGTGCAATTGGCTAAAGGCACGACCGACTATATTCTTCGATACTGGCATCAAGAAACATCCCATGCGCTGGGAAAAATGTGTTAATAGAAGGGGAGATTATGTAGAAAAATAAAATATATTCCTTTTTTTTACGAGTATAATAATACGTGCGTATTTTTTTTACTTAAGTCCGGTTTATATTTGATCCACCCACGTAGAAGGTCGTAAGTCAAACTAAACGTCAAACTATTGCTTTGTGAGAATGCCTATGGACTTTTGGAGGCCACTGTACCTTGGAAGATGATAAGATGTTAATAACCTCTTCTTCAATGGGGCTACAGTAATTCCGGGTACTGAGTGCATTTGTCTGCGTCCCTGTCGCCATCGCTTACCACCAGTCTGCTTTGATGCGCTTTCCTTGACAATTGTAGAGTTCGAGAATTTCTTTATTCGAGCTGCATTCGTATCGGTGGAGCAGGAACACAGTCCGCGCGACGCGCATCCCAGGTGTGGTACGCACTGTGCAGTGCACAGTATTAAGTTTGTGCGGATAGGCTAACAAGAAAACTAGTTTGTTCCATGTGTCCACAGTGTGCGTAGACTGAGCGTGCTTGTTCTCAGCTCCTGTGTTATCAGAGATGACATTAGAACCTCTATCGACATATTGTGGCAGTGTGCGCATTCGAGAATGTTATTGGAAGCGCACGGCGAGGTTGTAACTCGATGACAGATGACGTCAGCTTGATAGCTTGCATATTGTAGTGTGTCCGGACAGGTCCAGCCGAGTACTGCATGCGGTCGCTACACGCCGGACATTATGACAATACTCGTAAGTGCCGCCCTGCTCGTTCCGCTGTATTGTGTTGTGTAGGTACAGTTACAGCGACACTACGCCCCCGAGGACCTTCAGGGCAGGCCGGTTTCTCGGTATTGTTCAAAACACGAGGAAAGGATGGAAGTAAGTGGTGGTCGACTAACAAAATCCGTCACACCAAGCGGATTACCAACCCCCGCCCGGGACGGACGGCCCGCCCCGGGCACCCCGGCTGGGCACGCTGACCGCTTGCGAACCGTTGGAATATCTTATGTGTATATTTCACTGGCATCTATATAAAGACAGCTAAAGCCTAAGTACAGTGGTAATGGGACGTAGTACGACTGCCTGGTAGGCACGCTAGTAGGGTATAATTGGGGATTCTGGAATCATTTGTTCTCGCTTCGCTCGAACTGCATGATCCCAGAATCCCCAATTGTTTTTATCGAGCGATGACTAATCAGACTACCAACGTTATGATTTATAACATAGGTATTATGTATCAATACGCGCTGAACTGCTCGAACTGCATGATCCCAGAATCCCCAATTGTTTTTATCGAGCGATGACTAATCAGACTACCAACGTTATGATTTATAACATAGGTATTGTGTATCAATACGCGCTGAACTGATACAGCGAACAATATAAACAAGAATATTAAGTTAAAGAGCTAACTCAATTGCGCTATCAGTTTATAACTCATCTTTTTATGTCGTTGTAAACTAAAAATTATATGTATAACATACAGCATTCACATTAGTCATTTTTTTTCTCACTACGAGTTTATTTGTACTTATTATTTGATCACAGTCATTTTATAACTTAAGTACGAAAGTGTGAGGAGCCAATCTTAAGCTTATTATATTGATGTTAGATCATGGCTTTGACCTCATGGATATCACATCGGTCATTGCTACAAAGTATGCTTAGTCAATCCAGATACATTGGAATTCAATTTGCCATCCAAACTGTTTCTGTATGATTGATTATCAAAACATAATTAAGCATCATCATTAAATGTAATAAACTGATTGATTTGACCTAAAGTAGGTATACCTGATTGGACAGGTGCATTCAAACTTGTATGGCACTTTCTCAAAAAGGTCATTTCAGACACAAACCTTCACTGCTCATACATTACTACCTATATAATTTATTTTTATGTCTGGACCTGAAAAGAGACTATGACTCTTGAGTTTATTTCGGCGTTTCTTCTCAAAGTAGTCAGTTAGGAAAATCTCGTTTTGGAAAAAAAAATGTATTGACGTGTAAAAGTATTGATTTCAACCTATTTGCAAAATAAATATCATTAAAAGGTTTATAAATTCCATAGTCTTGAGGTATTTATAGATTTTAGGTTTATAACATAAAAAAATATAAAGTTCAAATTATATTGGTTATCTCTTTGAGAAATTGTAATAACCATTTAAATGTGATACTCATAAAGATTATCACTAGAACAGTAAAGTACATACGATTTCCTTTTTAGAATTTCGTCTCAGGTATCCGCGACATCGTGGTGCCAATACCAAATTAAGAAATGTAAGGCGATGTGCAGAGTGAGTATACATGATTAATTAATTATCGACTTTATTTGACTAGTACATATGATTGAAATACCAATAATCATTGATGATAATGTTGATATCTAGCGTTTGCAATATTTAATATAATCGCTACCTTAATTTATAGTAGTATAAAAAGCGATCACTGAGGAGCGCATCCAGAATTTTTGCGATTTCGGTGTGCATTGTCTGTGTAACGTGAATTATTGTATTGTGTTGAGTGACAAGATCGGTGACAATAAGTATGTATGTACCTATTTAATTTTTAAGTTGAATATCTAGTCTTGAATTTTGCAGTTTTCAATAGACAGAACGAACTATGTGCAATGAATAAATACTTTTAATTACAAATAACAACTACATTCTAATGAATCATTATATAATTTTAGGGCATCTCGGAATCCTTTTGACTCTGATACGGAGATTACTTTGCAAGCAAGCACGAGTGGTGAAAAGCCTCAAAAATCGAGGAAAAGGAAAACCATCAGCAACAAACCTAAACAGAGTAAGAAAACTGCGCCTCCTCCTGATTTATCCGAAGACTCTGAAACCGAGCCAGTATCTACTGCTCGAAAACAATCCTCAATATTTTCAGATTCTGAGGTAAGCATAATAGTCATCTAATACTTTTTACAGTTTCACAATATTCTTGTTAAATAGTGTGTTCTGGTAACAATCGTTTAATATTTAATTTTTACCTGTTGTTTCGATCAAATGTGTTTAAATGAAATATCTTAGTCGAACATGAAGTACCTACTGTCTGTTTATATCTACCTTATTTTGTACCGATTTCATGCAGATAGTGATTTTCAGACTAAAATAATGTTAAATTGTTGCTATAGTATCTGACAGTTATATGTATACTAACAACTCGGTCTTTTTTTATAATAAATGAGAATAGTATAAATTTATAGAGTGAGTTTAGTAGCTTAACAGTAAACTTTTATTGGAGTTTTTGCTATGCTGTCTAATTAAATTAATAATTTTATTATATTTTCAGGACGACGCAGCGGAGCCTGTTAGAGCTGCTGCTCTAAGAAGTTATCTGGCACGGCGCGTGGGTTCCGGGTACACCCTGCAGCGTGATCCAACTCGCAGCGGCCAGTTTTATATAGAGCTGCGTGTCTACAACAGCAAGGAAGCAGAGACACTTGCTGCTAATCGTTGGAAGCGAGCGCTTTTCACACTTCGCTCATCACATGATGACAGCGATCCAGTATGGAAAGCTCTTACTGGCTTAGTTAGCGCTGCTAAGCAAGAGTATGCAAACATAAAACCTATATTATATCCTTCAAATGTTTTCTAAATTGCACTTTAATATGTTATTTTTGTTTACTCTTGCTTCATATAGGAACTGAGAAAGTATTACCGGATTAGTTAATCCTGTATCCAAATATAAAGTCTCGGTATATTGTAACAATCAAACGTTTTCTAATAACAGCAACTTGTTATTATATAATTTGTAGCTGCGATTATCTTATTTTTTTATCATAAGTGTGTTTGTAGCACTTATCTGCTTCAGATTTGAATTTAGTATAGACCCCTTTTTTTCTGTATGATATTAACAATATAATGTATTGTGTTACTACACAGGTCTAAGCCAAACATTTATTAAACTCTGTATCTATTCTATTTCAATATTTCGAAATTTTTGAAATCATTTTGAAGTCATAATTATTGACTTGTTTACACTGTTTACCTTTCTTACAGATCTAAACCAAAAATTTACAAAAAACTCTGATATTTCAATATTGCTCAGAAATCATGAAACTCTGAAATTCAAATATCTAGAAATCAAGCATGTTAAATATTCATCATAATAATTTACTTTTACAGACCTAAACCAAAAATTTACAAAAACTCTGATATTTCAATATTGCTCAGAAAGCACGAAACTCTGAAATTCAAATATCTAGAAATCAAGCATGTTAAATATTCATCATAATAATTTACTTTTACAGACCTAAACCAAAAATTTACAAAAACTCTGATATTTCAATATTGCTCAGAAATCACGAAACTCTGAAATTCAACTATCTAGAAATCAAGCATGTTAAATATTCATCATAATAATTTACTTTTACAGACCTAAACCAAAAATTTACAAAAACTCTGATATTTCAATATTGCTCAGAAATCACGAAACTCTGAAATTCGAATATCTAGAAATCAATCATATTAAATATTCATCATAATAATTTACTTTTACGCTGTTTACCTTTCTTACAGACCTAAACCAAAAATTTACAAAAACTGATATTTCAATATTGCTCAGAAATCATGAAACTCTGAAATTCAAATATCTAGAAATCAAGCATGTTAAATATTCATCATAATAATTTACTTTTACAGACCTAAACCAAAAATTTACAAAAACTCTGATATTTCAATATTGCTCAGAAATCACGAAACTCTGAAATTCAACTATCTAGAAATCAAGCACGTGAAATATTCATCATAATAATTTACTTTTAAGCTGTTTACCTTTCTTACAGACCTAAACCAAAAATTTACAAAAACTCTGATATTTCAATATTGCTCAGAAATCACGAAACTCTGAAATTCAAATATCTAGAAATCAATCATATTAAATATTCATCATAATAATTTACTTTTACGCTGTTTACCTTTCTTATAGACCTAAACCAAAAATTTACAAAAACTGATATTTCAATATTGCTCAGAAATCATGAAACTCTGAAATTCAAATATCTAGAAATCAAGCATGTTAAATATTCATCATAATAATTTACTTTTACAGACCTAAACCAAAAATTTACAAAAACTCTGATTTTCAATATTGCTCAGAAATCACGAAACTCTGAAATTCAAATATCTAGAAATCAAGCATGTTAAATATTCATCATAATAATTTACTTTTACAGACCTAAACCAAAAATTTACAAAAACTCTGATATTTCAATATTGCTCAGAAATCACGAAACTCTGAAATTCAACTATCTAGAAATCAAGCACGTTAAATATTCATCATAATAATTTACTTTTACGCTGTTTACCTTTCTTACAGACCTAAACCAAAAATTTACAAAAACTCTGATATTTCAATATTGCTCAGAAATCACGAAACTCTGAAATTCAAATATCTAGAAATCAATCATATTAAATATTCATCATAATAATTTACTTTTACGCTGTTTACCTTTCTTACAGACCTAAACCAAAAATTTACAAAAACTCTGATATTTCAATATTGCTCAGAAATCATAAAACTCTGAAATTCAAATATCTAGAAATCAAACATATTAAATATTCATCATATAAAATTAACTTTTACGCTGTTTAACTTTCTTACAGACCTAACCAAGAATTTGCAAAAACTCTGATATTTCAATTTTGCTCAGAAATCATGAAACTCTGAAATTCAAATATCCATACATTATTTATACAACGAAATTTAAAAGTAAAAGCTCAAATTAATATAATATTCTAGTTATCGAGATTGACAAGTATTAATGTCGTGCTCTTTACAAAAATGAAATTCTGCCATAGTTGTCAGTTACATGTCTCAAAGTCAAAGTATTCATCACATAAGAAAAGTAACAAACATAAAACAAATTGTTTACTTCGTACTGAATACCAAAATGTTCAGCTGATAGCCAGTGCTTTCAAAGACAGAATAGCTAGCTACAAAATAAATCCTCAAACTAATGAAATAATAACACCTGAAGTATTTTTATCTGATGTATTCAACACCATTTATAATTTATTACAACAATTATTACAAAAACATAAATCATTAAAGCTAAACTTTGAACTTTTTGTGCTATATTTACTTCCTAAGAATGAAGAACTATCTCTTAAGTCTTTTAATACTAAATATTCCATAATAAATCATAGTACAGATATCATATCTTTATACAAAGATTGCACGCAACGATTAATATGTAAATGCTTAGAGTTTGAATTATCAGAATCTGGTTGGACAATAGAGAAAATAAGTCATTTAGAAATGAATATTGCAAAATACAATCCTTTGAGAGCAGGAAGTTACATTGCTTTGTATTAATACGCTGAGCGATATAGTTAAGAAAGCCAAAGGTGTAAAAAAAATCTGTTTAAAAAAAATACCATAAACAAATATAAAAATGCATTAAATTGTAATATCAATTTTAGGTACCCTATGTTTGTTATAAGATCTAAAAATCATAAACTCTACACACAAAGAATCAATAAAGTGGTACTTGATGGGAATGATGACAAACGTCAAATTAAAAAAAATAATGCTTTTACTTTACCATGGGGTCATTATAGTTCTCTATTCTAATCTGAACCAAAGATTTATTACTATTTTTCTTAACAGGATAATTATATTATTATTTTTTGTAATAAAATTAAGTCATAATGTATTTTTTATTTTTGAAATGAAATAAATATTTTGTATTCAACTGATTTGTGTTTATTTGTTATTGATACATACCTATTTATCTCGAATATAGAAGCTGTGATATCCTAGTGGTGAGACCGAAAATTTGGGTCCTGTGCCTGATCTCTCTCCGGTCGTCCCATCGGGCTGTGAGAGTAAGAGAACAGAGACTGCACCTTGTTTAGTGGCACTAGCTGTGGCCGAAATCAGTCATTAGGACATTATTTATTTCGATTTAACTGAATAATGAAACAAGTATATCATTAAATAATTTATTTTAATTTTTACAATAAATATACAATGGTACCAGTCACTAAAGTACTAAAAAATAAACTATTAATAAAACTAAATAACAAACTATTTCTGTACTACTAAAAAGTGAACTACAATAACTTAGGACTATTATTATAATTACAAATTAAAATGTACATTATAAAAGTATTATTTACAAGGTAATAAACAAAAAATCTTATTCTTTATCTACAACTTAATACTATTAATTATTATTAATTTTTTAAATATATTAAGTATAAACGTACACATCTATTTGCTTAATTTCTTTACAATTTTACCAACTAAATATTCAGTTTCAGTCATAATGTCATCATATTCACTAGTCACTAAATACTGCACATTCACACTTGCATCTTCAGGATTAGATGATATTTCATCCATATTGCCACCGTCCAAGTCATAAATCATAATTTTTATTACGCGTTGCGCATGATCCGATTCTTTACGCATGATAAAGGATTTAGTTTTCAAAGATTTTGATTTAATTTTCCTCTTCTTTAATGTTTGTCTCCCTGCTTTTTCAAGACGATATTCCTCTTGTGCTGCTGCTGCTACTTCAGCATACCAGCTCTCCCTATCTTGGGCATAATTAAAAGGATGAGTTATAGGATCATTGATGTCTGTCGTGTTCTGAAAAAAAAAAACTTTATAAGTGAATGGCAGCCATTAACAATAATATTTAATAATAATGAAAATTCTCATGTTACTCACTTGTAAATTTATTCCCTCCGAATCGTTATTCAATGACGAAGTTCTGTTAGGATCCATAATATTCAAAACCGGACTGTAGCATGGTGATCTCAACATGATTCTGAAATTAATAGCGATAATAACAAGATTGTCATAAATGAAATTAAAAAGTATAAGTTAAATATTATTGGAAAATACTTACCTCAAAATAACTAAATTGTAAACAAAGTACCAGTTGACTCAAATCACAGCTGTAGACTGAAGAATATTTAAGACGTTAGTCATGTTAGATACACATTTTATAATCTAAAAATTAATGTCTCAAATAACATAATTGATACTTGTGGCATTTTAATGATTTATCTTAACGATACAAGTCTAAACCTGTCAAACTGTGATGTGTTTTATGGATGCCTTCCCCCTCATGGAAAGTCCTAACTGTCTGACATAAACGCCATCTCCAACAACTTAGAAACTCTGAAAAGATTTGGACTTGTTCTTGTACTCAATGTATATAATAGTATTAACCTTTTTTATATATTTTCGTGTAAATTACTAGATATAAATATTTAGGCTGCCTATTCATTGTGGCAATCGGTATGATGAAGTTGATCAAGCAACCCGTATCTCTGAAGGTTAATAATATCGATTTTAATGAATCTTCTCGCTCAATCAGACACAGTGCTTTATTGCCTAATACGATTCGATGTATAATATGCGGTCCTTCAAATTGCGGTAAAACTAATGCCATGATTAGTTTACTGTTACATGAAAATGGTTTAAAATTTCAAAATCTTTATCTTTACTCGAAAACTTCTTTTCAATCAAAATATCGTTTCTTGACCGAAGTATTAAAAAGAGTGCCGCAGATTAACTTTTACGAGTTCAATGATGATAAAGATGTAATTTCTCCGAGTGAAGCTTTAGCAAATTCTGTATTTATTTTCGATGATGTTGCATGTGAAAATCAAATAAATATCCGCAATTATTTCTGTATGGGTAGACATAAACAAATAGATTGTTTCTATTTATCTCAAACTTATTCTAAAATTCCGAAGCAATTGTTACGTGACAATGTTAATTTTCTTATTATATTCAAACAAGATGATGTTAATTTAAAGCATATTTATGAAGAGAATGTTAGTTCTGATTTACAATGGAAAGAGTTCAGAAATCTTTGTCAAACTGTTTGGAGTAAACCTTATAATTTTCTACTTATTAATAAAGAATCGTCATTAAATAACGGAAGGTACAGACAGAATTTTGATATGTTTTTTAAATTTGACTGACTGTTTATATGTACATATAAGTAATTAACATGCAAAATCAAATTCAGTATAATTTGTTCTTTAGCGTAATACAGTTGTTATGATAGGTACAATATGGAGAAAAATATTAAAATAGAATTACTGAAGTCTGTAGACTCCATAAAGAATAAAATAAAACAAATGAAAAACCAGGAACACTCAATGAACTTGTCACTTGACAAAATGTTAAAACCTGTCACAGATCCCCTTAAAACCCTAGTCGATTCGAACAAAACAATAGAAAAAATACAAAATTTAGAAAATACTCACTCTAATTTCGAAGAAATGGAATTGGATGACATTAATACTAGCTCATCTACAAAGTTTGAAGAATGCCGTGAACCAGAACTGAATTCTAAGCAGTTCGTTAAAAAGTCTCCCCAGACAGAATTACTGGATGATTTAGAAATATCATTAGAGGGCAGTGACATCCATGATATTTATGATGGGGTAAATATACCATTTGGAATAAGGAGTGCAAACAAAAAATTACTAATGGGTAATTCAATAGTTTCATTTTCTAAAATAGATAGTGTGAATGATGATAATGTCATTTTAATTAAAGTTGGCAACAAAAGCTACAATTTAACCCCTGGTTTAAAAGAACTTTTACTTCGAAGAAAACCTGATCTGAAACTAATATCGAGCAAAGATAAACTTGTCTATAAAGATATGTTGCATTATACAAATGCACATAAGAGAGATTTCAATCCTAATGGACAAATTAGAGGTGATAAAGGTATAAAATATCGTGAAATAATTAGACCATTGTTTTCTGAATCGTTAAACAATAATGTTATCACTAAATTTGGAGGAAGCTTACCAACGCTAAAGAGATACAAAAATAACACTGACTTGGTATATTGGGATGATCCTAACGAACTGGTTGACAGATTGAAACTATTAATTGCTTCCCGAGATGCTGGTAATACAAACCATGATAATGAAATTTTATCAATAATCGAAGAATTAAAAGAAGCTGATATAATTAAACAATAAATAGTAATAATAATATGCTTTTTATTCAGTATAATAGCTGAGTTCAAGACAAGTATACTGAATTGTGAACATGAGCAAATCTGACGTGGTAAATGAAATTCATAAAAATGCAAGGGTGAACTATCCACGAAGACATGTTATCATGAAAGATATAGATGACTTGTGGCAAGCAGACTTAATTGATATGCAATCAATTTCAAAAGAAAATAAAAATTACAGATATATTCTTGTCGTTATTGATACATTTTCGAAATATGCTTGGGCCATTCCTATGAGAAGTAAAACCAAAGAAGATTTGTGTAACTCTTTCAAAACTTTGTTGGATAAAGGACGTGTTCCTAAAAATCTGCAAACGGATAATGGAGCAGAATTTTATAATAACAAATTTCAGAAGCTTATGAAATCATATAATATTAACCATTATTCAACCTTCTCAACAAAAAAGGCTTCCATAGTTGAACGATTTATCAGGACATTGAAATCTAAAGTTTATAAGGAATTTAGTTTAAAAGGCAATTACAATTGGATAAATAATATCCTAAATGATGTTATTTACAAATACAATCACACTCACCATCGCACTATTAATGAAATTCCTGCTAATGTGGATAGTAATAATAAAAAAATTATATTAGAAAGGTATTTAAAGTTGCTAAAAAAATATAATTTAAAAAGCAAGTACAAAGTAGGTGATTATGTGCGTATCAGTAAATACAAAGGAACATTTGAAAAAGGTTACACTCCCAACTGGTCAACGGAAATATTTAAAATTCGTAAAATACAAAAAACAGCTCCCATAACTTACTTAATTGAAGATACTATCAGAGGTCGCCCTATTTTAGGTGCATTTTACACACAAGAACTTCAAAAAACAAAACATCCCGATGTTTATCTAGTTGAGAAAGTTCTTAGAAGAAAAGGTAACAGAGTTTTAGTAAAATGGTTAGGTTTGTCTTCAGCTGAAAGCAGTTGGATTGATAAATCGAATGTAATATTATAAATAATATTAACAACAAACTGGAATCGATAACTATTTATTAAATTATTCAAACCGGAATCATCAGTCGTATAATGTGTTTTGGAGAGAGTAGTCTTCTCAATTGGCTTATTAATAATTTACCATTTGAATTACACTTACCAGGATATAGTTACTGTGGTCCTGGTACTAAATTAATAAAAAGACTAGCACAAGGAGATAACGGTGTAAATAAGTTGGACGAATATTGCAAAGATCACGATATTGCATATCACCAGTCATCAAACTTGAAAGATCGACATAAGGCTGATTTAATTTTGTTAAAAATGGCGAAACAGCGAGCGGTTGCTTCCGATGCCAGTATAGGCGAAAAACTCGCGGCACGCTTAGTAAGTAAGGCTATGTCGGCAAAAATTAAAACAGGTTCTGGTTTGAGGAAAAAGCGTTCTCCAAAAGTTACATCTGGAAAAGGATTAAAAAGTAAATTAAAAACTGTTATTACAAAAGCAAAAAGACACATAAAAAAATTAAAACCTAAGAGCAAGAAAATGGCTATAGAATTAGCTATTGCCGCTACCAGAGAATTAGCTGATGATTCATCGATTAAGCTCCCTCGTGTTATTCCTATTCCAAAAACTGGGGGAGTACTACCTCTGATTCCTATTTTTGCGGGATTATCAGCGGCAGGAGCTTTAGCAGGCGGTGCAGCTGGTATTGCCAAAACCATAAATGAATTCAAAATGGCTAAAAAGCTGTATGAGGAATCGAGAAGACACAATGAAAAAATGGAAGCTCTATGTATTGGGAAAGGACTACATCTTAAACCACATAAGGGCGGTCTTGGAATTTTCGTGTCAAAAGAAAAAAACTAAAATATCGGCTACCCAAACGGGCCTTAACTAACTTTGACATTTTAAAGTATGGAAATAGAATTCCTTATTTTAGAGGTGTCTTTATGAGAGATGAGCTCCCTAAATATCCATATAAAAAAGAATGTGGAGTTATTAATTTAGATAGTTCTAAAAACCCTGGTTCTCATTGGGTAGCCTATGCAAAATATAATGATTATGTTGAGTATTTCGACAGTTATGGAAATCTTAAACCTCCAAAGGAGTTTATAAAATATGTAGGTTCTAAAATTCAATATAATTATGAAAACATACAACGTGATCACCCATTCAACTGTGGACATCTATGTTTAAATTTCTTAAAGAATTTTTGGTATAATCAAGAAATAAAATAAACAGGATCATTGTAAAGAGTTCAGTATGCAAGCATGTCTACTACGGTTACCATCTCTGGAAATAAATCAGAATTGGTCTCGTATTTTCAACCACCTCTTCATTTATCTGATCAATACGAGTGCGGTTTACTATACTTTTCAGTATTAAAAACAAGACCGAATGTGCCCGTTAATAACACCAGTTTAACAGCTGTAATCAGAATCGAATGTGATCTTGTGCACGGTTCATATCACAACGGATTACCGACTCATTTTATTCATGAATTCGTATCTAATACTGCTTCAAGTCACGACTTCACAGAAATACCCCAGAACGTTATTTACTTCCCAGTGAACAAAAATATAATTTCATCTATATCTGTTAAGATTGTTGATAAATTTGGTAACTGTATTAACTTTGGTGAAGAACATATTCAGTTACGTCTTCATTTAAGAAAAACAAAATGATAGTATATTATAAAAACACTCCTGTAAAAATCAAACGTCTTATTCCATCTACGACCGTTAAGGTGCATAGACGTAAGAAAAAAGTGAAGAAATTGAGTGAAGCAGATAAAGCTTTTCTTAAAGCTCTAGGTTTTAAAGTATGAATATACTACAAATTACTGAATTACCTCACTTCGATAGTTCGATTGAAAGCTATGAAGTCCACACATACAATCCCTACACTAACAGCTTTAGAGAAAACGATGAAATCAGAATTCCCATACACCAACAAGACATATACGTGTTACCATCAGCCAGTTCAATTTACGTCGAGGGTCAAGCAAAGTTCTTCGACAAAGATGGAAAACCGATTAAGAAAAATATTACGTTCAGTAACAACCCTGTTATGTTTTTGTTTCAAGATATCAGATACGAAATAAATGGCATTGAAATAGATCGCATTAAAAATTCTGGAATAACGTCGACAATAAAGTCATACGTTTCAATGAATGATGGAGAAAATAAAGTTGCTGCTTTGTGGGGTTGGAACCTAGGTGGATTCAAAAGTGATGGTCATTTTAGTGCTATTGTACCTCTTAATAAGATTTTAGGATTTGCTGAGGATTACAATAAAATTGTTATAAATTGTAAACATGAACTTATTTTGAATAGAAGTAACTCTAACTTAAACAGTATCATAGCAACTGATGATATTGCGCATTTTCAAATAGACATACAAAGATTGCAATGGCGTGTACCACATATAAAAGTGTCAGACCGGGAACGACTGACACTACTAAAACACTTGGAAAGAGATAAACCTATTCAAATAGCGTTTCGAAATTGGGATTTATATGAGTATCCTTTGCTCCCTAAAACTACAAAACATTCTTGGTCAGTTAAGACTGCATCGCAATTAGAGAAACCTCGATATGTAATTTTTTGCTTGCAAACCAACAGAAAAAATAATAAAACCAAAGACAGTTCTCTGTTTGATCACTGCGGGGTTACTAACGTAACACTATTTCTGAATTCTCAGTATTATCCCTACGAGCCTCTAAGCTTAAATTTTTCTGAGAACAAATACAATATATTATATGAAATGTATGTGAAATTTCGTCAGTCGTATTACAATTGTCCTGCAGACCCCTTGCTTAATTTGATCGATTTTAAGGAGAACGCTCCTCTCTTTATTATAGACTGTTCAAGACAAAACGATAGTTTGAAAACAGGCCCCGTAGATGTACGGTTGGAGATTGAATGTTCAGCGCCAATACCAGATAACACAACTGGATATTGTTTAATTTTTAACGATCGGCTTGTGGAATATAAACCTTTAAGTAACATAGTGCGCAGATTATCATGACAGCCATTGTAGATGTTCAAGGTTTTAAAACAGAAACAAATGAATTTATCATTAAAGAATTTGCTGTATTATTGAATAACAAAATTCAGGTGTTTTTAATTAAGCCACCATTTCCATTTTACGATTTGACGAAACCAGAAAAACGACAAGTCAGTTGGATTGAACATAATAGAAGAATATTCTGGAGAGATGGATTTATACCCTACTCAAATCATCAGAATTTGATTGTAGATATTTTAAAAGATAAAAGTGTTTACACCAAAGGTTTAGAAAAAGTGTTGTGGTTAAAAAATATTTTGAATAATAATAATATAAATAATTTAGAAGATGAAGGTTGTCCTAATTTTTTAAGCTTGTACAATAAATATGAACATTCTCATGATGTCTATAGTTGTATTTATCATAATAAAATATGTGCTTTAAAAAATGTAATATGTTTAAATAAATGGTGTATAGAAAATACATTTTTGAAATAAATATTTGCTTGTTTAATTTTCAAATCCTCTATCCCTACCAATCCCATCAAATGTTAATAATTATAAATTGCTGGCTACCGCAGTACGATATCATTTGACCTTTATAATTATCTGTGTGAAGAACTATATAGTGAGTGAATAGAACATGTCTCATAATAAATGTAGCCCTCGTTATGACATGTATAATGCATATAAAATGCGTGAAATTTCGTTTAGACATTATTGGGCAACGGCCAATTCAAGAAGAAGGTTGGTGATGGAAATGGCTGAAGCCGGATTTTTTTATTTTGGAAACGGTGTAAATGATAAAGCAGCGTGTTTCTCATGTGGAGGTGTTATAGAAGATTGGGAGATTTACGACGATCCTTGGATGCAACATGCTATACATTTTCCTCAATGTTTTTATTTGATTGCTGTGAAAGGAATATATTATATTAATAACTGTCTGAAACAATTACTATATTAGAATATGCGCTATTGCATTGTGTTCTGAGTTGGATCATATCTACCCTATTAGTATATTTATGTATACGATGCCACATTGCACTTGAAATAGATCAATCTGGATCAACAATACCTATGTTATAAAACATATCGTCTATAGTCTGATTAGTCATCGCTCGATAAAAATAATTGGGGATTCTGGGATCATGCAGTTCGAGCGTAGCGAGAACAAATGATTCCAGAATCCCCAATTATACCCTACTCACGCTAGGTAAGTAGGTACCGCACTGTCTGTCCTTTACATTTTACTTTATTTACATTTATTTTTAATCGGAAACACAATAAGATATGCCAGCTGACAGCGCAAGTAAAACAAAGATAAACAGAAGGTGTATTCAAGATAGGAAGGAAGCAGAGACGTATGCGTACAGTCGCAGCGGAAGCGGACGTGGCACGCGTGCCGGGCGAGCGGGCGTGCCGAGCGCGCCGCGCGTGCGCCCTGTGGGGAGCCTTTACTAAATACAGTCGTTATGTCGGTGATCACGTACACTTTGAATGCATTATTTAAAGTAACTTTCAAGAAAATGTAGCTGCAGCAGACTGGCCGTCGCACACAGCGAGCAAGAGTATATGGCCGTAAGTGTCCACTTTTCACCACGGCATCGATCACCGACATTTAAACGGCAGCCCTTCAGCATTCGGTGATGCGGGCTCATAATGATGATGACGGGACTAATAGTGTAAGAAAGTATATTGTGTACCGTACATTCGGTACATTCTGTCGAAGTTAGTGTAAGTTCAACAAATCTTGTCTCGGAAGTGACGCGGCCGCCATCTCGCAGCGACGCGGGCGCCGGAAGCGCGCGTATTACCGGTCGGAAGTGGCGCGACGCCTCAATATACGCCGAGCTCTTAATTCCAGCGCCGTTCACGATTCCACTTGAACATATTTTTTTTAACAAGCTTTTATTACTTTCACCTGTATGTTTGTTTGTTTGTTTGTCTGTAACTGACTCGTTTGGGCTCGATTTTGCCCCACTTTAAGGCGATATCAAAATAAATTGGGTGTTTTTCGAATCCATTTATTTCACTATTACAGCATGTTTGGATTTGATTTTTAGTTATATGTTTATTGACTATTTGACTCTCACTGAAGGAAAACGCAATTGCTTCAAATTTCCTCGATAGAATTTAATTCCGAAAAGACGTCTACTTTTTTATATTTTCTTCTGAAATTCTAATTAATTTCATTGCAAAATTGCATTCAAAATCGACTGCCGCAACAAACACTATCGAAACTGCAAATCACGTACTTCAAAGGAGAGCAATTCAAAGTTGTAATTCGATCAACTCTTCTCTTCTTCGATATTTTGTATTATTAACTTCAGTAAAATTATATATTATATAATTATATTCTATTTCTATCTATTTTTATCTGATATTTTGCATCGAATTACAACTTTGAATTGCTCTCCTTTGAAGTACGTGATTTGCAGTTTCGATAGTGTTTGTTGCGGCAGTCGAAATATGCGTAATAGGTAATTGAAAACTCTGGCTGAACAAATTTTTGATACAAAGCTTAATTTATTTTTAAACAATTTTTATTTGGTTTGGCGCTTACGTTGTTTTATTTTGGTTCCAGCGCATTTTTGCGATCTCTTTTTTCGCATGTGGAAGTAATTGACTCTGTCACTTTCTTATGCCCGCCCAGATCGCCTGCGGGCTTTGTCAGTAACGGACCTGTATCGTTCCTCCCGCAATCGTGATTATATTTTTTATCTCGAATAATATGTAATTAATAAAAATAGGGGCAAGGATACAAACAAAGAAAATATCGGGTTGGTGCAAAAGTTATGACAAAAAAAAATTCAACATCTTTTATTTCATAATGTTTTTCCATAAAGTTCTAAATTACGCAATAGTATTGTACTCGTAGAATGTTATGTTAAGCCGGATCCACATGCTTGCCAAACCTCAACAAACCGTCACAAATATAAGGTTGATAAAAAAGTTTTGTCGCAATAATTTCAGTAGAATTAATTTATTCATATATCTTATACACAAAATTTTTAATCAACAATATAGTTATTCACCATCTAATTCTATGACACTGGACCATCTAGCAGGCAAGTCGTTTATTCCTTTTGCCCAAAACTACGGCGGCTGTGACTCGAAGAATATGAACACATCCTTCTTGAGACCGTCGATGTTTTTGAAAGTTTTGTTTCTCAAATATGCCTTTAAATGTTTCAACAAATGGTAGTCAGATGGCGCCATGTCGGGAGAGTATGTTGGATGAGAAACGGTATTCCAGTAAAGTTCGGTGATTGTTTTGTGGGTTGCCTTTGCGATATGGGGTCTCGCGTTGTCATGGAGAAGGTGGACAGTTGCGCGTCTTGGCAGTTTTTCTCTTATAGCTTTTGCTAATTCCTGGAGATTCTCAATGTATTGTGTAGATCGTGTGCCTGCAGGGAGAAAATTGTGAAACGGCATTCCCTTTGCGTCCCAGAAACAGCACAACAAAATGTTTTGTGGGTGAGGATCAATCGGATGCTGTGGCGGTTTTTCTCCGACTGGAAGCCAATAGCCTAGACGCTTTCTGTTATCATACAAGATCCAGCTTTCATCCCCCGTCACAAGACCCTCTAAAAACTCCTTGCGATGATGACGAAGTAGCAGAGACTGACAGATGGTCACGCGGCAGTTCTTATTAGACCCCCCGCGCACGGACTCCGTGGCAAGTGGATGTGTTTCTTGTACTCGCAAACATTTTAATTCGGCAAAATAGTCTAAAGTGAAGTAATCTGTTCTGAAGTTACACTAATACTTGTGGAACAAAACTCTCAACTGGCAGTGTAAAGACTATATTTGTGGACCATCTAGTACCGGAGTTATAACCGAAAACATTTCAAAGTTTTTAAAAGTGAACGTTATAAATCTTTTGTCTTTGTGTCGAAGTGAATGTTATGACCTTGAACGGCCCAATGACACACGCGCTGGTCTAAAACGTCAGCTACCGAACATCTATTTCACGACCATTATCATAGCTTCGGTGGTCTCGAGGCGTGAGCCGTTCGCTACTCGTTGGCACGTGGAGTCGGGAGTTCGAGCCCCGCAACTTGAAACACTTTTTGTAAATTTAAATTTCTTGTTCGATTATAAAATTCGTCTGTGGCCCCGCCCCGTGTACATGTACTACGTGACTAAGTGAAATGTTGCGTGTTCAACGATCACCTCCTGCAAGCGCGGGTATGGAAGCTCAGAGGGTAATGTCATCGCCCGATATCTCCAACATAGACAAAGAGACAGAACATACCAACGTAACTTCGAGAAACAAACGATTTCGGCCCGACTTCTCGCCGCCGGGTCACTCCCCGCAAAGTGAGTTTAAGTCCTTTGAGGATCGAATAATGAATTTGCTGACTACGTGGAAAAGTGATCAGGATATAATACTGAATAAATTAACATCCGACATAAATGAGGTAAAGCTACAGAATCAAGTGATCCAGAAGACAAACGTCGAAATTGAGAAATCTATTGAGTACATAAACCTGGCGTATGAGAGCGTGAGACAGTCAGTACAAAACCTTGAAGAGGAAAGAAAGCAACAACGTGCCTATATTATGGAACTAGAGAAAAAGGTGTTTGACTTGCAGAATATCTCACGCTCCGCATGCTTCGAAATAAGAAATATTCCGTCTAGTGAGAAGGAGACTACAGATAACCTGACGTCCCTAGTATTACAAACATGCAATGTCCTTCAGGTACCTCTAAAATCAACGGATCTCCGAGACGTCTATCGCATGCCGGGAAAAAAAGGTTCGAATAGGCCAATCGTTGCAGAAGTAATGACTGTTCCTCTTAAGAAACAAGTTCTAGAAGCTACCCGGGCTTTCAATAAAGACCGCCCCACCAAAGAAAAATTAAATACATCTCATATTGGTATAATAGGGGAGCCTAAACCGATGTACGTGGCTGATCACCTAACGAATAGCCTGCGACAGTTGTTTTACGAAGCCCGCAAGTTCGCCAGCGCCCAGGATTACAAGTTTTTTTGGTCGCAGAATAATAAGATTTTTCTTCGCAAACGTGAGGGCATGGAGTCGGTTGTTGTCTCTTCTATGTCGTGTCTGGCTAACCTGCTCAAAGCCATTCAGCATTAACTTTGGTCAACAGTCGAAAACTGTGTTTTATTCTGCCTCTTGGACTATAATTTCATTTTATATTGTTTTTTCGTCTGTTTTTGTTTACCTTTTCATTACCAGATTATGTAAAAGTTTACTAACATATTACACACTTTCACAATACACATTTACAGTGACACAACACCTCTCTAACAAATGTACGATACGGACTGAGCAACGATCACTCTGTTTACTCCTCAATTATGTTACCTATTTTGAAGATATCTATGTCAACATAACTAAATATGAGACTATTTTAAAGCTGTTATTCTTCCAGTTAATTGTATACTTTCTTATAGAGGCATCTAATAGATACGAAATAATTACCGTGTTTCACCATAATGCGTTCTTCTACTTTAACATAAAATGCTTGACATGACATCGATATCTAATGAGCTGGACGCTATTGGCTCTACCCAGTCTTATGTTTGTAAACCGGAGCAATGTATGAACTTCTTAGTTCATTCAAATCATACAGTAAATATACTACATATCAATATACGCAGCGTCAACAAGAACTTTGATGAATTCACCGTGTTCCTACAAACCCTGCGTATATTTCCAGAAGTTATTACCCTAACAGAATGTTGGTTAAGCAACACGACACATATCCCAACACTTGATGGTTATGTTAGCTATCATACTGGAAATAATATTAATCAAAATGATGGTATTATTATTTACGTAAAATCTGTCCTTTTGCATTCAGTAAATGAACCAAACATATTAAATACCAACTGTTTGTTATGTAAGCTAGAATCCGTTGATCTGATAATAATTGCTCTGTATCGCCCACCCTTCGATCGTAATATTGATAATTTTCTAAGCGGTCTTGATGACATCCTGACATCTCTATCGAATAGCAAAAATATATTGATAATCGGAGATCTCAATATCAATATTAACCCGGACCACTTAAATCAGCAGGCTAACGAATACCTAAACTTGACCGCCCTTCATGGACTTCTACCAACTCATAGGCTGCCCACACGTGGTAAGAACTGTTTGGATCATATTTTCTTTAAATCAGAGTTGGATAATATCACTTTGGTATTTGATACCTACATAACCGATCACGCGCCTATCCTTCTAAATATTAGAGCCAACCAGTCACTTCCAAACCGTAAAACTAAATTATTCAAAGTGGATTTTTCATCAGTATATGCCGCTGTTTTAGAGACTGATTTCAGTTCGGTCACAGACATTGCGGATGCTGAAATGGCAACTGATAGGTTAGTCTCAATTCTCGGTTCAATAATCAAACAAAACACTGTAGCTAGGCAAATTCCTTCAAAATTTAGAATCCTTAAGCCATGGATTACAAACGGTTTACTACGTTGCATCCGCAATCGAGACGATATGTGCCGACGGTTAAAGACTAACACTGAAAATTATACCCTTAAAATCACTTTTGTCAGGTACCGCAACTTTTGCAACAAGTTACTCAAGAAACTGAAACATGCTTACGAGAAAACTGAATTCGAAAAAGCCAAAGACAATCCAAGAGCAACATGGAAAGTAATTAAAAATATTATACAACCAGATAGCTCCAGAAACAAACCAATTGAACTACTGAAGATAGGGGCGGACAAGGCAACATCTATAAACATGATTAACGAATATTTCTCCAGTATCGGCAATGAACTAGCACAAAGGTTTTTGAACTCCCCGAACAATTCTGACCTCTCACTGGATGACAAGATTGTCAAGAACTCCTTCGTACTCATGCCAACAGATGAGTTTGAAGTGAAGCAAATTATCCATGGACTACGCAGTGACTCCGCTGTCGGATGGGACGGAATACCAACGCGGGTCTTACAGAGGTGCTCTGACAGTTTAGTTCCAGCAATTACTCACATATGCAATGCTTCCATGTCAAGCGGCATCTTTCCCAAGGCTTTCAAAAAGGCCATCGTCCATCCGATCTACAAGAGTGGGAACAGAGACAGTGTTAATAATTACAGACCAATATCTGTTCTGCCTGCACTATCAAAAGTCCTTGAGAAACTACTTAATAATAGATTGCAAAATTTTCTGAAAACAAATGACATCTTAGCCCCAAACCAATTTGGATTTAGGGATGGCAAATCCACGGAAAATGCAGTTGGTTCTCTTACTGATGAAATAGTTACCATCCTTGATAAAAAATTAAAATGTCTATGCATTTTCCTAGATCTCACGAAGGCTTTTGACACTGTCTCTGTTCCGCAGCTTTTGCTGAAGATGGAAAGGTTGGGAATCCGTGGATACGCCCTTCGGATCTTCAGGAATTACCTTTCTGATAGAACACAGTTTGTTCAGATCGATTCTTACGTGAGTGAAACGGCTTCCTTGAATTTCGGGGTACCTCAGGGCTCGATCCTGGGCCCTACTCTCTTTCTCCTATATATCAATTCCCTATGCTTACTTTCTCTTTCCAACTGCTCCATTTTTACTTACGCGGATGACACTGCGCTACTCGTCCATGACAAGAGCTGGCCTGAGGTTTTTAATAGATCCGAACAGGCTCTAAGACGAGTAATGCGGTGGCTCTCAGGTAATCTTTTAACCTTTAATCCAGTCAAAACGACCTACTTGACCTTCTCTCTGACATCTTCCTCTCAACCATCTAACGAAATCTGTACTCTCAAAGCCCATACTTGCGACCCAAGCTCCTTCAGTGGCTCCTCTTCACCCTGTGCTTGTCCTATCCTAACCAGGTCTACCCAGGTAAAATACCTGGGAGTATATATTGATCCTTTTATTAGCTGGAAAAATCACCTAACGGTTCTCACCGCGCGAGTTCGTAAGACTATCTACATATTTAAAAAACTTCGTTACTGTCTCGAACTAAATACTCTTAGGATGATATATTGCGCCTTATGTCAGTCTATTCTGACTTACTGCATAACTGTGTGGGGGGGTGCAGCAAAAACGCTCTTACTGCCTGTAGAACGAGCACAGAGAGCTGTGCTTAAAGTTATGACTTTTAAACCCTTTAGGTACCCGACAGTTCAGCTTATGGATGACTGTCAAACTTTATCTGTGAGGCAACTATTTGTCCTGAGTACAATCTTGAGGAAACATAGCTCTCTTGAATACAACATAAGCTGTGCACTAAAACGCCGTCCATATGCAGTATGCCAATCCCAACGACATCGTAGCTCCCTAGCCGCACGGCACTATAACGTAATTAGTTGTCGCCTGTATAATTACATAAATAAAAATTGCAACGTATATCCACTTACCAGATTCGAATGTAAAAAGAAGGTAACGAACTGGCTTATGAATAAATCGTACGTTGAAACTGAGAACCTACTTAAATCATAAATTCTGTAATAGAAACCATAAAATGCCGTATTACTCGAAACTCATATAGGTCACATTCTCAAACATACATACACACACAACACACACACACCCTTACATACATACATACAAACGTGCATACATTATACAACCACATTACACACTATTCAATACATATTCATACATACATAGTCTTTATCACACTTTTGTTTATTTTATTTTTTTTGTTCTTTTAAAACTTATTCTTTATCTGTTTTTTCTTTTTTTGTTTTCCAAATTTTTACGTATCCTCACTCATTAACACGATCCACTCAGAAGCTAATATAAGATAGCAAAATAAGCGCGTGGGACCTGGTACTCATAACACAAGTTAAATCTTAATTTGGGTACCAGAGTTCAACAAAACTTAGCATTTAAATGATTCTCTGTGTAATGTAATGCTTGTGTTTTCTCTGTGTGTACTAATTGCAATAAATTATTATTATTATTATTATTATTATTATCGTCGGTGAGACGGTGTGGTATCCATTGAGCTAGAACTGTCCAGTATTCCAAGTTGAGTAAGTGATTTACTATTGATGCTTGGGTGCAGCCAAGTTCTCTGGCTAGCTCGTGCGTACTTGCTTCCGGATTTGCTTTGATGCAGCAGAGTAATGCGTCGTCGTCGATGCTCAAGGGTCGTCCGGAACGTTCCTTATCTTCAAAACTTTTGTCTCCAGATTTAAAACGATTGAACCAACGCTGGACTGTTCGATGAGAAACTACGTCCTCCCCGAATGCATCCTGTATATTTTTAGCAGTTGTGCTTGCGTTCGTGCCGCGCCGCCACACATAAAACATGATCACCCGAAGTTGCACCTGCGAGATCGAAGCCAATTCTGTCCATTAGAATGCAAGCTCGCTCTTTTATATCCTGTCACGCGGAAGAGTAGAAAACATTCTAGAATATCCTTTACATAGCTCGATGTCACATTGTGTCAAAAACAACGTTGAAATACTTGCAACAAAACTTTTTTATCGACCTTATACAAACGTGTGGATAGGTGTGGATCCGGCTTCAATGTATTCATGCGGGGGCGCTCCCCGCGTCTTCGGTTAAGCCACACCCCTCGAGCGATGATTTATTTTTTACATATCACCTTAAGCGATCAGATTTACTTTAAACGTTGTAGACTTATCAACGACCGACGAAATACAATATTTTGATTAAAAAAATTGAAACTATAAAAATAGGTCTTATAATTCAATTAACTTGTTTTTTGAACCTACTAGGATCACGGCATCTTCGTCAACCTGTCTTGATACTATATTTAGTGTTTTTGATGCCAAAACAAATTAGTCTTAACTGACTGATGAAATTTATCTGTGGAAATTGCATTAATTCTAAATTTATTTTATTAGACAATGACTACCATGATTACTGTAAAACTTTCAATAAGCAGATTGCATGCAAGTTAATATATAGAGAAATACTACGTGTGAAATATACAATTACCTATAAAAATTACATGGACAATATATTAAAAAATAATAATAAAGAAGCATTTATAATTCAATCACGAGATGCATGCACACAAACAGATTGTAATTTTGACGGCAAGGATAAATTAGACCATCAAACAACCCTTTTATTTATAGAGCCTTCTACTTCTACACAAATTAATAATTCTCCTGATGTTGGCGATGTTATTTGTTTTCGAGAATAAAGCAGAATCACCACATTATTATTCGCTACATAACAGTCTTTCAGACCCTTTACTATCAGATACGATCTGTTTAAAATTATTTCACCAAAACGTATGTGGTATAAATAATAAAAAGCTTGAACTTGAGTCATACATTGAAACTTTTTGTAAAGACTTGGACTATATTTGTATAACAGAACATTTTTTGAATGATAAATCTATTAATTTGTTTCAGTTAGGTGATTATAACTTAGTATCATATAATACAAGGACCAATAAAAAAAGAGGTGGTAGTCTTATTTTAGGATATATGAATAAAAAGTGTGAAGATATTGAGTCGATACGGAAGTTATACAGATCAGAAAGCTTTGAAGTTTGCGGAGTAAAGGATCTTGAGACAGGTTTAAATATTTGTTGCTGTTACAGAAGTCCAGATGACAAAAATTTTGATAGTTTCTTACGAAGCCTAGAAAAATTGTTAGAACATTTCATTGATAGAAAATGCGTTATGTGTGGCGATTTTAATGTTGACATACTTGCGGAAAATAAGAAATCATTTGAATTTACGAGTATATTAAAGTCATACAATTTCAGGCATCTTATAAATACTTCTACGTTTCTTCGAGGCAAATCATACTCTTGCATTGACAATGTATTGACTAATCTTTCGGACGATGATATAGAGCAGTGTTTGGTTGATCATAATGGATTGGCAGATGGCCATGGCGGTCTTTTTTGTAATATAATTCTTGATAAGATTGATAAAAAAACAAACGAATCTGAGCATACCATGTTGATTAATAAAAGAACATTTAACACAAAAAATAATGCTGCATTTAAAAAGAGTTTTCAAAATAAAAATAATAATCTTGTAGGTATCAATACGTTTCTCAATTATTTTGATAAAACCTTTCGTGAGTGTTACCCAAAGAAAACTAGGAAAGTCAAACTTAAGAACAATAATCGGATAAAGTGGATTACTAAGGGAATTAAGGTGTCGAGTAAAATGAAAAGAGTATTGTGTTCGGGTACTACCAGTAATATTAGTGTTTGTAACTACAAAATGAATTACATAAGAGTCTATAGAAGAGTTTTAAAGCACGCACGAAGGTTAGCCATATCATATCATCTCAAAAAATCCAAAAACGTATCAAAAGAGACATGGAAAATTGTAAATGAGCAGACACAAGGAAAGCAAAACAAAGTTAGAAGAAAATTTGTTCTAAATATTGACAACAGAGTGGTTACAGATCCACAAGAAATAGCAAATACTTTTGTTGATATGTTTGTGTACAAATCATCACTTTTAAAATCCCAAGAAGAAAGAACAATGTCCTTCCTAAGAAACTCGACACCCAGAGTAGAAAATGAGATGAAATTTGATATGACATCGCCACAGGAAATAACAAAAATTGTACGTAAGATGGCAAACAAAAAGTCTTGTGGACACGATGACGTGCCGATATCGGTGATTAAAGATAACATAGAAATATTAGCGTATCCCCTATCTGAATTTATTAATAAATGTATTGAAGAGTCTGTTTTTCCTGAACAACTTAAATTGGCAAAGGTGGTTCCGCTCCACAAAAAGGGTACAAGAACGGACCCCAAAAACTATCGGCCGATATCCTTATTACCAATTTTATCAAAAATTTTTGAGAAAATACTGAAAACTAGGCTAATGACACACTTAAGTCTAAATAGAATAATAAACTTTAGACAATTTGGATACCAAATAGGGATAGGTACTTTAGATGCAATAAATAATCTTGTTAATGACATTATCGGTAAATTGAATGACAAAATGAAAGTAGCTGGTTTATTTATTGACTTAAGTTCTGCGTTTGACACAGTAGATCACGAGCTACTTCTGGCTAAACTAGAGCATTATGGCATTAGAGGTACACCATTAAGACTTCTGACGTCTTATTTGAAAAACCGTAGAATGTATGTAGAAATTAAAGACATTAATTCAAAAATTGACGTAAAGTGTGTGAGGGAAGTAATATTTAAGTCAAAAATGACCAAAATAAGCCGCGGTGTACCTCAAGGCTCAATCTTAGGACCAATATTATATGTAATTTTTACAAATGATTTACTCAATTTTATTAACAATACCCAACCCGACGCAAGGCTTGTAATGTTTGCGGATGATACAAATGCCATAATCGGGTCGCCAAATTTGAACGAGTTGGCAGAAAATGTTAATTTGTGTTTAAAAAATCTTTCTGTCTGGTTTACAGCAAATAATTTAATAATAAACCCAAATAAAACCCAAGTTATATTGTTTAAAACAACCTCACGTAACAAAGATAACATAAATGTTACGCTCGAAGGGGATAATATTGGTCTAGTAAACGAAGTAAAATTTTTAGGAGTTTACATAGATTCCTTATTAAATTGGAAAAAAGAGCTCACCGCCATTGATTCCTCAATATCTTCGGCTTGCTATGCGCTAAGAAACCTCAGGGACGAAATCAATGTAAAACAGTTAAAAACAATATATTATGCATTGGTAGAATCCAGGTTACGATACAGCATTATGTTTTGGGGGAGCAGTTACGGGTATAATTGCCAAAGAGCATTCATACTCCAGAAACGTGCATTAAGAACGATTGTTAGAATCCCACAACAAGAGTCTTGTAAAGATTATTTTAAACAGTTAGGTATATTAACGGTACCAAGTTTATATGTTTTAGTGCTACTCAGTCATTTTGCAAAATACATACACGAATATGAATCACAAGAAGAACGTGAACTTAGAGAGAAAACTAGAAGAAATATTATAAAAAACAAAATTGCACCTAAATTCAATATTGCCAAACATTGCTCTAAATACCAAGCTGTAGAATTATTTAATAGGTTGCCTACTGACTTGAGGTCATTGATTTATAAAGGTACTCTTTTCAAAGTTAAACTTAAAGCATTCCTGTTGAATAAATGTTTATATTCTTTGTCTGAATTACAGAAAAGTGATGGTAAATAGTTTTTATATTTAAGTAATTTACTTCCTCGTACAACTACCATTTAATTATGACATACTCTTAAATTCGTAAATATATCCAAAGCATTGACTTCTCGAGATTTATAAAATTTACATTTAATTCATAATTATAATGACTATTTACAATTTTTAATTTTATTTTTTGACATCGTATTATTTATCTTTTCTTTTTTATTATTGATTATTGACTATTATTTATTGAATATTGATTATGTGATTGATTATTGACTATTATTTATTGATTTTTATGTTGTTAATTGTTTAGTGTTTATTACTTAGGATTTACTTAGTGTTTATTGAATGTTAATTTACTCTTTGAAATTTAAAACATATAATTTTTTTTTTTTTCTAGATGTTAAATTAATTAATTAATGTACAACAAAATTCAAACACAATGCAAATTGTTATATATGAATAAATGAATGAACTTAACGTCCGACCACTGTGGTTTATTAGCTAGCTTCCCCATGCCATTACATAAACAGCCGCGTAAAATTGAAAAAAAATTTAATTTAATACAAGAATTAAAGAACTGTAATAGAGAATTAGAATTATGTAATACTAGGTATGACACTGACACTCAGCACCTGCAGGATGAGTTGTTTGTTAGGGAATATGCTCTGAAGGACATCTTCAGTAAATATGAGGCTTCTCAACAAGACCTGAGTAAGCGCATGGAAGAGGCTAATGAGTTGGCAGACCTGGTCAAGTACAATGCGGAGAGGTATGAGTCTCTGACTAATAACCTCTCTTTTAGCTGTACCTGCTCCCAGGAACCCCAGCCTCAAGTTATTCCACCCACACCCTCAGTAGCTCAGTCAGTAGGCAGCTGTATTAATAATGATAGCAATAGTATGAACACTACTTATGTATTTTCTGACAAATTTGGTCAAGGTTTTGGTAGTATATTTAATCAGTGTTCGCCACAATATGTAATTAATCGTTGTTTACCCGGTGCCAGTATTAGCCAATTAATTAGTAATATTAGATTGACAAAAATAAATCCCAATTCTACTGTTATATTATTATATGGGGATAGTTTAACTGTACGAAAAAAGGACATAATTGAATCTGTCCAGTTGATGTTACATCTCAATGAGTCCAATAATTGTAAATTTATTTTTTGTGCCTTGCCGTATTCTCATTATTTGTCTGATGAGCAAAATAGGCACATTTATAATTTAAATATGTTAATTTATAATAGGACATGTCATCACAGTGATGCTATTTTATATTTTGATTGTAATCAATTCATTACTGATTACAAACTGACATATTATACTATGTATTTGCCACCTAGTTGTAGGAGACAAATTGCTAATCTTTTAGCATACAACATACACAGTGACACCGGTACCTGTAGGGTACCTTCGATTGCTGTTAGTAGTGGTACTAACACTACTTTTGATACACCTTGTAGTTTAAACTATTAGGTGCGACAACGGGTCAGCCACATATGTTGAATGTTGTACATCAAAATATGCAGGGTCTGTCCGGCAAAGAGCTAGAGTTAAGTTTATTTATGGAGAACTATGATGTTCAGGTGTTATGTTTGACTGAACACTGGTTGAAAGAACATGAAGTAGTGTTTATCAATGATGATAACTTTACCGTACAGAGTGCATTTGTGAGAAAAAGTGCTATTCGCGGTGGCTCTTTAGTTCTTGTTTCAAACAAGTTGAAATGTAAGCAACGTTTAGATTTAGTTAATCTTTCAATTGAGCGCACTATAGAGTTGTCTTGTGTTGAACTTGAGCGATACATTATAATTTGCGTTTATCGACCCCCCTCTGGGGATTTTATTAGTTTTGAATCGGTAATGGAGGATTCTCTCAATAGGTTGAAATCAAGTAACAAAAGTATTATTTTATGCGGAGATTTCAATATTAATATTTTAGATGTTACTCCATTAAGTATTAGACTCCTCAATTTGTTTAAGTCTTATAATTTAATTAACTTGTTTTTTGAACCTACTAGAATCACGGCATCTTCGTCAACCTGTCTTGATAATATATTTAGTGTTTTTGATGCCAAAAACAAATTAGTCTTAACTGACTTAACGTCCGAGCACTGTGGTTTATTAGCTAGCTTCCCCATGCCATTACATAAACAGCCGCGTAAAATTGAATGCAGGCCTTATACAGCTGCCCGTTGCAAAATGTTTAAAAATAATATAGCTCATAGAATTACACCATCTATAGTAGAACACGAGAATCCTAATGAAATTTATGGTGCCCTTTTTGATGTTGTGCAAAAAGAGTACCAATCTACTTTCAAGACCAAAACTATTAATATTAATGGATCCTCCGTTGGCTTTAACCAATGGGCTACTCCGGGTATTTATAAAAGTAGAGCGAGACTATACGAGTTATATGGTTTGAAAAAATACAGGTTTGACACTCCTTTCCTAGAGTATGTCAAAAATTATTCAAAATTATTTAAAAAGATTAGTGCTTTTGCTAAATCGAAATTTTTAAGCGATGCTATTAAAAATTCTAATAATAAAGTAAAAACGACTTGGAAAATTATTAACAATGAAACTGGTAAATCGGTTAAACAAGAAAAACTACTTGAGATTATGGTAGATAATAAATTAGTTAATAAAGCCGCTGACGTAGCTGAAGCTTTTAATGAGTTTTTTGCCAACATACCTATAACTACGACTCGCTCCTTAAATTCGTCCCCGTCTAAAGCTGAAACCCTTTTGCATAGTAGTGTACCTAAATGTATTCGTTTATTTAGTTTCGAACATGTAACCCCACATGATGTAGTTAATGTTTTTAACCTACTAAAGTCTAAAAACACCGGTGACTACTGGGGCATCTCAATTAAACTTTTAAGTAATATAATAGACATCGTAGCCCCCTATCTAGCTGTTACTTTTAATAAATGTGTTGATTTAGGAATTTTTCCTGACCTCATGAAGAGTAGTAAAGTCATACCTTTATTTAAATCAGGTAATAAAAACGACGTTGGTAATTTTAGGCCTATTTCCATCTTACCTGCATTTAGCAAAATATTTGAAAAATTAATACTCAAGCAGTTGCTAAGACATTTTAATTTAAATAGCCTCCTTCATAATGAACAGTATGGCTTTACAAAAGGTCGTTCGACTACAGATGCGGGTGTTGCTTTGCTGAAACACATATTTAACGCATAGGAGAGCTCGCAAAATGCTATCGGAGTTTTCTGTGATCTTTCCAAAGCCTTTGATTGCGTGCACCATGACACGCTTTTGCGTAAACTAAGTCATTACGGTGTCCAAAACGAAGCTCTCAACGTAATAAATTGTTATTTACATAATAGGTTCCAATGTGTAGATGTTAATGGTGTGAAATCTTCCGCGCTACCAGTTCAGTTAGGTGTACCGCAAGGCTCAATACTGGGTCCATTCTTGTTCTTACAATTAGTATATATCAATGATTTACCATTCTATTTAAAGGGAATCTGTGACGCTGTACTGTTTGTTGATGATACATCTCTTATTTTTAAATTAGACAGGAATAGACAAGATTTTGACGACGTAAACAGTGCACTCTCAATAGTTATGTATTGGTTTACGTCAAATAACCTAGTTCTCAATGCTAAGAAAACGAAATGTGTAAAGTTCGGCTTACCGAATGTAAGAAATCTAGTATCCAACATCTTCTTAGATAAAGAGGCGCTTGAAACTGTGAGCTCAGCAGTTTTTCTGGGAATAACAGTAGATGCCAAACTTCAGTGGGGACCACATATATCGAGCCTAGCAGGAAGGCTCAGTTCGGCTGCCTACGCCGTCAGGAAAGTAAGACAATACACTGACGTTGATACAGCTCGTATAGTATATTTTAGTTATTTTCACAGCGTTATGTCCTACGGTATTCTGCTGTGGGGCAAAGCAGCTGATATACAAAATATATTTGCCCTTCAAAAACGAGCTGTTCGAGCAATTTACCAGATAGGTGCTAGAGTTTCTCTAAGAGATTTATTTAAAGATATTGGTATTCTCATGGTTGCATCACAATGTTCATCTTTGCCAACATCTTATATATTAGTATCATGTAGACGATCCGAATACAGCATATAATCTATTTCTGGAGACGTTTATCCTAATGTATAATTTATGTTTTCCATTTAAACGTATAAAAATAACTATAAACAAGAGACCCCAATGGGTTTCGCGAGGAATCAAAATATGTAGTAAAAATAAAAGAACACTTCTGTGGCGTTACCGACTGGAACGCAATGAACAAAACAAACAGGAATTTAAAAAATATACAGCAATATATAAAAAAATAATTAAATTAACACAACGTGTTCAGAACAGCTATAACATCAAATCATCATCTAACAAGTCGAAAGCGATATGGGATATAATTAATCGAACGAGGATGAATATGGCTAGTAATAACTCAATTAGAAGCATTCAAATAGGAACTAAAAAAGTAACACACGCGTACGAAATAGCGAAAGCCTTTAACAATTTTCTTGTCGACAAGATAAAACCAATCACTAATACAGGTGTACATGTAACATCAAATATCTCAAAATCGATTAATTCGATGTTTATGGCACCAAGTAATGAACAAGACATCAAAGCCATAATTAAGTCTTTAAAAAATACCGATAGTGTAGGCAATGATGGAATTTCTACCAAAGTGATTAAGTACGTCTCAGACTACATTAGTGGACATTTGAGCTATAGTCTCAATCTGTGTATAACACATGGTACTTATCCAACTAACTTAAAAACCACTGTGGTTAAATCATTATTTAAAAAAAATAACAAATAATGCATGGAGTCTTATAGGCCCATAGCGCTTGTTCCAATAGTATCTAAGGTATTTGAAAAATACATTTATTCACATATTTATAAATACCTTGAAAAACATAATATTTTGACAGAGGAACAAAAAGGCTTCCGGAAAATAAAACGATCAATATGGCTATCTATGACTTTCTAAACAATGTTTATACGAATGTTGACAAAAGAATACCTGTGTGCTCAATATATTGTGACATGACTCAAGCCTTTGACTATGTAGACCATGATATTTTGCTAAGTAAACTGGACGCCTATGGCATTGGAGGTAATGTCTTGAATTTAATAGAATCGTATTTAAAGAACAGGAAACAGTACGTTGAAGTATCTGAAATAGATTATAAAACAAAAAGACAACGAATATACAAGTCTTATCATCGAACAGTTACATATGGCGTACCCCAGGGCAGTGTTTGAGGGCCTCCTCTATTTATAATCTATATAAATGATATGCCGAAAGTTACAAGTCACCCCATGTCACTATTTGCCGATGACAGCACTGTAACCATTAATAGCACAAATGCTCTAAACTATAACGACGAAATTACAAAGACAATAACCTCTATAGTGCAATGGTTAGATAATAATAATCTAAAAATAAATATTGAAAAGACAAAATTAATGATGTTTAGCCAACGTTCAAACACAAATATGAGCATATACTATGACAGCCAACGCATAACGCAAGTAAACACATCTAAATTCCTAGGTCTAACAATTAACAATAAATTAAATTGGAAAACACACACAGAGGAGCTAACGAAACGAATCAGTAAGTCTGTATATGCCCTATATAAACTTACCTCAGTGATGAGTGTGGACGCTTTAGTCACAGCATATCATGGCTTGGTGGGTTCAGTGTTAAGATATGGTGTTATTTTTTGGGGTAATTCAACCAATAGGGAAATAATCTTTAAAGCACAAAAAAAGTGTGTCAGGACAATGTTTGGATTGCAGGTCATAGACTCGTGTAAACCATTGCTTATTAAATTTAAAATTTTGACTCTTCCATCCTTATATATTTTTGAGGTTGCTGTATTTGTTAAGACCAATCCAAAGTTGTTTAAAAAGATGTCAGACATTAATAACCGAAGTCGAAGGGATAAAAATAGCTTATGCGTAAGAAGGTCCCACACAACATTAATGTACAAAAGTGTATTTTGTATGGCGCCAGTCATATTTAACTGCTTACCGTCGTCAATCAAAGAATTGAACGTGACCTTATTTAAAAAACGGCTAAAATCCTTACTTGTGAACAAAGCATATTACAGTATTTCGGAATTCAAACAAAAAAACAGACAAAAATCTAATGACAGAATGTTGACATGCTAATAAATTACAACTATGTTTGTTCTTGAAATAAGTTTTGTATATTGACATTACTATTATATATTGACGTTTGTATATTGACATTAGTATTGTATATTGACATAGCCTTATTATTAGTTTTTCATTTTGTGTTGTATTTTGTTTTTTTTTCTTTTTTATTGACATTGGTTTCTATTGTTATGTATTCTTAATTAATTTGTCAAAATGTGTCATTCTATATAATAATTTTTTTTTACTGTCCAGGCTTATTTTTATTTTTATTTACTGTCGAGACTTATTTTCATTTTTATTTTACTGTCGAGACTTGTTTGGCTTGATTGCTAAATCGCAAACATTTGTACGCCCTCTGGCTTAACATAGCGCACTATTATATCTTTATATAACATCATTATTGTACCTATGTTCAACAAATAATACAAATAAATAAAAAAATAAATAAATTAGGCAAAATATACTGTTAATACCAGAAATAAGGAGCCGATGAAAGGGAGCACGTAGTTTGACGTGCTCCCTTTCATCGGCTTCATAAGGTTCATAACTCATTTGTTGGGCTTGGTATAGCCTTTTATAACAAGCTACCCTCTTCTTTGCTAGATTTGCCTTTTAATACATTTTAAGCTCAAGTAAAATCCAACCTTTGTTCAAAGGCATACTATTCTATCAAAGACTACTTAAACGATAAGAATAGTTGGTCGCCCTGATTAACTCAAGACAATGTTTATGTTCTTTCTCCAGAATTAGATTACTGACAGGTTATATGAGCTCATTATACAATTGTTTTTATTGGGCTGTATAAGTCAAATCAGTTTAATTTTATTTTTATTTTATTACTGACATAATCAACCCATTTCAATGTTTTCTAATGAGTTGATTGCAATATGTGGTTAGCTAGTGACCTCGACGATTGATCATATTATTCTTACCTGAGCAACCGGCAGCAAGTTCGTCATGCTCCCTTAGATGTCACTGCTTGCGGTAGCGTCGGGTTGCCTCCTTCCCTCAAATATGGCGAGGGGGGTAGTGACTGATCTTTGCGTTATGCTCGTGAACGGGTGCTGCTTGTGGTGACTGGTCGTCTTGCTGACCATGGTTTTATTATTGTTATAATTAGTAATAACTTGTTTATTTAGTTTCCTTCGATGGTCCTAGTTTATCATTTGTGACTTCAAGCGACAGATATGTAAACAGAACCCAGCATTGCGTAAATATGTTAGCGGTTACGCACTTTATACCTGGAGGCTTTTATTTAATTTCCATTTATTAATTTTTGCTTGAGTACGTATAGTTTTTTATTGTATTTCTTGGTATATTCGCGTTGCTAGCTGACATATGGCAAATAATTTAATTTAGTGTTCTGTGTCTTGTAATGTTAATTACTTTGCATACCTTGTATTGTATTCAGTCAAGTATTTTTTAACTGAACAGACAGATGTGCTGCTGGGGAGTTTGTTGCGCCACCTTCTTTCCAGCGAAAGCACTAGGAAGTGGTGAAGGGCGGCCGTTTTGAGGGACTGTCTTTTGTAATTTTGACATTATAAAAGTGCTGATTCTCAGCCTAGTTTGAATAAATGACTTTTGATTTTGAAATAGTTTAAAAAACAAAAAATAAATAAATAAAATATACTTAAAAAAACACGCTTTAATAGCAAATCAAATTAAAAATCAGAAAATATATTTAATTTAAAATTAAAATTATGAAAATAAAATTAATTTCATTGTAAAAAAGCGTGGGGTGCTCGATATTGATTGTTGTAAAAATATAATTAGTAGTTATTTGTAAACGTAGAGTTAGTGTAGAAATATGATAAAAAGCAACCCACGCTTTAAAAAAATTATCCTATTTCAAACAAACAATGTTAACTACGATTTTCTTAATTTGAAATGAAGTTAAATTATGACAATACGAATAGACTTGTACAGACGCCAGCACATCAAGCTACCCGAAACTGTCAGATTTTCCCAATCAACTTTGAACCTTATGCTGTAGAGATAAAATTGAAAATCTATTAAAGAAATCTGACAGATTGTAGTAGCTTGATGTGCCGGCGTCTGTACAGTAAACGCTCAGAAGTCCATAAGCACGCTAAAGTTCACATTGCCATGAACAGTACGAGCGCGATACAGTCAGTGCGTGTGCGAGTGATGTCTCAACATTCCGCAGATAACACACACTAATAAACTGTCGTCGTAATAGACGAAATAGCATGATATTTCTGTTGCATTTACAATACGCGTCTGTTCTTACCATAGCATTGCTAAAATTCGCAAGTTTCTAATATGTGCTGCTAGCTATTTGCGCTAAGCAACAGGTTCACGATCAATGAGGTCTGAGTTCGAATCTGAATTATCATTGTTAGCCGTTTTTTTGTTTCTTTGAAACCATAATAATGTTAAGTAAAAACTTATTAGGTTTATGTTTATTTATAATGTATTCATGCTTATTATAATTTTTATAAGAAGCAAATATTAGTTATTGTATTATTATTTAAGTATTTATGTGATATTTAATTTATTTTTTCGGTTATGGAAGGTGGAACTAAAGTAGTCGTGCTAAATCATAAGAAAAATGTTTATTCGTTTTATTTATTTATAAAATTAACAATTTTGATGACAATAATTGTGACGTCACATTCCTACTTAGATAAAAAGAAGTTCTCTTGTAACCGTTCATAAGATTTTTTTTTGTATACCCACTTAGTCAATTCATAATAACATAACAAGGAAAGGATGTTCTAATAACAGAAATATAATTGTTGATACCCACTTATTAGAGGTATCGGTATTCAGTAAAGTTTATTGAAAAGTAATATATGATTTAGACTTTATAAACATGTTTTTTTTAATGTAACGTCACAATAAATGTATTGAGGTAATAGCTTAATTTTTCATTTTCTTGACGAAAAGAAGATTGAAACTAAACCTCAATTGTTTAAGGTCATTAAATAATACGGATATGCTAATATTACTAAATATTTAGTTACACCGTCTAATTATAAAAAACAAAACATTTAGATGTTAATATTTTGTATAACTACATAAAAGCTAGTTCTCCTGGCCCTGCTGCACTCATCCATCCCCACATATTGCCATAAATGCGCCATAAATGAAGCCTACCCTTATGGCTGGATTTAAATGTCTTGATCTGAAAATATGGTAGTATTCCAGTCAAAATCTAAATAATCCCGTGCGAAACGTAATCGTTCTTGTTTATGTCGTTCTGTCAACAAGGGCTTCTTAGATGGTCTTCTGTGCAAGCCTTCAGCGTGGAGGGCACGGCGAAGAGTTTACGATGAGGTGTCGAATAGTTCAGCAAAGTGTCTCGTTGGTGTGAATCCATTAAATTCATGCTCGCCCACCATATGTCGTCGCTGTGCCTCGCTAATAAGCGCCGGCCTTCCACTTCGGCCTTTCTCTGCCTCGTATCTTTTGATCCAGAGACTTACAATATTCCTCTAAAACAAAAAAAAAAAAGTGAAATTAGGCAGCTGTAACAAAATACTAAAGTGACTTCATTTTAATATTATATAATAATATTTATTTAATATAATACCTATTCAAATATTACAACTTTGAATTTATAAATCCAATAATAAACACTAATTATTTATCTTTTAGGCCTCATGATGGACTTAATAATCAATAAAAAGAATCATCCATTGTCAACAAATAATAGGTATTTTCAAATAAAAGTTTAAGTTACAATTCATTAATATTAAATACTCACATTCAGTCCGGTTTCATTAGATATTTTGTGTTCTATTAAGACCACTTTTATGCAGCCCAATAATCGTCGCCCCCGCCTCAATATTACCTAATATTTGCCTGCATTTTGAGAATAATCTATACCGCTATCTATACCACACGTCACTAACCAACAACTACAACTAAAACGACAACGGTTAAATATTCATAAAACTCATGTCTACCTCACAGAAATCTAAATTCTTTATTAAGTTTTTTACGATCTACCTTCTTAACTTTACAAAATGTGTGAACAAAGCGAACAAGATAAAGAATATTATATTTCTGTCCCATTTCTTCCAATCGAGAAAAAACTTGCAAAAAGTCTACATATTCGGCGTGAGATTCGAACTCACGGCTTACTGATTCGCGCATCTATCTGCAGGCACTTAGCCGCTAGGCCACCTTGACTTGTGCGTTAATGTTGAAATTATGAAGTACAATCACTTGTTGACGACAATAATGATACATGTATCTATTCTTGAAAATAGAAGGTCGTAAGTCAAACTAAACGTCAAGCTAATGCTTTGTGAGAATGCCTATGGACTTTTGGAGGCCACTGTACATAATGCCTGCATGCAAAATTGAAATGAGATTCGACAAAGTACAGTACGGTTATTACAATAATTATTAGGCAGTGGTAGATTATGGCCCACCCCCTCTCACATAGAGGAGGCCTGTGTCCCAGCAGTGGGGACATTATAGGCTGATTATGGTAATCAGTCAGTGTCAACCGATAAGGGACATAGTTTCGTGACAGATCTCTTCACAATGCTATTGCCAGATTTAACGCTATACACTCGTGTGAGTCCATCATGACCGGGATGCTTGTCCAAAATTCTGCCTAGTCACGATTTTCCTGCCGGTAATCCATCAGTTTTGATTAGAACTCTGTCACCAACAGTGAATTCTTGTTTCTTCTTATGCCAGACAGAACGCTGCTGTAGACTTGTTAAATATTCGTATTGCCATCATCGCCAGATATCGCTTACGACCTTTTGAGTGAATTGCCGTCGTGTTAGGTTATGAATCTTGGTGTCTTTAAAATCTAGTGAGGGCATGATGATTGTGGCTTCATGTATCAAGAAATGACCAGGCGTGAGGGGTTCTATAGAATCTCCATCTGAGTCATCAATAGCAGCATAAAGAGGTCTTGAATTAAGACACGCCTCAATTTGGCACAGTATTTTTGTTATTTCTTCGAATGTGAGATTTGTTGTCAACACGCGCTTCAGATGAGTCTTCAGGGACTTTACACCAGCCTCCCAGAGGCCTCCAAAGTCAGGACTATAAGCTGGTATAAGATACCACTGTGTACCTTCCAAAGCCAACGTGTGTGCAATGTGTTTCTCAAAACTCAAGTTAGTTTCATGCCATGCTGCGGCTAAATCCTTTTCTGCAGCAACAAAGTTTCTCCCTTGGTCGCTCCATATGTGGCAACATTTACCTCTTCTTGATACAAAGCGTATGTATGCAGCAATAAACCCTTCTGACGTAAGGTCTCCTACCAAAACGATGTACGCCTTTTGAGTTTTCATGCCTCTTTCCCTTGACATTAATATTTGGAATGGGCTAGTAGGCTCGAGCAGGGGTAACTCTTTCCTTTGGCAGGTCACCCATGATCTGAGTTCGTGCATTAGCTCTTTGCTTTGGAGACATTAAACATTTGCGGTTGAAGTTCTTTACTAATCCTTTAACTCGAATGATCTAATATTTTAAGCGTAAAATACACAACATTAATTGAACACCACCGTGCAGTGTTTGAGCATGAGCATCTGCTATGAGTAAAGGAATTAAATCGTTGTTATGTCCTAATATTATAGGACGTTTGATAATTCTGTCTAACCTTGCATGTCGAAGACGATCGCCCACCCTGAGAATACCGTCTTGGTCTAAGTATGGGGTAAGTGATTTAATATACCTTATACCTTTCTTCACATTTTTATTTATTTTTAACTAGCGACCCGCCCCGGCTTCGCACGGGTGCAATGGAGAAACTGATAATTTTAGAGCCACTATTTCTCGTAAAAAGTATAGGATATAAAACGGTTATTTTGGGTTATCCCTAAGAGATAGACATATACCATCGCGGACTTTTTTGTAGACCTTTTTAAAGTGTACAATACTGTAGTACATTATTTTGATCTATCTCGACGGGTTCAGCCAGCGTTTACAATGTAAGCGCAAAAAAATGTGTTTATTTACGACATCACATTACAAACCTCTAAAATTATATCAGTGTTTCTCTACTATATTATGCATGTATTATAGATATAAACCTTCCTCTTGAATCACTCTATCTATTAAAAAAAACGCATCAAAATCCGTTACGTATTTTTATAGATCTAAGCATATATAGGGACAGACAGACAGGGAAGTGACTTTGTTTTATACTATGTAGTGATCTGTTAATTTCATCTGTATATTCTTCCATTTGTGCTAGTTTAATGCATTTTGTCAATGATGTATGTAATCCTTCTGTTGTTAAACTTCTGCATTTTCCGTAAGTATCCAATTCTTTTATGTAATTAACAAATCGTCGACAGTATGTTATCACCATTCTTGTAAATTATCAAATAGCTTAAATTTTTATGTGAAATTATGTTTTTCTTCATCTTGAATTTTAATATTTATTTATATTTTATCCTTTTTCTGTTCCAGGTCAGTGACGACGACATCAGGCTATTTCAATATTATTTTCCTTTCAGATAACCATTTTGGACCATTCCACCATAATTCTTTTTGTTTCAGTTCAGCAAGTAACATGCCTCTGGACGCCAATGTCTTCGCGATTATCTTCTGATGCAATGTGATACCATTGGCTGTTATTGAGATTTTCAGTGATTTCTGTGACTCGATTGACAAATGACCTCCATCTGTGTGGTTCCCCGGATAGCCATGCAATAACGATTGTAGAATCCGTACACGCAATTGTGTCGTTGATCTTCTCATAGCTTTCCCTATTTAGTTTAATAATCGTGAAAGACGTAGTTATCCAGAAAGCTCCAAACGAGGGAACGATATTGTTTTTAATGGCGCGAGTCTTATCCTTGCTGCTATTAGTTTTGTTGTAATATGGCCGTCTTGAGATTTGGTGTCTTATGTATGCGACGGCTGCATAAGCTTTCATGGACGCATCGCTGAAGCCATGAATTTGTACATTGTTTATTTCTGTGCTATATGTTCCAAAACATCGACCAATGCAAATGTTGCTTACATTTCTGAATTCTTGACGAATAGTCATCCATTCTTCTTGTAGTTCAGGACGTATTATGTCATCCCAATCGACCTTTCCCAGCCACAACTTTTGTATTATTTATTATTTATTTTATTATTTATCTTAGCCATCACTACACTTGGGGAAATCCATCCAAATGGATTGAATAAATAGTCTTTGAACATCTGATAAGATTGTTCTTTTTTAATGTTGACAGAAGTTGTTGGTAGTTTCAATTGGTATTGAAATTGGTCTGTTCCCAAATTCTAAATTAAACCTAGTGCCTTTACAGTGCCATCCATTTTGTTTATCTCTAGGTGTGCAACAGAGCTTCGTTTGATTGTGTCAATAGATATCATAAATTTCGGACAGTTAGATGACCACTTCGAGAGTGTGAATCCACCCTTCTTTAATATATGAGATACATCTTTTGCAGATGTTATGACTTGGTCTGTTGTATCTTCACCCGCCAACAGATCGTCAACGAGGAAATTTCCTTTGATGATTTTGACTGCATTCGGGTAATTTTGTCCTTCATCATCAGCGACTCGATGGAGTGTTTTCACCGCGAGATAGGGCACTGATGCTGTTCCGAATGTAATCCGAAGTTAGCGATATTCATTAATGCTGTCATGTTCCTCATCTCGCCACAGAAGGCGCTGATACTTATTGGCGTCTTCTGGGTAACCTCCTAACATTAAATCCAGATAAAACTAAATACATTCTATTTACAATGAGAAATACTAACATACCGCTTACTAATCTAAACATTTACGCACATAATTGCAACACGTACGCTGACGCTGCATGTTCTTGCCCCACTTTAGCTAATGCTGACTATTTGAAATATCTGGGTGTCACTATTGACTCCAATCTAAATTTCCGTAAACATATCGATTTACTTTGTACTAGAGTGCGCAAATTAATATACGTTTTTAAGAATTTACGAAACATAGCTGACTATAAATTAATTAAACAGGTTTATTTAGCTTTGTGTCAATCCATTCTTACCTATTGCATAACTTCTTGGGGTGGTGCAGCAAAAACAATTTTACTCCCTCTAGAGCGTGCTCAAAGAGCAGTTCTAAAGGTGCTACCTTTCGCCCTTTTAGATTTCCTACGCACCAGCTCTTCATAGCGTGTAATAATAATAATAATATAATAATATTCCACAATAATATTACACAACAATACGGCAATTATTCATTCTAAGCATAGTACTACACCAGCATACTGCACTTCCTTTTAATCCAGTACCTTCCGTCAAGAGGAGAAAGGATTTGGTTTGCATAGGGTCTCAAACCAAACATGCGTTCGCTGATCGATTTTATGTATTTTTAGGACCTTTTCTGTATAATAGGCTCAACAAGGTACTAAACCTCTATAGTGTAAGCTATAAAAAATGTAGTACAATGTTATCAGAATATTTAGCGACCCTCAATTACACAGACACAGGAAAACTTCTAGAAATTCTGTCATGATGATAATATTTTATTCCCTCGTAAGTATCTACTTTTGTATATTTACATAGGCTAGTTTTAGGTATTAATGTAACAATATGCTTTTTCTCATAGTTGTTAATAGATTATCTGTAGTCAGTTTTACTTAATTAAAATTTTATTTTCCCTTTGTAATTTAAATGTAAGTGATGGCCTGAAACACAGGTTTGTATAAACCTAGATCGGGCAGGTCGCTACCTAACATTCTACTTCCGAACCATCATTGCTTGCACCTGTAATATAAAGATTTTAGCTTAAGTTTATTATTATTAGGCACTATAAATGGTTAAGGAATTTACTACTGTTGGCTAAATGTACTTTACTTGTAAACGTTTTTATTAAATAAATTTTATTTATTTTGTTTTTATTTTTTATTTATTTGTAGGTACATTTTTGTTGTATCGCTGGCGTAACAAACACGTTTCATTCTCCATCTCATGATAATATTTCTGAGATCTTCCTGAAACTGAGAACTAACCATCAGCTCTTCGTTGAGCGAGACTTGATTTGAACCCTTTGCAGATGCATCAAAGACCACGCGAGTCTTCGATGTATCGTTAGGTTTCTTTTGTTTTCTGTGTCTATTTGCCACAGAGATTTAAGCATGAGATCCATATCCACTTGGTGATGAAGAACAAGAGCAGAATCCATCCAAGGTATGTTTTCTGAGCACACGGTGTACCTGGTGGACCCTTAATAAGTTTCTCTTCTACGATTTGAGAGTATTGGTTGACAAGTAGAAGTAAGTCGATAGGGGCTGGTTTGTCGTAGTTCGAATCATCAAGGTTGAGTCCTTAGTTATCAGCAGTAATTGTTTTAGGAGGGAGTTTAGTGGTAAGTTGCTTGGACATGAGAATGCTTCAACATCTATTTGAAGTTTATGTTCCAGCGGAAACCGATTTGCAGCTGTACCACGTGGTTTACATTTTTCTTCGTTAAACCCACTCCAATAATAATAATAATTTATTTTGAAAAACATACATTACAATCATTGTGAAGCCCTGACTCCAGAGCTAAATATGTAATACCTGTATTTCAGGAGTAAGTTTCTTCTTCTCTAATACGTGCTTCTTATTGTATGCAATAATTTAATAGAAACACCTAGACTTTTACAACATAAATATTAATATTGAAATTTATAGTTATACACACATAATTATATTCAAATAAAATTATATTTTAATGATTGAGATTGAGATAAAGATTTTATATGTTTAGTTTAGGATTACATAAATGACAAAAAAAAATTAAAAAGGAGAAAAGTTAAAAATAAATTAATGAAAGGAGTTAAAATTAAGCTGTGACAAAGTGTGAATTTGAAAACTATTTAAATGACACTGTATAACTGTGGGGGCGGGAGTGGTGTGGAGGGGTGTGTAAGGATGAGAGTGTGAGTGTGAGAGTGGTGTGAAGTGGTGTGTGAGGGTGAGAGTGTGCATGTGTAAGAGATAGTCTATGGGGTAAAGTTTGTAGCTGTTTGCGTGAATTAGAGAATTTTTGTCTAGGCGAGATATACGATAATATGCTTCACATCCGCTGCAATAGTTTTTCGGTTTTTTTCATAATCATGCGAAAGCAACCAAGTTTTCACCGTTTGTTTCGCTTCGTGGGTTGTTAATGGATTAATATTTAGCGTATTAACTTATTATTTAGGTAGGTGGACTGGTGGGCACGCTGTCTTCTAGCAGATGCTGTGTGGCATCGCACAGGCAGACAGACGTCAGGTATGGTTCTTTTATTTTTGTGTTTATCAGTATAGGGTGTGATAGTGTGTTGTTTGACAACAACCTGCAGAATATAAGTTTGCCTCACAGTGAGTACTTTACACTACTCATATAATGTCGCAGTAGGGAATAGGAAGGGTTTAAATGTCATAACTTTTAACAGGTACCTTTGAGCTCTTTCAAGATGTATCATGAATGTTTTACATGCACCACCCCAAACTACAATACAGTAGCTCATGACTGACGCCACCAGTGCATAGTATACCCTGCGTAATAATTCAAAATCTTCCACATGTCTCAGCTTTTTGAAAACCCAGATTAGTTTCCGGATTCGAGTAGAAGTGAGATCAATGTGTTGCCGCCAGCTAAGTTTTTCGTTAGCAGTCTCTTTGCATGTTAGGTGAGTTGCATACATGTAACTTTATGTTTGTGTCTGGAGATTGGATTTTAGAAAAATAAAATTGTAAATATGTTGTTTTTGAGATGTTTAGAGTAATAACGTTAGCTGTAAGCCAGTGTCTGACTTTTTGTAGGCCTGATTCGGCGAGCTGTTGAACCTCGTTTCAAGTCTCCCTATGAAATATTAATGCTGTGTCATCAGCATAGTTGAATACTTTACAAGAGATAGCTAGCATAAGTCATTTATATAAATGAGAAAAAGACTGGGCCTAAGTATACTGCCTTGTGGGACGCCGTATGTTACCCGGCATCAGAGCTAGTGTATTCTTTTATTTTAACTCTCTGTGTGTGGTAACAAGGCATTTCCGCGAATACCAACCCTATCCAACTTATCCACAATAGCAGGAATTGAAACGGTATAGAAAGCCTTTGCTAAATCGAGAAAAACGCCTACAAATTTTTGTTTTGAATCGAGTTTACGCGTGACATGGTCTATCAGTTGGCTAATTGCATCTTCAGTGCTTTTTCCCGACCTAAAGCCATATTGGGCGTCTGATAGTATTTTGTTGAGTTCAAGGAAATTGATGTCTTCTGTTGAGCGCCTTCTCCAGAATTTTCGACATAGTTGTTGGAACAGAAATAGGCCGATAGTTTCGAACCTTGTCTTTCACCCCACTCTTGTGGACAGGAGTAATAATGGACTTTTTAAAAACTCTTGGGAATACACCTTGTTTAAAACATATCTCAAAAAGCTTTGTTAATGGGCCAATAAGAGCATGCTTAGCTAGCTTGAGGAACTTAGCAGAAATAGAGTCCCATCCAACGGCGCAATCTTTCTTTAAGTTCATGATTAGTGACTCGATTTTGGCCAATCTCTGGTCGTTTAGCTCGTTGGGCAACTATTATTTCACAATACACATTCGACGTAGTTCATCGTAAGGGTTTACAACATGTTGTTCCCGATACATTGTCGAGGATTTACACGAGTGCCATAACTTTTGATCAAGGTCCTGAAAATACCAATGATAGATGGTATAAGAAAATCTATCTCGGTGCTCGTGATACACCTCAAATGTTTCCCGCCTACGCTATTCGTAATGGTGTTCTCATTAGACGCATGCCAATTTCCAGTCCTTTATCTTCTGATCCTTGGCGTGTAGTTCTACCAAAAGAGAAAGTTCCTTCTGCTGTTTGGGAAATACACAATAATTTTCCTTCTATTCATCCTGGTGTTTCTAAGTCATACTATAAGATCAAAGAACTATACTATTGGCCAAACATGTTTCGTGATGTAACCGAAATTTTGAAACAATGTGAGGTATGTAAAGCCTATAAAATGTCAAACACTCAGCCACGTGGTCAGATGATTTATCCTAAAGATGTGTCATTACCTTTACAAATTATTTCTATTGACATTGTCGGTCCTCTGCCTATCGCTTATTATGGCTATAAATATATTTTATCTATGGTGGATGTATTTACCAAATATGTTTGGCTGGTTCCGCTAAAAAAGGTAGATGCCATTTCGGTAATCAAAGCTTTGGAATCAGAAATTTTCTTTAACTTCGGCGTTCCGCGTTCCATTCTTTGTGATAATGCATCAGTTTTCCGTAGTAATCGATTTTTAAACTTTCTTAGAACTTTCCACATCGATTCGCCAACTTTTACACCATATTATACTCCTCAAGCTAATGCCGTTGAACGCTATAACCAAAGTATTGTCACTTGTTTGAGTATATTAGTCGGTGATAATCAGAGGAACTGGGCTAAAATGCTACCTAAGGTTAAACTGTACCTCAATTCATGTGTTAACTTAGCTACTGATTTTACACCAAATTTCCTTATGTTCGGTAGAGAAGTTAGTTTAGATCCTACTCATGCTCATAGACAGACTCGAAGCAACAATTTAGCTGAAAGTCGGTCTCGTCATGCGTCTAACCTCACCTCTCTTGCTGAAATTTATGCGAAAGTTGCTGATAATCTTGCTATAACATTTCTTCGTAATTTTAACTCTTATAATTCTAACCGGTCGGCTATTACACTCAACGTCGGTGACACTGTATGGAGGCGTAATTTTACTAGGTCTTCTGGAACTGATTATTTCTCTGGAAAGCTAGCTCCTCGTTTTGTCAAGTGTCAGGTAGTTAGGGTTGTATCAAGGACTACTTACGTTCTTCAGGATTGTGATTCGGTTCACTCTGGACTTTATCATATAAAAGATATATTAAAATAAAGTCTTTAAATATATTTCTTTCTCTTACTCTACTTATTGTTTCTTTATTGTTTAAAACTTAGGTTGTAGTCTCTAATATTTTTATCGTTTATTGTTTTAATGTATCTTAATTAAATCTCATTCTAATGGTGTCAAGTACCATTAATTAATTTTAAATTTTATATTCTAATGTTAAGTTAAATTATTATTTGGTTTACTAGTTGTTAGTTAATTAATTCCTATCTTATAATATTAGGTTAATTTATTCAATGACTTGTTGGATCTTAATTAATTCTTCTTTATTAATTATCTCACTTATACTTCTTGTTACTTAATCTTCGATTCTATTATTTCTTCTTTACCTTATTCTCAAGTTTTTACACAGAACTTCTTAAAGGTTTTGAATTTCCACCTTTCTATTTCGATAGGGTTGTCACCTTTATTTATTTTAATAGGGTTGTCATATTCTCCTACTTGTTGTTCAGTTTGGGTTTTTACCGTTTGGTTTTGTTATCTTCATAGGGGAAAACGATTTTTTTTTGCTGGTTAAAGGGTACTGTAGCATTACGCTACATAAAACCTCCTTTTGTTTTTTTTTTAAAAAAAAAAAGCTATTCAACCTTGCTTATTTTTCTTTTTCTACTTGGCGTATGGATTTTTCAAAATTAGATTTTGAAGAAAAATTGTGACACCCCTGGCCATTTTTTGTCATTCACCTGAGAGGTACCATATTCGTTCCAAGAGCTTTGTTATATTAATTAGATGTTTAATTTTAAATTTTCATCCGTATAATTATGATCATTCATTCATTTCATTTATTCATTAACAATTAACATTGTGTTGAACATTACATATTATAAAATTATTACATGCAGAAACAATAGATTTAAAAGCATAATTAAAGTTGATGTGAAAAATCCAGTTCAAGAGTCAATTAATTTAAAATATGTCAACAAATTATTATAATGTCAAATTAATAGAAGGTCTAATGTCAAATTAATGTCAAAAAAATAAATAAATAAAAATTATAATAATTTATAGTACAATTTCATATCAAGGTCCTAGTGATGAGAACAGTGTTAGGTCAAAAATAATTTAAAAGTTCATTGATATTTTTTTTTAAAGTGACTATTTTTATCATTTGACATAAATTCTGATACCGAGTATAAACATTTTTCCAACAAGAAGGCTTTTAATTTAGTTTTAAAAGAGTGAGTGCTATAAATTAATAATTTTAAATCAGTCGGTAACCTATTAAACAACTCCACCGCTTGATATCTGGAACAATGCTTAACTATATTAAAATTCGGTGCCATTTTGTGTTTAAATTCCTTCCTTCTTGTGCTTTCTCTTATCTTACGTTCCTCTTGTGATTCATACTCATGAATATATTTAGCAAAGTAATTTAGGATTACTAATATATATAAACTTGGTACTGTTAAAATACCTAATTCTTTAAAGTGCTCTCTACATGAGTCTCTTTGTGAGATCCTTACTATAGTCCTTACGGCACGTTTCTGTAAAATAAAGGCTTTCTGACAGTTATAACTATAGCTGTTACCCCAAAGCATTATGCTGTATCTTAATCTAGATTCTACCAGTGCGTAATATATAGCTTTTAGTTGCTTTAGATCCAACATATCTCTAATGCTTCTGAGTGCATAGCATGCTGATGAAATTGAAGAGTCAATAGCAGCTAGCTCCTGCTTCCAATTTAAATGCACATCTATGTTAATCCCTAAAAACTTGACCTTGTCCACTAATTCAATCTTGTCTCCTTTGATTTGTACATCTAAATTGTCATTTTGGCGAGTTGTAGTCTTAAATAAAATTATGTTAGTCTTACTTATATTTAGCAAAAGGTTATTGGCTATAAGCCAATCGCAGAGATTTTGTAGGCTTTTATTTACATTATCGGTCAATTCTTTTAAGTCATTCGCTCCAATTATTATATTTGTATCGTCTGCAAAAACAACAAGTTTGACATCAGGCTGAACATAATGCATGAAGTTAAGCAAGTCGTTAGTAAATAAAATAAATAGTATTGGTCCTAAAATGGAGCCTTGGGGCACACCACGTTTTATATTTGTAATTTTAGAGGTTTATATGATTTCGTGATTACTTTCATCGATGCTTTTTATTTCAACAAACATTCGCCTGTTTTGTAAGTAGGATCTTAAAAGTTGTAAGGATTTGCCTCTGATACCATAATATTCAAGTTTAGTTAGTAGTAATTCATAATCAATCGTATCAAAAGCAGAGCTAAGATCGATGAAAAGCCCTGCCACTTTCATTTTGTCATTCAATTTATTAATGATGTCATTTATAAGAGTGTTTATTGCATCTGAGCAACCGACGCCTTTCTGATACCCAAATTGTCTTAAATTAATGAGTTTATTTACATTTAAATGTACCATCAACCTAGTTTTAATATTTTTTTCAAATACTTTTGATAAGGTTGGCAAAAGGGATATAGGTCGGTAATTTTTCGCGTCAGTCTTGATACCTTTTTTGAATATTGGAATTACTTTAGCCAATTTCAACTGGTCTGGAAAGACCGACTCTTCGAAACATTTATTAAAAAAATCAGAAAGAGGCAATGCCAAAGTGTCTATATTCTCCTTCAAAATCGATGTCGGTAAGTCATCAAAACCACAAGATTTTTTATTGGCCATTTTACTAATAATCTTTGTGATTTCAGATGGTGTGGTTGTATAGAAGGTTAAATCACTTTCGACTCTTTTTGTACTGTCTAATAGAAAAGTCATCTCCCTTTCTTTATCATTGCTAGCAAGTGACGATTTGAACACAAAACTGTCAATGAAATGATTTGCAACCTGTTGGGGGGCAGTTATCACCTCATTGTTCACTTTTATGATTATGATATGATAAATTTCGTGTAGTGGTAAAAGTATTTTTTTATTTTTATAACCCTACAGTTTGGCGCAGCAAAACATTCGAAAGAATCCTGTTTCTTTCCAAAGGATACCTTCCGTCAATTTTTCTATGTAACATGCGAAAAAAACGGAAAAAAAAACACAATTTGTTTTTTTTTTTCGTGAAAATAACAAATTGTTATTTTCGGCATTTTCAACGCTAAGCACAGTCTCGATACGGCGTTCGTGCAAGGTAGCCGTTTGCTAATTACTCAAGCCGCGCGTGCACCTTTTGCATTGTTGTTATTAACAAGCGGTTATGTTATGTTGAAACACGTAGCAACTACATGCAAATTACATGTATAAAGTGTACCTAAAATTATATTCCAAATTTATTATATCCAAACTTTCTGTGTTAGCTATCACCTATAGTTTGAACCTCCTATCACGCGAGCACCACGTCGTACGAGGCGGGCCCGACGCGCTCACGTGTGTGAGAAAATGTTTAATCCATTTACATTATGATCAATATTTCTGTGAGATTTAAAACATTTATCTAGGTCGATTGAGCCCGTGGCTAAATAATAACAGCCGCACAGGTCAATCGATCAGGTTAAGCTACGCTTGCCGCGGTTGGTCTGTGGATGGGTGACCATCTTTACATACCGAGACCCCTCCGTGCCTCGAAAAGCACGTTAAGGCGTTGGTCCCGGCTGTCATTCGTGGATCTTTGACAGTCGTTACGAGTAGTCAGAAGCCCGAAAGTCTGACAACCAGTCTTACCTAGGGGTATAGTATTACCCAGTAACTGGGTTGTGGAGGTGAACTGTTATAGGTAGTCACTCTATGTAAAATATTGATTGGTTAGACTGGAAGCCGACCCCAACCTAGTTGGGAAAAGCCTAGGCAGATGATGATGATGATGATGATGATCCAGGTCGATTGACTGTGTGTAGAGGATTGTGTGTATAACACTGTAGTTGCTCGGAGGGTGTGTGAGAAGAAATGACAGGCGTTTTTTAAAGTTGAAGAAAAGAGTTTTAATAGAATTACGTTACAGTTTCAGTTTAAACACTAGGAAGGAATAGTAACAAGAATTAGACGGAAAAAAGGAACTGAGAATAAATAAATAGGTCGCGAAACGAAATGCTAGATCTAGGTGAATTGGCGCGGGCATCCGCCGTCGGAGCAGGCTAACGAGTAACGACTGCGGTTTAAAGACCGTGCGGGCGTAGCCGGTGCGCGGGTGCAGGGCGGCGAGGCGCAGACCACGCGCGGCCGACGAAGGTGCGAGCTACGTGCGCTCAAAGCAGGTGCGTCCTGTGATCACGGCCGTGCCACAACACTAATATATATCGTCGACCGTAGGTTCAATTGCTGTAAGGGACAAAATACGATTTTTCAGGAGAGGCCGACAAAGTTTTTTTTCGGACTAAATCGCCCATAACTTTTTTTGTTATTAACCTTTTTCGGGTCTGATTTCACACATAAACTTGTATTTTAGTGCTCTATCTTCATGTGTAACATTTATTTAAATGAGTTAGCTATTTAAGAAAATAGATGTCCCTTACAACAACGTATTTTGTTAGTAATGTCCCTTACTACCCAAGTATCTTGTAGTCCCGTCCCTTACATTAAATTGACCTCTACGTTGGATCCAATCTATTAATGAAAAAATAGTGTAAAGGACATGTTGAACAAATTTATGAAAAAAATACAATGTACCTAAAGAGATTTTTGACAGAAAATGAAGTACACACTTTTGACGTACGGATATCTTAAATTTGGAAATCGTTTTAAGAAATCATTTAAAAGACATGAAAATGTATTAGAACCGTGTGTGTGCTTTTTGTATGTCGCTTACATGCAATGTTTGTACATTGTAATAGCAAATTTGTATTAGTTTGAATAAAACAATTTTTATTTTATTGTATAAAAATTGTTTTATTAATAATTGTTTTATTTATGTTACCATTTTTTTAATAATTTGATTTTAATAAACATCTTATTAAAATCAAATTATTAAAAAAATGGTAACAATTTTACCTATATTTACTTCTTCAAATTCTTCTCTTCTCTTCGAATTCTTATTCAAATAAAAGAGTAGCTGCAAAAACCGCGCACAATCCCGACCAAACATGTAGCTGAAGTTCCAAACGTTTGAATTCCAAAAGTAGAAAAGGCTGCTCTACTACTTTCTTATATGCAAAAAATCGAAATAATGAAAGATATATTGAATAATAAACCTTAATTACGATTAATAAGACATATAATTGTAACATATTGTTATTATTGCATTAGAAAAAAAAATATAGAGTGATTATCTAAATAATAAAAAGGGAACAATTTAATCAGATTACATTTATAAAAAACAACAAAAATAATGGCTTTTTGGCAAATTTAAGTTGTCTGGCACCTTGAAACTTTTTGAAAAATTTCTGGAAAATCAACTAAAGAGTGCCGAATGATTTTCGAAAATATTTATCATCCGGCAACTACCCCTTCTATTGTTTATTTATAAAAAACAACAAAAATAATGGTTTTTTAGCAAAATTAAGTTCTCTGGCCCCTTGAAACTTTGTAAAAAATTTCTGACAAATCAACTAAAGAGTGCCGAATGATTTTCGAAAACATTTATCATCCGGAAACTACCACTTCTATTGTTTATTTTATAAAAAAACAACAAAAATAATGGTTTTTAGCAAAATTAAGTGCTCTGGCCCCTTGAAACCATGTGAAAAAATTCTGGAAAATCAACTACATAGAGCCGAACAATTTTCGAAAAAATTTTTCATGCGGAAACCACCCCTTCTATTGTTTATTTATAAAAAATAACGGCTTTTTGGCAAAACTAAGTGCTCTGGTCCCTTGAAACTTTGTAAAAAAATTCTGATAAATCAACTAAAGAGTGTCGAATGATTTTCGAAAACATTTATCATCCGGAAACTACCCCTTCTATTGCTTATTTATAAAAAAAAACAACAAAAATAATGGCTTTTTGGCAAAATTAAGTTCTCTGGCCCCTTGAAACTTTGTAAAAATTTTCTGGAAAATCAACTACAGAGTGCCAAATAATTTTCGAAAACATTTATCATCCGGAAACTACCCCTTCTATTGTTTATTTATAAAATATAACAAAAGTAATGGCTTTTTGGTGCTCTGGCCCCTTGAAACTTTGTAAAAAAATTCTGATAAATCAACTAAAAAGTGCCGAATGAATTTCGAAAATATTTATCGTCCGGAAATTAACCCTTCTATCATTTATTTATAAAAATAATGGTTTTTTAGCTAAATTAAGTACACTGGCTCCTTGAAACCTACTACCCTACTACAAAGTTTCAAGGGGCCAGAGCACTTCGTTTTCCCAAAAAGCCATTATTTTTGTTGTTTTTAACGACAGATGAACTCGCACTGATACCACTTTTTTATGCCCGCGCGCTGCTTTCGCATTGGTACTATCCTCTCTTTTGCACACAGAAAGACGTTGTGAGATAGAAAAGGATGGTAATAGTGCAATAATTCGATTCAAATAGGTGTAACGTTGACACTGCTTAAAGTATGACAATGCAAATTGGGGTAAGGGACAACTATGTCAAAACTCGTGCAATCCATTTAATGTATGGATGATATTTATTTTTTGAGACAACAAAGACATTAGTGTAAGGCCAGTTTTATTATTGTTTCTTAAAAAATAAACCATGTAATGGTAATTCGTTGATTGGGAAGACCCTTACCTTATTTGAAGTGGATTGGCGGCGATAATTACACCATTTCAAGTTCCTATATTGCATAGTTTTTCAGATACATTGTTATTATGGGGCTGATTCTAAATTTGGATCCAAAAATCATTAGAGTAAGGGACATTTTTTTTAAGCTAGAATTTTTTTATATTCACCATTCGATAGAGCGAAAAATTCTGAACAAAACTGTATACTCAACTCATTTTGGGTATTTTGTCCCTTACAGCAATTGAACCTACGGTCGACGATATATCTACACTAATATTATAAAGAGGAAAACTTTGTTTGTATGTTTGTTTGATTGTAATGAATCGGCTCAAAAACTACTGGACCGTTTTTAAAAATTCTTTCACCATTCAAAAGCTACATTATCCAAGAGTAACATAGGCTAAATATTATTTTGAAAAAAATAGAGTTCCGTAAGATATTTGGGTTTTTCGGACACAAGGTGTAAAAAATCAACCAGAAAAGTTACTTATTTTGCGTACGCTGCCTAAACTATAAAAGATAGAACCATAAAATGTTCTAATTAATTGTAGATCTTATAAATATCTACAAAAAAATCCGTGTCACACTATACCTATCTATGTCGAGTGAGACACAACAACCATTTTTTTATTTAAAAATCTTGATTTTTTTTTTTTTACTATATTTAAACGCATTTATTTTACTCATGCTATTAATCCTTATCAAAATAAATTATTTCATCACTAAGTACCGTTTATGTAGATAATATTTGGTCTTAGAATGATTAAAATTGGACGTTCTGTTTTGAAGTTATGGCGAAATTAAAATATTACGATTTCTGCTGCACGGCCCGTTGCGAAGTGAGCGTCACCAAGGCGGGGCGGGGGTGCGCGTGCGGGAGGGGAGTTTAGATCTATTATGAGCAATTTTCCACAACAGCTGCTGAAACTTGGAGAAGGAATTGTTCCATCTTTAAATTTTTGCACCGATTATGCAGTTACTTTGGATGAGTCTCTAGGCCAAATAGTCCATAATTTAGATAGTCTGATAGATGCTATATATCGTGACATCGAAAACTTACATCAAAATGATTTTCGTTGGCTGTGTTGTAGAGCAATAGTTTCTCCCAGGAATGAAACAGTCAACGAAATAAACAAGTTAACTATGCAGAAAGTACCGGGTGAAGTTAAGTGCTATAAATCCATACATACCGTCACTAACATCGAGGACGCAGTGCACTACCCCCAGGAATTTTTAAATTCTCTGAACCCCGCTGGGCTACCACCTCATGAACTGTCGTTAAAAGTTGGCACGCCGATAATGCTTCTCAGAAATTTATGCCCCACGTGTGTAATGGCACGAGACTTCTTATAAAGCTAAAAGATAATTTAATAGTAGCGAAAATTATCACCGGCAAGAATACCCATGATTCCTACTGATTTGCCTATACCCTTCAAAAGGCTCCAATTTCCAGTAAAAATGTCTTTCGCACTAACTATAAACAAATCCCAGGGCAAAACATTCAAATTAGTAGGAATTGATTTACGAAAATAATGTTTTACGCATGGGCAACTTTACGTTGCCCTATCGCGGGTCGGGGCTCCCGACCATCAGTATATTTTGTTACCTGAAAATAATTTAACGTCAAATGTTGTTTATAAAGCTCTACAATAATCGCTTTAGTTATCTATCCTAAAACAACGGGTTGCACTCCGGGACTGCCGGCAGAAGTGAAAAATTAGTATTAATTACATTTAAATATTGTCATCATTAATAACTTTAACATCCTCATAAAGACAATCTATGCAGCCTGCGGATAATGACTGCGTCGTCGATGTTAGTGTCGGTGTCTGTGAATTGACCTGGGAATCATTTTGCTGACCGTGTCTTTCCTGGGTAGGCTTTTTGCAGCGGTAACCGACATTCACGCGGGCGGAGCCGCGGGCGACCGCTAGTTATTATAAAGGCGAAAGTTTGTGAGTGTGTGTGTGTTTGTATGTTTGTTACGTCTTCACGCTCAAACGGCTGGACCAATTTTGATGAAATTTGGCAAACAGATGGTTTATAACCAGGATTAACACATAGAATACTTTTATCCCGATATTTCTACGGGATCGAGACTTATGCGGGTGAAACCGCGGGGCGCAGCTAGTATGTTATAAAAACAACAAAATATGCAAGACTAGGTATTTATTTAGATAATAATTCGATATTATCTAGATAGGAAGGTAATTCAAAAACCAGTCGCTCATTCCAAAGCTAACTCTGCAGGAGAAGAACGAGCAAGAAACCCCCCGGTTTATTATTGTGATCATCTGATCACAAATGTAATTAACATTACAGAAATCAAGTCGAATATTATACTTAACAGATAGCACACAACATGGATGACTTAACGAAGAAATAGAAAAAAAGAAAAAAACACAAAATACTCGTACAATGTAAAATATTTCAGGAGAAAACACAAGAAAAAAAATACATTAAAAAAAATTACTTCAACCAGTCACAGTCTGCCATTGCACTGTTAGGAAAAAGGGAACGCACCGAATGAAACTGAAATGGTATGGTATACTCACATGTGTCATGTGTCACGTGCTTAAAGTGAAGCCCTTACCTGCCACGCTAGCAGTGAGCTCTCGACACTGACGTCACGCGGCGTGTTTGTGCGCCCCACCAGCGGCGGAAGCGACGGTGGCGTTAGCGCAGCAGCATATCGTGTCAGCGCCGCCCGACGCAGTTGGTACTTAGTGCCTGCTGCCACTGCAGAGCTATGCATAAGCTAGCCGGTGTCTTCCTGTCTGGAAGACACCGGTTTATCTACAGAAATGACTTGTAACATTATTAATTGTTCACATTTTGCATTGTAAAAGAACACAAAATGATCGTAAAAAATAACTTTATTTGTATATTTTTTGTTACATAGAGTTAAAACTCTTTTAAATCAAGCGTTCACTCGGGAAAAGCTTAATTTATATTTCAACTCTGAGTACGATAGAGACTTTTATTTTTTAGTAAAAAGCTACGGATTAGTTGGAAATATATGAAGCGAGTGTCCAGCGCCGCTCGCCGCGCGGAGCGATGCGCAGAAGCACCGCGAGAACAACGCGCACGTCGTGAATCATGATAACCGACCGTCAGCATGTGCTCCATGCTCCACGACTGCAGCGGCTCCACATCGCTCTGCTTCACTTGTTAGTTCATTTGTTTTAGCAGCCTGTTTACGCCCACTGCTAAACATGATGGTTGTTTTTTATATATGTATGCACCAATAAGATAAATATTGATTAAATAATCACATAATGATAATTATGTAATTATTTCATATTTATTGTGATTATTTTTAATTATTGTTACCTTCAATCGCTTGAAACACAGGATTACCATAGATTTAAGAAAAACGGTATTTAACTTTAGTCCTTATATCTTTGAATATTTTTATTTTTTATTAATGTTTTTAAAACTGGTTCCTCTCTGCATGTATTTGTTTTGGTTTGAAAGCGTAAGACCTGAGCGAGCGAGGATTAATCAGACGCCGTCCGCTGGCGCCGGCCCAACACACCGGACACACCCGCCGCGCTTACCTATGTTACTACAGGGATACACATTACACCCATAGACGGGCCATACATGCGGTTGTACACACGCTCATTATGAAGGCGTGTCAGGTGCATTTCCGTCATCACTTCGACATTTACGAGTTTCATAAAAATACGAGGAATAAAGTATTACACTCGTTTTATAATCGAAATACATAAGTGTTCTGTGGCATTCCGCGTTCCAAGTAAAGATTATAGTTTGTAATTATCGTGCTACACAAATAACTGGCACGTTTCAATTAAGTGCCGAGCAATTGGACGCAAGGGCTGTTCGCAATAGTTCGCGACACTGCACGCGACGCTAGACGCAGTTGTTATTAAATGATAAATGATTTATTTTCTGTAAGTAGGTTTTTACAAACACTTTTACATGTCAATCATATTTTTTTTAAACTAGATGAGGTCGGCGTTTCCTATCTGACTACTCTGAGAAGAAAGGCCGAAACAAACTCAGAGGTCACAGTCTCTTTTAAAGTCCAGACATAATCTTGGTCAGATCATGTGAAGACCATGTAGATTGGTGTCTGAAATGGTCTTTTGAGTAAAGAGCCACACAGATTGAGCGGACCTGTCCAGTCAGTGCACGCGACTGTATGCTAATCATACGTCCACACGACGTACCGCGACCGCGGCGGCCCCGGCGAACCCGGCGAACCAGGCGGCCACCTGTAATAATAGTAGACGCACAATACAAACTGGTCCACCTCTGAGTCGGTGCAAGTGACAGCCAATCATACAGAGGATCGCGAAGACGCCGACTTTTTGCAACGTCTCGGCCATCATCTGGAATGCACTAGAATTAGAAAATATTAATTCACTAGAACGGTGGCTTAACTAAGTTCTAAATAGGTAAGTATTAGTTCGCGAGCGGTACATGTTCAATATAGCCTGTGTCTCGAATTGGACATAAATGAAACCTCCGGATAGTTTTATACTTGTATTTCGATACAGAAAAGGTTTTTTACAATTATTTAGTGGAGTGATCAACGTTGTGCTAATAGTGAATATAATAAGAAAAAATATGTGGGGTATCTGATAAAAACTAAGAAAATAAAAAGCAAACTCCTAACTATTTACTGCGTCTCGTTTAGACGAAGCTTGTTGCTATAAATGTAGCACTAGGCGCCAACATCCTCCCGCCGTTGAAATCTTCAATTTCAACCCTTTATCTCATCTGAGGCAGGCAGGGGGCAGAGGCGAACTAAAGGACGTCGTACAACTCCCCGTTGGGTCTTCACATCAGCAACTCGAGAAACTCCGTCTGATCCAGGAAACAATTTCTGCACTCGTCCCAGTCTCCAGCACAGAGGCGGTGAATTATCCTCCTTCAGAAGGACTAAATCACCGATGTTCAGGCTTGACTTATCAGTTCTCCACTTGCTACGTTGCTGTAAGTCAGCGATATATTCACGCTGCCACCGACGCCAGAAGTGTTGATGAATTTGTTGTATTCGTTGGTAGCGTTGGAGATTGTTGGAATTGCGGTCTTCTAAGGCAGGTGATGGAAGAGCAGTAAGGGGCCGTCCAATAAGAAAGTGACCAGGGGTAAGGCAAAGAAGATCATCAGGCGAGGAGGATAACGGGCAAAGCGGACGACTATTAAGAATGGATTCTACATGCGCAAAAAGGGTAGACAGCTCTTCAAAAGTTAAATGGGAATTGCCCATCACACGTTTGATGTGGTACTTAGCCGATTTCACACCGGCCTCCCAAATTCCACCAAAATGAGGGGCGTAAGAAGGTGAGAAAATAAAATTGATCCCTTCCCCGCTTGCAAAATCAGAAAGAGAGTCCGCGTTAATCTTAAAAAAACTATTTAGCTCCTTAGCACCAGATATAAAATTGCGACCATTGTCGCAAAATACCTCCGTTGGCCTTCCACGTCGTGACACAAACCGTCGAAAGGTAAGAATAAACGCGTCCTTAGTTAGATCACTTACAGCTTCAAGGTGTATACATTTATACGTTAAACATACAAAAAGACAAAGATAGCCTTTAACTAATTTTGAACCGCGTCCTTTCCTATTTAAAATAAAAAAAAGACCGGCGAAATCTATGCCTACAGTAGAGAATGGGAAGTTTGGCGTGACCCTTTGAGAAGGTAAATTACCCATTATAGGTTCCAATGGCTTAGCTTGAAACCGCCGACACTTGACGCAATGTCGAACAGTTTGTCTAGCGAGACGTCTGCCATTAGTAGGCCAAATATAATCTCTAATAATGCCCAGCAGCAACTGTGGGCTAGCATGTAAATTACGAATATGTTCAAATTGAAATATTAGTTTCGTGAGATGATGAGATGCATCAAGCAACACAGGATGTTTTTTATCATGATGATACTTTGAGGCATCAATACGACCTCCTACTCGAATTAATTTATAATTGGGGCAATAAAAAGGAGTCAATGATAAAAGTTTAGATTTAGATTTTAATGAGTGGCCGTTGGCGAGCGTTTTGTATTCGCTTGGGAATGCCTGTTGCTGTGCCAAACGACACAAATTAATAAATGACTTATGTAGCTCGTCTGTTTTTAAAGTACCTGATACTATGGATTTTTTGCAAGATATTAATTTTAAATTATTAATATATCGTATCGCGTATGGGTCATAATCAAAATTGAAGCTTCGTTTTTTGTAAAAATAAAAATCGTCAGATTGTATGCAAAATCAACTTTTAATTGCTAAATATTCAAAATAATATAATCACGTGTAAGAAAAAGATCGTTTTTAATTAGTTTAGTAAATATTGCTACTATTTACTTTTTTATAGTCCACAGAAAATATTAAGTTGACCACAGAAATGAATGAAATCAACTTATACATCGATGATTTTAAATCTTAATAAAAACAAATAACTTGTAATGATTAAACATATCCTGTGTTATACAATTAACATAGTTTCTTGTTAAATCAGTCTTTAAAAAATCAATAAAAAAATTAACTGTGAGATTCCACTGGAAATATCTTATTTGTCCACAGAAGAGACAAATATAATCAGTTACCGCTGTACTTCTACGATTTACAACAGTTAAAAAATATTTTCGTAACTACTGTCACTACCGTTAAAATTATAGCTATTAGTAAGTTTCTTATTAGTAAGTTCTGTCAAGCGGTACAACAAAATCATCAGAATCATCTGGATAAACATCATCAAAGTGCAATCTCTTTCTTGAAGCTACTGGAGAATGTTTTTCTATTGAACCTTCAGCTATGGGAGAGTTGCTGCAATTTCTTCGATTTCTGCCACATGAGAATTATGTATGCCAATCACTTCAATACCTTTACATTTATTTTTCGCACAAGCTAACAATGAATTAAAATCTGATATATCTATATCTTTTCTCCTTCTTTCTTCAATCGCTGCGTCAGCTAATCTTGCACGAGCACGACGCATGCTTTGCTTTTTTGCTCTCGACGTCTTCTTTTCTTTTCTTCCTCAGTCATTTTTTTTTTCTTGGAGGCATGGTTCCTAAAACAAAAAGGATTGTGTGGTTTTTATGAAACCACGGTAAAAGTGAAACTTTTTTTCACATTATAGACATTTAACTAAAAATTTTCGGAATAATATTCCATTAAGTGTATAAAAATCGCTTCATCAATCTTAATTTTATATTTTGGAAAATGGGAATGATAATGGGAAATTATAAAAGTAGACTAGGTCTCCAACTAATATTTTTATTGAACTCTGTGTCTTAGAGTACGACATACATAATACATAACAATTATTTAGATGATATACACATATTAAACGAGCGCCTTTCACTTTATCCCTATTCCGCGGCTGACCGTCACGCGCCATGCAACACACAGACGAAAAAGTTTGAGACGATGTAATAAAAGTTTCACTTTAAAATAATCTAGATAGAACGAGCAATACAAAATAACAACAAGTTAATAAAAAACAACAGCAACACACATAGCATAGCTTCTGAGAAATAAGTAATTAGCAATAATATTATCCATTCTGTCGACAATCATCCCTTCGGTGGACACAGAGACACAGAAAAGAGTTCCACAGAAGGGACTGCTTTGTAAAAAATGCAATTTACAGTCATATTTTTTTAGTTTAGAAAAGCAACAATGTAAAATTCATAAAAAAGTCCATTTGACGCAACCAGTCAAAGTTTTTCATGTTAATTCAGTGCACACTTACCAAAATATTGAACACCAAGGAAAGACACACGATCTTTGACAAAAAACTTGTTTAGTACAATTTGTTAATTGTTAAACCACACGCAATATACAAATTTTCTCAGCACAATGGCAAGGGACAGCTGCACAGAGTTGCCAGTGTCAAAACAAAAATATCGATTTGAAATGTGTGGAATCGATTCTACACTCCGAGTTTTTTTTATTCCACAGGATGGATACGAATTCAGTAACGCGTTGTTTAATCTGTTTTTTTCTTAAAAATAAGGGAAATTAATTTTAGAAACGAAGGAATATATAAGTTCATTATGTTAGTTATTTATTATTCAAGGTCTGACTATGATAGGAAGAATGGTTGATTTTGTATAACCACGCAAAGCTACGAACTCCTACTAGTAACAAGTCCACAGAAGGATATTTTATCATACTGTGTGCATATAAAAACCACTTTTACTTAAAAAATATTTAATATTCTACATCACGCACATAGCTCAGCATACAATGCGTACCTCTGCCAAAAAAAAATACTTACTAAGTGTCTTGAACATGGAAAAAATATGTGATAACACTTTTTTTGCAAGTTTTGATTATGACCCGTATGCAAATATTCGTTTTAAACGATCGTAACTTTGATAGTTTTGAAAGTTGATACAGTATTCTGTTGAGGTTTCTAAATTAACAATTGCAGAATTCTGTTTGGTTTCCGGTAAGTTATTCACATTAACTTGATTGTTATTTAAAACAGGCCAAGTGTTTTCGGATTGCAATAAATATTGTGGACCTGACCACCACAGCAAATTATCTTTGTTATGATTAGGGCTGACCCCCCTAGATATGAGATCAGCTGGATTAAGTGATGTTGGAACGTGACGCCAAGAATTTACGTCTGTCAGCTCACAAATTTCTGAAATTCTATTTGCAACGAAAGTTTTAAGATTCTTAAAACTCGAGTGAAGCCATGCCAGCACAATACTGGAGTCACTCCAATAAACCTCACTATTTACCTTATACCGCAAGGAATCTCTGACCGCCTTACACAATCTAGCGGTCAAGAGCGCAGCACAAAGCTCCAAGCGCGGGATTGTTGTAGGTTTAGTAGGTGCAATCTTTGATTTAGCACACAATAATTTTACAGTGACTTCATTAGCAGAGTTTACTGATCGTGCATAAATACAAGCTCCATACGCACTTTGGGAAGCGTCACAGAAACAGTGAAGTTCTATAGATATTGGCTCAACACAGAGTACATGCCTTGGAATTTTTATGCTCCCAAGTGCGGATAGAGAATCAGTAAACTTAGCCCAAGTAAAAGCAATATTTTCGGGAATCGGATCATCCCAGCCTAATTTCTCCAGCCAAAGCTGTTGTAATATAACCTTTGTTTGCATTACACACCGACTGAGCAAACCCAAGGGGTCAAAATTTTTAAATAAATTAGATAATATTGAACGTTTAGTTGGTTAGCGATTGCTATACAAAGGAACTGGGGATTGCATTGGAAAATGCAGTGTATCCGTCAATGGATCCCAGCCCAAACCCAGGGTGCTAGAAGACTCACTAAGTGTTAACCTTTCATTAACATCCAAAGAACATGAGTCAAAAATGCTAGTTATATTAGTTTTAAGTTTTCTTAGATTAAAGCAACCTAATTTAAGTGCCGCGGTAACCCCCTGAAGAATGTGTTTTAGTTTGTGTTCACTGTCACTCGAAGTTATCATGTCATCCACATAAAAGTCGTGCTGAATTACATTTTTAATGGTTTCATCTGGACTTTCTTCGCCAAGCTGCCACAGACAACGGGTACTCAAATAGCTGGAACTTGCCATGCCGTAAGTTACAGTATTTAGTCTTAACGTTTTGATAGGTTGGGACTCATCATCTTCTCTCCACAGTATGAGCTGGAGATTTCGGTCCTCCTCATTAATTTGCACCTGGCGATACATTTTCTCTAGATCGCCGGTCAGGAGGTACTTGTGTTGTCTGGCACGTATTAGAATGGAGAATAGAGAGTCCTGCATATTTTGACCTGTCATAAGAATATCATTGATTGACAATCCAGATGAAGTAGGAGCTGATCCATCAAAAACAACACGAATTTTAGTGGATTCGCTGCTTTCTTTAAACACGGCGTGATGACACAAAAAATATGATATATTGGGCCTTAATACATCAGACCGTGAGAGATGACCTAACTGTTCATACTCTCTTATAAAGTTGACATATTGTGATTTAAGTTGTGGGTTCCTTCGGAATCTTTTCTCTAAATTATGAAAACGTTTTTTTGCTAATGTATATGATTCTCCAAGACAATTAGGTGAATCTATAAGTGGTAATCGAACAGAAAATCTGCCGGTATTTAATCGTGTCATATGAGTTAAAAAATGTTTTTCGCATAATCTTTCATCGTGACTCAATGGCGATTTTAATGGCACTTCCTCAAGCTCCCAAAACTTTGATATTTCTACATTAAAATCATTTTCAGATTTATCTGAAGTCCAAGAATGATGACATTGAATATTGGATATATTATTTAAATCTTTTATTTTGATTGGGCCTGAAACGAGCCAACCAAATTGGGAATTTCTTAAAGTGGGATTATTAGGGCCTAGAGAATGCTGCTCGCAGCCAAGAATATCCCAAAATAAATCTGCTCCGATGAGTAGGTCAACAGCGGAGGATTGGTTAAAACTAGGGTCAGCAAGGTGTACCTCAGGAGGTATTTGCAGTTGCTGAGTGTTTATTGTGTATCTGGGAATGTTACTTGTTAATTCCGGTAATATTAGAAAAGTTGTTGTAACGTGAAACGGTTTAATTAACGATTTTAAGTGCGCCACACAACTCTCTGTGACTTTACTATTGACATGATTGCCGATGCCGACAATGTTAATATGATTGTTTAATAATGTATTACCTTTTAAAGATAATTTGTCTCTAAGTGATTGCGTCATAAAAGATGATTGACTGCCGCAATCCAACAAGGCACGTACTTGTTCTGTTTTATTTGTTGTAGGGTTACACACCTCAACTAAGGCAGTAGATAGTAGAATATGTTTTGAACCCTGTATAGTATGATTCGCTATCGTTCCACATGATGATGTGGTAGCTGCAGCAGGGGTGGTGGCACCTGCAGCAGGGGTTTTGGTAACTGCAACAGACGTTGTGGTGCCTGCAGCAGGGGTTTCGGTTACCACCGGAACGTGTAAAAGAGCATTGTGCTTCTTCTTACACTCCCGGCAAGGTCTGAGGTAGCAGTTTCGTGTAATGTGCCCGGATCTTAAGCAATTTGAACAAAGATTTAATTTATTAACTTCAGCTATACGATCTTCCACACTCTTGGCCTTAAAAATAGGACAATCGTAGATTCTATGTTCGCCCTTACAAACAACGCAACCTGAAGAAGAAGAAGAATTACTCTGACAAGCAGACTGACAAACTGATTGGCATATAACAGATTTATTATGCTGACGTTCGGCCTTATTGTTGGCACCTTTGGACGACGTAGAAGCCGATGCCTTATTATTATGATTATGGCTTGATGAAGAGTGATTTAGAGACGCAAGGACATCTGCTCGATCAATTAGGAATTTATTAAATTGTTGTAAGTTAGGTATTAAATCAGCCAAAGTGCCACGCCATTCTTCCCACTTGGTAAGAGTACGGTTATCTAGCTTAGAACACAGTATATGTATTAATAAAATATCCCAATTATCAACCCGTAGCCCCAAGCCAGACAACGCTCTCAAGTTTTTGGTAACGTCGTCCACTAAAAAGCGAAGCGATTTATCTGACTCACGAGACATTGGATGTATGTTTAATAAAGAAGACAAATGATGGCTTATTAACTGTCGCTTGTTATCATATCTATCACATAGCAATTTCCAGGCAACACTATAATTAGAATTGGAGACTTCTAAGTTACTCACTATTCTAGCTGCATCTCCCTCCAAATAAGATAATAGATAATGAAATTTGTTAATAGGTGCAATGCGCTCATTATTATGTATGACTGACTTAAATGTGTCACGAAATTCAAGCCAACGGAAGAATTTTCCGTCAAATTTAGCAATTTGTATCTGTGGCAGTTTGAACCCTAATTCGTGATTGTCAGTATTCAAGGGAGCAGCTGAACCATGGCTAGAATTGAGCATGTTGCTAGATTCATCATGGCGGTTATTAGGCTGATGATCTTGAATGAAACTCTGAGCATGCGCAATGTTTGTTATGAACAATTGTTCAATATCATCCCTTTCATCAATCTCGATTGATAGATTACTCGAATTTAATATCTCAATTTGATTCTGCAAGTCATCGAACCGAACGGACAGTGACTCAAATTTACTAAGCTTAAGTATTAATTCGGCTAATTCAATGCGTGTAACAGAATCCTTTGATAACAGACTCGTTAAATAATTCCTAAACTTAGTAATTTGGCCCTTTATTGAACTACGCTTAACAATGAGATCTTGTAATTCTTGCACAGAACCGTCATCCTTGCCCATTGTAACAATAAACAAGTAAATAAAAGAAATGTGTAGGTATTTTTGTAATAAGAATTATACGGTAAAACTGTGCAAGAACACAATGGACTTTAATAAAATATTTATCTTACGTCCCTCTTCCTGTGTCACCTGTGGTCTGGAAGTACCGGTGTTGAACCCGACAGTACTCCGTGGATGAGGCTTGAATATATTGTAGGCTCCGGTCGTCGCAAATGACGTCACCGTTCCTGGAATGTTCGGCGAAACAATCTTAATGACTTGCAAACAAAAATTATTGTTTACCTAGGCTTGAATTTAATCGATAATGTTAATAATATAATAATAATAAAGAATTTATTGCATAAAACAAAATCACATTGCACTGCATACATTCAGTTGACGCTATTCAATACAACTTTAACTTAGGAGTACAATAAATTCAACTCTATCCCTTAAACTAGGTCTGGCCTGTATCTTAAGAGATAGGGTTCAGCCATTATGTGGACTAAATTATTATATTTATTAAAAGACAATAACAAGTTAAACCAGTGACGATTTGGGACCTAAAAAACGTACACTAATAAAAAATAAATATAAATAATAAAGAAATAAGGTATAAAGGAATGAATCGGTTGCGTATATTTGGGTGGGTGATTGTGTGGTGTGGAGTGTGGTGTATGTGTATAGTGTGATGTTAGGTAGGGGAGATGTTAGGTATGTTTGAGTTTAAGAGATGTATGTCAGTAAATTTTCAGTTGTGATGTAGTCTTGCTGAAGTAGCCACTGAGTGGTCTTGTGTTTTAGCGCGTATCTGTTGGTATCCAGTAAGTTAAGTTTACGGTGTAGTTGTTTGTACAAATGTGTACCTATAACGTAGTAGTGGTGCCTTGCAAAGGATGTTTTATGTCCTACCCCGGAGGGGATGTTTGTGCGCTTTTCTGGGTTGGACCTGGGCATGGTTCTGTGGGTTCTGAGGACCACATGCAGGATAAAGAGCTGCCTAACCGTTAAAACTTTGCATTCCTCATATAAATGCACTGTGGGAAATCTATATGGTTTACGAGTCATTGTCTTGAGGACTGCTCTTTGAGCTCTCTCTACCTTCAAGAAATTTGTTTTCATTGCACCACCCCAGGCAGTTATACAGTAGCCGATGATCGACTGGCATAGCGCATAGTACACCATTTTTAATATATTGACGTCAGCAGAATCTCTCAGGGATTTGAAGATGTAGACGAGACGCATTGTTCGGCTTGTTACCGCTTCGAGTTGCCTGTCCCACCTTAACCCACTATCAATTTGAAGACCCAGGTATTTCACACAGTCGGCTCTTGCCAACGAGGGACAGGAGCACGAGGTTCGGTTCCAGCAGGAATGAGCAGATATTGAATAATTAGACGACGGCCGTGTACTGTGCTTAATTGCGAAAGGAATGTAACTGGATTTATCGAGATTCAATGTAAGTAAATTCTTGTTGAACCAGTTCATAATACTTTTCAAGGCAGCTTCCGCCCTATCTTTGACCACGTCCCATGTTGGTCCGTGCACTAGAATCGCGGTGTCGTCGGCATATGTAAAAATCTTGCAATTTGGAAGGATCATCTTACACAGGTCATTAATATAGATTTGGAACAATGTGGGGCCTAAAATACTCCCTTGGGGCACACCGTAAGTAAGGGACTCCTCTTGGCTAAGGTACGTATCTATTTTGACCTGCTGATACCGATTCCTGAGGTAATCCTTGAATATATCCAGAGTTTTGCCACGTACACCCAATTTTTCAATCTTCGAGATAAGTTTAGGAACAGAGACTGTGTCAAAAGCTTTAGACAGGTCCAGAAAGATGCCCATGCACTTTGTTCCACCATCCAGTTTCCTTGCTATGAATTGCGTAAGGTCCAAAACAGCATCTTCCGTCGAGACACCAGACCTAAAGCCATACTGGTTATCAGCAATAATATTATGTTTGTCGAGAAAGCTTTTAAGACGTACGTTAAGGACCTTTTCTAAAATTTTCGAAAGTGATGGCAGAACAGAGATAGGTCTGTAATTGTTGACACAGCCTCTGCTCCCACCCTTATAAATAGGGTGAACTATGGCTTTTTTAAGGCCATCTGGGAATATACCTAATTTTATGCTAAGATTGCAGATGTAGGTAATTGGTGGAACCAAGATGTGACGGCAAATTCTAAGCAAGACCGACGACACACCGTCCCAGCCCACGGCACAATCGCTACGGAGCTGTAGGATTATTGTTTCCACTTCACTTTCATCTGTGTCAAGTAACACAAAGGAATTGGTCGGTGACGGACTCAAAGGTTCGCTTATCGTTGACAGGTCATGGCTCAAAGGTGAAAATGTTTGACCATGATGAGTCAAAATATTTGCTGCTAATTTTTTCCCAATCTCACTAAAGAAAGAGCACACCTGATTAACCGACGATTGAGGATCATCACTTATTTTTAGCAGTTCAACAGGACTAGTACGTGTTTTAGTGGTATTAGTAATTGTTTGAATTGTTTTCCAGAGGGCTTTGGGATTATTTTTAGATTTTTCTAATTCACTAGATTCATAGGCTATCCTAAGTTTACGGAGTAGATCATTACAAAAATTCCTGTAACGCGTGTACGTGACTTTTAGTATTAAATTGTCTGGGGAACTGTTTGATTTCATGTGAAGCATGTCCTTATTTCGGATACATTTCAGTAAACCTGGTGTAATCCAAGGTTTAGTGATTCTTTGTTTCCTTGGAATAGTTACTTTAGAAGTATGATTATTTATTATAGTAGTTAATATTGATGTAAAAGAATTTAGGGCTTCGTTTGCGTCATTTATTTCATAAATTTGGGAGAAATAATTGGTGTTTTCAAGTTCTGATTTTATTGCATCAAGATTAGGACGAGAAATTGTGTACATCTTTTTATAACTGGGGTTCGCGTTTTTTATTGATAGTATAATGGGTTTATGGTCGGTTATGGAAGATTCAAGAATCAATGACATGACAGGTAGCTTAGACTTAAACAAAATATGATCAAGGCAGTTGTCCTGTCTCGTAGGTATTAGGTGAGTTGGCAGAAGTCCATGGGACGCATTCAAGACAAGATAATCAAGGCTACGAGGGCTATTGTTACCCGGTTTTATATCGATGTTTATGTCGCCGACCAGCACAATATTTGGAATGGATGAGAGGCCAACATAGACGTCATTTAAGCTAGACAAGAACGTATCCATTTGACTATTAGTGTTATAGGATGGTGGGCGATAAATGCCTACGAAAGCAAATTTACTATCTACTTGACATATAAGGCAGTTAGCATTTGTTATATTTGGTTCCCAAACCGTAGCATTTAATCCAATTTTACTGTAGATGATTACGCCTTCATTCTGACTGCTTGTTTTATTTGTGGAATGCGAAAGGAATCCATTCAGTTTTGGTGGGTGATTGACTTTGCTTAGCCAGCACTCCGTTAACACAATGACGTCATAATTGATATCTGTTGAACATATCAGTGTCTGGAGACTATCAAAGTTCTTATTCACACTACGTATATTAATATGTAACAATTTGATGTTATTCTCGGACACATTAATATACTTTTTACAGTCTTGTGGATTGCATCTAAAAGCGCTCTCTAAATTAAGATTCTCCAGATCATCAATAACATTGTGTAAAGTAGCCATTTGTGATAAAATCCGACACTAAATGGGGGCACAAAAAGCAGAGTAATTTCCTGTTATTATTATATAGAAAAACACAACTTATTAAAGTGAATGAAAATGAGTTTGTTTGTGTATTAGTATTTGTATGAGTTTGTGGATTATCTGGTGGGCTTATGAATGATACGTCGTTGTAGTTGTTTTGTGTGTTATTTGTTTTGTATGACATACGCATGAAAATACGGAAATAGAAATGGATGCTATACATCAATACTAACAATAAGCAAACCAGGTAGTATGGATATACCTTACACGTACGAAAAAGAAAAAATATACGAACAGGAAGTAGGTTACATATGGGCGGAAGTAGTCATATGCCCTCATCACACATATTCTGAAGACATTTTTCGGAGTTTATGAGTAGTTGTTTATCACCAGATTTCTTACGAAGAAAGATGTTCCCATTTTTAATCCAGCAGAAAGCATATGTATTCTTCTTTGCAAATTCACGTGTCATGTAAAAGAGCTTTTTAGAACTACCGGGTAACTGTTCCGCGACATAGACTGGCTGCCGTTTCCCGGGGATGCCGATTTGTTCAGTGTTCAGTTTATTGTCCCTTATTGGTATATTCTTGTTATAGTTTCGGACAGCTGATATTAGATCTTGTTGTTTTTGTACACTTTTAAACTCTGCTATGATGGGGCGTATGGTAGTAGTCGCAGTGGATTTTCCTGGTTGGCGATAAATATCCCTGAACTCTGCATCAGCAATAGAAACTCCTGCCAGCTTCCCGATGTTACAAACAGTTTTTATTAAATCGCCAGTGTTCTCCTCGTCGGTCGGCGGAATATTACGTATTTCGACGCTAGACGAGCGTGATTTCAGCTGTAAATCAATAATCTTTCTCTCAAGAGTTTCAATGTAGCATCGTTGTTCCCGTCTTTCCTTCTTCAGTTCCTCCACCTCCTTTTTCAAGTCTTCAAAATTTTCATTCAAAAATTTCATAGATCTTTCAATACCGGCATTAGCCTTACATATTTCCGTATTAGACTTCTGTATCTTAATATTTTGCGACTTGATCTCTTTTATATCTGCTGCTAGTTCCGTTATAATAGTTGACTGTTCTGTTAGCATCTTGTGAAGGTTGTTAGTATTTTGGTCAGTTTTCATGCTACCCAGTGTGTCTTCCAGTTCCTCCCGATTTGGGCTGGCCCCACTTTGTGGCGAGTTTTTTTGTTTTGATCGTCTATTCCTGGTGTTGACAAATTCACTCGTCGTGATGGGTGAGTTTAAATCCGGTTCGGAGCGCGTCTGACTCAGTATGTTAGGTTGAGACTTAGGCGGAGTACGTTGTACGCTTGCCATTGTAAAACAACTCGACAATAATAATACAGTCTCGCTACCACTTTCGTAGCCGATGTACAGTACGTAGCAGTCGTAGCAGCAGGTTCGTCGCAGATGGTTCGTAGCGCGTAGATCGTAGCAAGTAGGCGGATGACGTCAGGCGCGCGTAGACGTTGTACCGGTAATTAGAGGTCCACCGCTACTTGCACGGTGGCGCAGTGGCTAGCGCCTGAGTCTCCCACGCACACGGTCCGGGTTCGCGTCAGCAAATCACAAACACTTTTTCAAGCACAATTCAATCGTCAATAATAGAAATAGTTCTGTCTCACTTTAGGACCGCCCACTGGGAGGACACCAAAGGTATAAGTGTCACAAGAGTGACAAGGAATCGAAAATCTTAGAATGCCACCAATCACGTAATTTACAAACAAAAAGCGCAGGGACAACCGACACACGTCCACCCGTCAGCTCGTTAATCGGCCGAATCCTTAGATACCTAATACCTTAGAATGTCTGTGTACTTGTAGCTGTGATAGATACAATGTATCTTGTAAAATAAGTAGGTCCTTCAAACCAGTAAGACATTGACGTAGGTACCTACTTAGGCCAAACAATAAAAAGTAATGATTTTTAACTATGGGTAGATACTTATTTTAAGAATTAATCACTGCTTATTTAGTTATTAAAGTAAGTACCTATCTGTATGAAATAAGCACATGTAAAATCTCGGGGTTTATGAATTATGAAGGATCAATAGGGAAAAAAAAACGTAGGTATGTGCGGAGGTCAAGGAAAGGTCACTTAGCTGCATTGGCCAGGCTGCTGTACGGCGACTTCGGTTGATATCACTGTGTCTAGACCGTAAACCAGGTGTAGGCTGCAATGGCTGAACCTCCAAATACTCCAAGATATCGTTTCTTGATGTAGCAGAGCTGTAGCTTAGTTGGTCAAGCTGACCGGGCTTCGTATTTCTTGATAGTTTTGCTTTGCGAAAGGTCCTGTCACGGTCGCCAAATTTTATGTCTCGAATTGGACATAAATGAAACCTCCGGATAGTTTTATACTTGTATTTCGATACAGAAAAGGTTTTTTACAATTATTTAGTGGAGTGATCAACGTTGTGCTAATAGTGAATATAATAAGAAAAAATATGTGGGGTATCTGATAAAAACTAAGAAAATAAAAAGCAAACTCCTAACTATTTACTGCGTCTCGTTTAGACGAAGCTTGTTGCTATAAATGTAGCACTAGGCGCCAACAGCCTGCATAGTGCATACATTACCGTTACATGCTACTGCACGTTGCTGGCGAGTGTTGGCTAATGCCGCGTATCGGCAATCAGCTAAAAGCATCGCAAACGACCTGCGCGCACGTCACCCAGCACAAGCACACTTACCTGCTATGTATTGTAGTTACAGCACAATCGCTACCTACCTCGCGACACATTATAATAACACAAGTCCGCTGCAACGGCCTAAGTGAATAGAAATATAAGTTAACTAGCGACCCGCTCCGGCTTCGCACGGGTGCAATGGAGAAACACTGATAATTTTAGAGCCATTATTTCTCGTAAAAAGTATAGGATAAAAAGTGGTTATTGTGGATTATCCCTAAGAGATAGACATATACCATCGCGGACTTTTTTGTAGATCTTTTTAAGGTGTACAATACTGTAGTACAGACGCCAGCACATCAAGCTACTACAATCTGTCAGATTTCTTTAATAGATTTTCTACTTTATCGCTAAAGCATAAGGTTCAAAGTTGATTGGGAAAATCTGACAGTTTCGGGTAGCTTGATTTGCTGGCTTCTGTACATTATTTTGATCTATCTCGACGGGTTCAGCCAGCGTTTACAATGTAAGCGCAAAAAAATGTGTTTATTTACGACATCACATTAGAAACCTCTAAAATTATCAGTGTTTCTCTACTATATTATGCATGTATTATACATATAAACCTTCCTCTTAAATCACTCTATCTATTAAAAAAAACCGCATCAAAATCCGTAGCGTAGTTTTAAAGATCTAAGCATATATAGGGACAGACAGACAGGGAAGCGACTTTGTTTTATACTATGTAGTGATATATTATGCATGTATTATACACATAAACCTTCCTCTTAAATCACTCTATCTATTAAAAAAAACCGCATCAAAATCCGTAGCGTAGTTTTAAAGATCTAAGCATATATAGGGACAGACAGACAGGGAAGCGACTTTGTTTTATACTATGTAGTGAAGTGAAGTAACGTACACTCCGAGCGACGTACACGACGATGACACGATTTGTAAGCGCGGCCGCAGGCTTGTGTAAGTTGTGAGTTTGGCCTCGCATGCAACTGTTACCGACGTAATATTGTTTGCGGAAGTTTTTAATTAAACTTGTACCTTGCAGACTGTTTGCTATTGTATTTGAGTGGAAGTTTTTACTGCGTGCCCGTGCCTACCCTTGTAATAATGTTGCTTGTGTGTTGGTTACACTACATTCATACATACTGTAGCGAAATAAATAAAAAGACATAATCCCTTCGCCACTGAACACGTATAATTTATCATGATAAAACAATCCGAATCTAAAAAAGGTGTTTAAAATAGTATAAAAATACAACTCGTTGGTAAATTGTCACAGTATTCTGACGGGCTTATTAAATTCTAAGAGAAGTAAGAAATTACTTTAGGTTTTCGTATCTTAAATTATATTTTTAAGACAAGTAGGGATAGGTGACCAGTTAAAATGCGGTTGCAACCGAATCCCCATTGCATCCACGTAACTAAAATTAGGCCGCATCTAAAAGGTATTAAGCCCGCTGTATTCTGTGTTTTAAACTTCGTAATCACTTTAAAAAAATATCACAGACTGGGAGTCGTTTTTGAAGTTTAGGATCTGTACGGTTCAGGTACAGTTTAGTAAACTACATACGCAGCAACCTACTTACTTAATTCACTTATAATAGCGTTAAACATACTTTTAGGTCAGTTGACAAATTACTACTATCGCGAACACTGCGGATTAGCGTCCAATCTTTACTTGTAAATCGGGCTACTTAATAAACCTTTGAGTGTTACTAAAATCCGTGGTTTCCGTCAACTCACCTAAACTAACTCTAACTACTTCAAGTGCGCGAACTATAACTTATTGTACAAGTGTAGGGTGCCAGTTACTTCCGGACCTTACATTTAATGGTCCTTCGAGCCTTCGTGTATCTTAGTGTGTTTGTCTCTCTTGTTGCGGTAGTGAATCGGTTGGATTGAGAAGGCGCACATACCTAGCTAGAGTATAGGCACATTGAGTACCGGAACCAACTTCAACTACTGGATGAGTCTTCGACAACTAGAGGAGCCTTCAACTACCAGAACTAATTATAGCCTTACTACTACTGCTATACAATATATACTTCTACTGAACTTACTCAGATTAACTAATTGAGAAACTCAAGATGAGCGAAATTTCTCAACAGAATGAAGTTTTCGAGTCAATCAAACGTCTCTGTACTAACTATCAAAAGGACAGTACGACTCGGAAAGGAAAAGAATACTTAACTCAAAGGTTAGTGACATTGGAAAATCTGTGGCAAGATTTTACAAGCAGGCACAATCTACTTCTGGAACGGGAGGATAAAGGTATTAAATATTTTATTGAAAAAACAAAGCATCTTTACCAAACTACTAGATTTGATATACTACAGCGGCTGCTGGGTGTTGATGGGAAACAAGGAGAAGTTGTCATCCCGCATCCCCAGGGAACAGATACGAAGACCAAAGAACTATTGGATCGCCAAGAGTGTCACATAAAGGCACTGGAGCAAGCAATGTCGAAAACTGATGTAGACTGTGTAATAGAGAAATGGGAGCTAGAAGATCATTTAAACGAACTAAAAAGGTCTAAACAGCTGGGAACCGATTATCGTGTATTTTATGGGACAGAAATTGGACTCAACATCTTACTCTGAATACACAAGAGAGCTAGAACAGCCAAAGGAGGTCCCAGAGTTGGGTGAATTTTTGGCCTTTCTGGAGTCAAAATTCATGGTGCTGGAATCAGCTAGAGGTTACCAGAAAGAAGCTACGAGTCAACAGAAACCGGCTTACAACAACAAAATGAGATACAATTCGCAAAAATCATCTGAATCCAACAGAATAGAAGCCTCTAGAATATATCATACGTCATTCGGTAAATGCCCTTTGTGCAGCGGTTTTCATGTGCTAATGCAATGTCAAAAGTTCATTGACATGGAAACACGGCAAAGAAATGACACAGTAAGGAAACTGCAGATTTGCAAAAAATGTCTCTATAAGCATAAAGACACCGATTGCGCGTCAAACAAAACATGCAAAGAGTGCAACAAACCTCATCATACATTATTACATTACACAGCGCTAAAACTGACACCGAGGTCTAATATGAATCACAATAATACGGATCAGCGTTTCCAACAACGAGAACATCGACCTTCAACAACAGCTGATCAGCATAGTTCGAACCATTTATCAAACAAGAACATTACGGAAATTTTACTTACAGTTGAAATTCAAGTAAAGAGGTCGACGGGAGACTTTATAACGCCGCGAGCTTTACTTGACCAAGGGTCACAAGTAAACCTCATCACAGAGAATGCGGCACAAAGATTAAAACTTCCTAGAAAAAGGTTGAATGCCACGATCTCCGGCGTGGGTACTATATATGGAGATTGTAAAGGACGATTACATCTGGAATGTAAATCACACTGCACCGACTTCGCATTCCCCACTAACGTCCTCATAATAAAAAAAAATTACGAATAACTTACCGAACAAAACTTTCAAGAAAAGCAACTGGCCTCACTTACAAGGCTTACCACTAGCGGATCCTGATTTTAACTTATCAAGGAACATAGACTTACTGCTGGGAGCGGATATCTACTCTGAGGTAATACTAGAAGGGGTCATAAAGGGAGATACTCAAACGCCGACGGCCCAGCAGACCCGTTTAGGCTGGATACTATGCGGGAAACTAGAAACCTTCAACTGTAAAGTAGCACTAATCAACCTAAATGACTTAAAGACATTCTGGGAAACTGAAGACATCCTCCAAAATGATGAAGATACATCAAGAGATGACTGGTGTGAAGCTTACTACAAAACTACTACTAAACGAGATTCCAGTGGAAAATATGTTGTGAAAATGCCAATGATCTCTGGCCACGAAGAAAAACTGGCAAAATCAAAATCTATTGCAATTTCGCAATTTTTACAACTGGAAAAAAAATTTGAGAGAAATTCTAAACTCGCTTCAATGTACAAAGACTTTATTCGCGAATATATCGAATTGGGTCACATGAAGCCTTCAAACACTACACTCGCCAAAGGTCAAGTTTTCCTGCCGTATCATGGGGTACTAAGAGAACTACAACTAAACTGAGAGCAGTTTTTAATGCTTCACAGAAAACTACGGGTGGTTGTAGCCTTAACGATGTCATGGAAAAGGGTCCTAACCTGCAAAAAAGACATCCAGGCATTAATACTACAATGGCGAGACTACAAATACGTCTACACAGCGGACATAGAAAAAATGTACCGTTCCATATGGTGTCACCCTGAACATCAGCAACTACAAAAAAATATTTGGAGATATCAACCAACAGACATTTTAAAAGAATACCAACTTCAAACACTGACATACGGAACAAAGAGTGCTCCTTGGCTGGCGATGCGAACACTTAAACAACTAGCTATTGATGATGGTCACAAATACCCCAAGGCCGCTGAAATACTGCAAAATCACTTCTACGTCGATGACCTCATTAGTGGTCACAATTCGATCGAGCAAGTAAGGGAAATCCAAACGACTATAATCGAACTACTAAAAGGAGGAGGAATGAATTTGCGCAAGTGGTCAATCAACGATCCTGAGCTTTTACGACACTTGGATGAAGATCAAATATCAAAGGATATTCGACTTCAAAAGCTCTGGAACAATGAAAACTTTGGGGCTGAGTTGGAATCCAAAGGAAGACATCTTCTTATTCAACTGGACCTTGGACGACTGCAACAAAAGATCACTTACTAAAAGAAAACTACCGTCATGAATATCACGACTCTATGATCCCTTGGGTTGGCTAGCACCTATAACTGTGCTAGCTAAATTACTATTCCAAAGGGTGTGGATGACTAAGATAAGCTGGGAGGCCGACCTACCAAAACAATTGCAAAACGAATGGTGGGAGCTAAACAATGACCTACATTCCATCAAAAACATTAAAATAAACAGATGGATTAGCAGTATGCAGAAAACTATACAACTACATGGATTTTGCGACGCCAGCGAGAAAGCATGCGCTTGTGTTATATACAGCCTAGCAATAGACGAAAAGGGCAATCCCAGGACTACCTTGCTAGTGTCAAAGACCAGGGTGGTTCCGATTACACAAAAAACTTCGTTACCTAGGCTTGAACTATGCGGCGCACTACTTTTAGCTCAACTCATGGATAAGGTGGAGAAATCACTAACGGAACATAACGTATCAGTCTACAGCTGGTGCGACTCTAATGTAGTCCTAGCTTGGATTCAGGGAGACCTCTCAAGATGGGAAAGATACGTAGCTAATAGAGTAGAAAAGATAAAAGCCGTAATTCCATCTCAAAAATGGTGTTACGTCCGATCGGAACTTAATCCTGCTGACTGCGCTTCAAGAGGCTTGTTACCGAACAAACTTGTGGGATTCAAATTATGGTGGGATGGACCCCCGTTTATAAGAGACTTCGCAGAATCAGAAGCTCCTCGTAACGTAAACTACTACTTAACTACAAATGTCGCGCGCAGAATCGAACCTGAAAACATCAGAGCGCAAACCTACAACACTGAAAACTTTGTTTATAAGCTGTTAAATAGCCACAGTTCCTTGACACGAATAACAAGAATTGCTGCACGTATATTACGATATTTTACATCACTAAAGCAGAAATGCCGACCAAGTACTACACACTTAACAACAAACGACCTAAAATACTCAGCAGAATACATATTGAAATATGTCCAACAAAGTGAGTTTGCGCAAGAATACAAACAACTACGACACAACCAAAATATTTCGCCTAAAAGCAATATTTATAAATTAAAACCTCTACTTGATAAACAGGGAATTATTCGCGTGGGCGGAAGACTTCAACATTCTATTCTACCTGCTAATATGAAAAATCCAGCAATTATACCTAACTCCAGTCGCTACACCGAACTACTTATCGAACAAGCACACCTGAACACACTTCATGGCGGAGCCCGACTCACTCTGACCTACCTACGGCAATGGTACTGGATAGTATCTGGAAATCGGGCTGTAAAGGGAAAACTACGCCTCTGTGTAAAATGTCATCGTTTCAACTCTACTGAAAACGCTCAACTTATGGCTGATCTTCCAAAACAAAGAATAACACCAAGTCGTCCATTCACTCACACTGGTGTTGACTTTACTGGTCATGTAGATGTGAAGCTTAACAAAGGCAGAGGAGTGAAAACCTCAAAAGCCTACATCGCCGTTTTTTTTTGTATGGCTACTAAAGCTGTACATATTGAATTAGTTTCCGAACTAAGCACGGAAGCTTTTATTGCGGCGTTTCAAAGAATGTGTGCTCGGCGCGGAACGCCTGCACATATGTACTCAGACAATGGCACTAACTTTATTGGAGCATCCAAAGTGCTGAAAGAGGATTTCAAAAACTTCAAAAAGCTTCTTTCTCCTGAGTTCTTCGACGAGATCGGGAAACTAGAAGTTCAGTGGCACTTCAACGCCCCTGCCTGGCCTAGTGCGGGCGGAATATTCGAGGCAGCCGTTAAATCACTAAAACATCACCTGCGGCGAGTTTTAGGAGAACAAAAACTTACTTGGGAAGAATTCACCACTTTACTAGCAAAAATTGAAGCTTGCATGAACTCAAGGCCCCTGTGCCCGCTAACAGAAGACCCAGAAGAATTTTACAGCACTCTTAGGGCCGGGACACATAAACACGATACGACGTCGCGTCGTGCTACGACGTATATGATGGTATGTGATGGACTGGATGGTATATGATTTTACTCCGTGGACGAAACGATGCCGCGTCGTAGCACGACGCGACGTCGTATCGTGTTTATGTGTCCCGGCCTTTACTCCCGGCCACTTTCTAACTGGCAGCGCTACGTTGTCATTACCCCAACCGGAGCCTGACGACAGAAAGATGGATTTGAGAAAACGATGGCAACTAACGGAACACATGCTAGACCAGTTCTGGAAAGCGTGGGCCAACGATTACTTAAGCACTTTACAGACTCGATGCAAGTGGAACAAAGAAACACAAAACCTCAAAATTAACGATGTAGTACTAATCAAGGAGACAAACTTACCGCCTGGAAAATGGGCCATAGGACGAGTAATGGAAACTCACCCTGGCAAAGATGGTTTAGTACGAGTGGCAACCATCAAAACCAAGACAGGAATGATAAAACGACCTGCTGTCAAACTGTCGCGATTACCAATACAAGAAAATCAGCCAGCTACGGAAGAAACAAAAGAAAAGAACACGAGTCAAAGAAGAAAGGGTACAAGAGCCGACAGGAAAAGTCTACTGTCTCTTCTTCTTATAACTATGATAGGAATGATGGGCATTGCACAATCAGCACCCATCACAAGCAACTACAAACTGACATCCATAATAAATAACCAACCGATCTACTTTGATGAAGCTGGAAAATTACAACTCATAAACGATGAATGGACGCTACTGATCTATTACAACCTAACAACGTACTGGCAAGCTACAAAGAACATCAACATCTACATTAACCAAATTTATAGCTTATGCCAAAGAATAGTACACGAGCACATGCCGTGTGAACCCGTGGTCAGCCACCTGCATCATGAACTGCGCCACCTGGAAAACTACAACTCCATGCTGCTTTCTCAGCATTCATGACAAAAACGAGGCTACTTTGACGGAGTTGGGAAACTAGCTAGTACACTATTCGGCGTCCTGGATGTAGATTTCGCAAAAAAGTATGAGAAGGACATTCAAAACCTACAAAATAACGACAACTACCTGCTACAATTGATGAAAAATCAAACATTGATAATAGAAGCTGAAAACAACGTAATAAAAAGCAACACGGAGTTCATGCACATTTAACACAATCCAAAGTTACATGAACCAGACTTGCAGCGTTATCACAAAGATTGAGAACAGAGCGCAAATATTATACACAATAAACGATGTGAATTCTGCAGCTGTATCATCAACTTTAATTTTGAACGATTTACATAGAAATCAGGAAATGCTAATGAACGCAATAACCAACATCTACCGAGGCCGTCTGGATACCCACTTGTTCTGGATCTCAAGTTATAGAGCAACTAAACATAATTTCGGGAAAACTACCACAGGGACTAGCTCTACCCATAAAAGACATACAAAATGATTTCAGAGACATATACGAACTAATCCATGTCAAAGCTCGGATTACCAACAATTACATGCTGTTCGATCTACATATTCCTCTCTTTAGTGATGAGGACTACAGAATATACCGGGTGATACCTATACCTTTCCTGAGACAAGGCAAGTTAAAAATGGTGCAACCCTACTCCAACTTCATCGCCATAAACTTCGTCAAAAACTCGTACATCACTATGGAAGAGCAGGACATGCATCAATGCACGCCACACGGAGAAAACGAATACACTTGCATTTCACGTCAACCAGTATACAACTTGCATGATAAAAGCGCACCTTGTGAAGCCAAAGCATTCAGTCAACAAACGTCACTATCATGTGTAATAAATGACGTAACATGCAAAGAAACATGGTTCAAATTACATAAACCTAACCTATGGCTATTTACGTTGTGCGACAAACAGCTGATACGCGTCATATGCACCGATCAAGTTACGCCGGCGGTCATTAACGGTACCGGGGTAATAGCCTTGAAACCAAAGTGCTTACTTCAAAAGAAAGACGCGACAATATTCACATACAACCATTTAGGAAGCAACTTCTACATGAGAGCGGACATTGAAGTACCCATTATGAACTCAACCATCAACAATTTATTCGATATAAGTTAAAACGCACAACTGAATATGACAGAGCCGGAAGCATCCGCAAAAAGTATCCAAAATGTAGAAACCCAACTAGCTCGCCAGAAAGAGAATGAGAACCTACCGAATAAGTCAGAGATCTCAAATCATGACGTTTACCTCTATTCTGTGACTTCTTTGCTGATGGGAGGATCTGCTCCGTTTGTTCTTTACATCTCATAAAGAAACGGTGGTTTAAGAAGACTAAGAAGCAACAGAAACCTAAAGAAGGTATAGACAATCACGTGGACATCGAAATGCGCGAAATGCGTAATTCGACAACCTCAGCTAACCCGACACCAGTGGAGCCTATACAGCGACGTGAGGCCGAAAAACTATTCCACTTCGAGGAAGTGTCAAATTAATGCTGACATCATGATACAGACCTGAATACTTGATGTTTACTTCCTTATTTATATTTAACTAGCGACCCGCCCCGGCTTACATGTATTGTATTATACATATAAACCTTCCTCTTGAATTATTCTATCTATTAAAAAAAACCGCATCAAAATCCGTTGCGTAGTTTTAAAGATTTAAGCATACATAGGGACAGACAGCGGGAAGCGACTTTGTTTTATACTATGTAGTGATATTCTTTTATTTCTTTTTAATGTGCCTTTTTAAACTTTTCTTTTACATTTTCTCACTTTATGTAATGGATGCTCATCACGCTTCTGCCCTCGGGAGCATGTACGGTTCAGGTACAGTTTAGTAAACTACATACGCAGCAACCTACTTACTTAATTCACTTATAATAGCGTTAAACATACTTTTAGGTCAGTTGACAAATTACTACTATCGCGAACACTGCGGATTAGCGTCCAATCTTTACTTGTAAATCGGGCTACTTAATAATAATAATAATAATAAATAATAAATAAAATCGTTTATTTATATAAAGGGGATAACATTTACACTTTAATACCTTAACAATTACGATAGCGCACAGTTGCTAATTTGCCTGAACTAGGTTGAACCTGTGCTTCAGGCTAGAAAATGCATGAATTCTTAATGTAATAAATTAACACTGAGTTTAACGTAAAAACTAAATTAAAACTTAGATAAATAAAAGTAAAATAGTATGTTAGCAGTTTTATTTGCAGACAATAAGTAGGTCTTCTGTCTGTGCATAGTCGAGGGTTAGTAAATACTTAAGTATAATTTTTTTACAGTTATAGTAATTTAGTTTATAGATACATAGTTTTCTATTTAATCTATTGTACAGGAATGGGCCTAGGAAAGTTAAAAATCTTTCTACAAAGACATGTTTTGAGGTTGCATTAGATAAGCATACAAGATCATTCCGTCTCTTGTTAGTATTGTCGGCATTGTAGGCAAGCATGGTGTGCTGTTTTAATACTAAGTGCATAATGGAAAGCTGGCGAACGGTTAGTACATTGCAGGATTTATATAGCAGAGCGGTGGGAAAAAAGAAGGGATGGAAATTTGCTACCTTTAAAATAGCTCTCTGAGCTCTTTCAAGAGGAAGCAAATTAGTTTTTGATGCACCACCCCAAGAAGTGATACAGTATTGAATAATAGATTGACATAGGGCCAAATAAACTTGTGTGATTAATTTTGAATCGGCTAATGTTCGCAATTTTTTAAAAACATATATTAGTTTGCGCACTCTTTTTACTAGGCTTTCAATATGTTTTTTAAAAGACAGTGTGTCATCCATTATTACCCCCAGGTATGTTATGTTGCTCGTTTTGTGTATAAAAGGACAATTACACATAGTGATTGTGCGGTTACCACATTGATGGGCATATAAGTAAGGGTTAGTAATACTGAGTTGAGATTTGCGCGTGGAGAAGTGAATATATTTGGTCTTGTCGGCATTTAATGTTAGTAAATTGCTATGTAGCCAATTAGTCACAGTATTAAAACCTAGTTGAGCGATTTTGAACAAATCGATACTGGTTTTTGCGCTAAATATTAACGCCGCGTCGTCGGCATAGGATATTATTTTTCCGTCTTTAATATTTAGATTACACAAGTCGTTAATGTAAATAAGGAAGAGGGTGGGGCCCAGAATACTCCCCTGGGGAACACCAAAACCAGTATTTTTCTGCTCATCGCTAGTAATATTATCTATTCTAACACATTGGTACCGGTGGTCTAAATAGTCTGTAAAAAGTTTCAGCGACGTTCCCCTTATTCCTATGATCTCTAATTTCTTCAGAAGAACAGAAACAGACACCGTGTCGAAGGCCTTGGCTAAATCGAGGAAGACTCCCAGGGTTTGGTTTCCTTTGCCGAGTTCTTCTGAAATATAATCAGTCAGGCTATGCACCGCATCAGCTGTGGACAGTTTGGCTCTAAAACCAAATTGCGCAGGGGATAAGATGTTGTTTTTTTCAAGGTACTGAACTAGTCTACTGTTTATAATTTTCTCTAGTATTTTTGAAATCGAGGGGAGTAAGGATATCGGCCTATAATTATTAACTACGTCTTTACTTCCAGATTTAAAGATAGGGATTACAACTGCCTTTTTTAGACAGCTAGGGAAAATTCCTTCGGAAAGACAGATTCGAAATATATGCGTTAAGGGAGGTACCAAAATATGCTTAAAGAGTTTAAGAATCTTATTGCTTATATTATCCCATCCAACTGCACAGTCGTCTTTTAGCCCAGAAATGATTCGGGTTATTTCATCTTCATCAGTATCTAACAAAGCAAAAGATTTTGGGTTACAGCTATTGCTTGATTTTTGGCAATATGGTTGGCCGCAGTATTTTGGAATCTGTTCGGCAAGAGTTTTCCCAACATTTACAAAATAATTATTTACATTGTTAGCTGATAAGAGTTGTGATGGATTAGCCAGCAATAAACTCGAATTTGATTCACGCTGTTTAGATATATTAGTGACCTTTTTAATATGTTTCCAAAGTTGCTTGGTATTTTTACCTGCTTTGTTTAATTCAGTTTTATCGTAATTAATTTTTAAATTCTTTAGGAGATTGTTACAGAAATTCCTGTATCTTTTATAGGTGGTTTGAATTATTAGATTATCAGGGTATCTTTTAGTTTTCTGATGAAGTTTATCTCTGTGTCTTATACACCGAATTAGTCCTGGAGTAATCCATGGTTTAATATTATAAAATTTCTTATTTACTGTAGAAACTGTCGTGTTACGTAATATTGCTTGTTGAACATGTTTTATTAAGTACGATAAAGACGAATTAGCGTCAGCAGTATTGTAAATGAGGCTAAAATCAATGTTGCACAAATCATATTCGAGTTTGTTTGTGTTTAATTTACTAGTAGTCTGAGGACGATTTAGCTTAGGCAGCGTTAAATTTACGTTTAGTAAGACTGCGTGATGGTCAGTAATTGTTGAGTTAGTAACGAGCGTAATGCATGATAAGCTGGTTTTGATCATCATATGATCGAGGCAGGAACCGCTTTGATGAGTAGGCAATGTGTGAGCGGGGAGAAAACCATGGTATGAGCAGATATTAAGGTAATCTTGGGTCCCTGCATCGCAGTTTTCGGAGCCAATATTGATATTTAAATCACCTGTTAGTATAACATTCTTAAATGGGCTAAGTGATTGAAAAATCTGGTTTAAGGAATTGTTAAAAAGATCTAAGTTTCTAGAGGAAGGGGATCTATACATAGCGATTATCGCTGTGGTTGTACCAATTTTAATGACTAAACAATTACTCATACAGTCTTGTAGAGTATGTTCCTCGACTGTGACCTTTAACAATTCCTTAGCAAAGACCACCACACCATCGTTTTGATTGTGGTTTATTGTGGTATGCAATAAGTTGTACCCCGGTATTACTGGGAGGTTATCGTGGCGATTAGATAGCCAGCACTCGGTAAGTACCATTATATCACAATCAAAGTTAAGTCTATGAAGAAAAATATTAAAGCTATCTATGTTCTTATAAATACTACGAATGTTTTGGGTCAGTATGGTTAGCGAATTTTGATAGTCGGAAAGATATTGTCTGCAGTCCTCAACGTCACATGTCTTTGAAATTGTTAAAAATGTGTTATCTATATCGGTAATTAAATTATCATCCATACTAAACTAAAATTACAACAATAAATTAAGTCTAAAATATAAACTAGTGTGTGGCGCTCTTAGGCGCCCTCATAGTCTATGGAGTTAATGTACCTGTATTCGGCAGCTTTTTTAGCAGGGCAATCTGTGTCTCCCGTCTTATGGTTGGCTTGTTTTTTAAAGCGCGAACATGTAGCACATTTTGGCGGATTGGCTTTCTTTGTGCAGTCTTTGATGGTGTGCCCTTCTTCACTGCAATGACCGCATGTAGGGGCAGCAATTTTGCATGTTTTGGCTGCATGACCATACTGCTGGCACATATAACATCTAGTTACCAGTGTGAAGTCTCGCACCGGACAGGACGTCCAATTTATACATAATCTGTCCTGTGTGATGAGGGCCTTGCGAATGATGGCTGGAACTTCTATAATATAGTTGCAGTTCCCAGCATCCTTCCTGCCAGATTTGTGGCTCAGTTTTATGGAGGTCAAAAATGTATCTTGGGACATAGTCGGCAGTTTGTCGGTCAAGTTCTGTTCATAGATACATTTATAAACCTCATTTTCAGACATGGATGAGGGAACTCCTATAACTATAATGCGAGGGTTGCGCTTTTTAGGTTCGTCGACGGTAAGCCCTGACGAAGCGTGTTGGACTGTTTGCTTGAGCTTATCTAGGTCATCTTTGGTCTCAGTGCTGATTATCAATCCTCCTTTTCCTATTTTCCGTACGCCTCGTACTTTCAGCTTCATTTCTCCAGGGCATATGATTTTTTGGACCATGGTCTTGGTTTCGTCACTGGTCTTTGTGCTATCTGAGGGATAAATCGCCACGGAGCTAAAAGTATTAGGACGAACAAAGCTGTTGGACCCCTTCTTCACCATATCTGCAAAAGATGTACCCGCACTCTGCTTCGTACAGGACTCCTGAATCGTCCGGTTCATCTCCGTTATACAGTCGGATAGGTCTCGAGCTTCGGTCATGGTTTTAAGAGAGGTATGGGTTTGTATGGCTTTTTGCTTTAACGACTGGTACTGAACAGCCATTTGCGAAACTCCATGTCCAACTTTCCGGCAAAGATTGCTTATTTTGAGTTTCTGCTCAGTGTTAAGCTTACCATCAGAAGCAATAGCGCACACCTCATTCAGGTACTGGTCAATTGATGTCATCCAGTTCTGGATCTCTGGAGTGGACACTACTTCAATGGTGTCATCTCGGTCTTGGTCCTGTCTTGCTTGTCGGGGCGGTGTCGGTACCGGTGTAGGTACCGGGGTTGGTACGGGGGTCGGTGTCGGTGGAGGGCTGCGTCGTATCATCGCACTCCGATTAAAGGGGCTGCCTTCCATATAGCAGAATATTTAAAAATAATCTAGTCAGTTCATTATTTACACTTGTCACTTAAAATGTTTTCCTATATAACACGCTAATACACTAAAACTAGGTCACTATTTATGCAAACGTTAATTTATTTTATTTTTAAAAATGCATTGATGAGCACGTCTGTATACAATGCGATTCAAATAAGCAAAAAATAAACCTTTGAGTGTTACTAAAATCCGTGGTTTCCGTCAACTCACCTAAACTAACTCTAACTACTTCAAGTGCGCGAACTATAACTTATTGTACAAGTGTAAGGTGCCAGTTACTTCCGGACCTTACAGGATCTTTATTTATATTAGGATAAACTAGACTACTAGAAGAAGGAAAAAAATATTATTTATCCGCCAAATCTTCTCTCTGAGGTTCCATCGTGACGACGTGACTCTGTCAGTAGTCTCAGTATCCTAGACGAAAACTTCCCAAACTTTAAGTGATTGTATGATCAAATCTGCTCGCTCTTTGCTGCAATTTAGCCAGGAGCAAAATGGTAGGAGAGTGGAGCCGAAAATTCGGCTTGCAAAATCTTCGGCGAAACTTAGGGCAAATAACGTACAATAAGAACTCGAGTAGCAAGCAGAATCTCTTATACCAAAAAGGTGTAGAATTATGGATACCAGAAAACTAAAAAGGAATTCACGGTTTGTTTTTCGACGGGAATGACGACTCGCCGATTTTTGTAGAGAAAGTCTTAGAATAATCAAAAACACAGAAAAACATACCCCGATCCAAAAAATCAGCAACACAACACAACACTTACAAAATAGAATTAAAGGTAAAACTTGGGTCTTCATACATGAAAATTTAGGCGTAGAGGTTCCAAAATATTAGGATGGCACAAAAGTAATAATAATAATAATAATAATAATAAACTTTATTGTCTCAAGAAGATACATACAATGGTAAAACACATGAGTTTTAATGAAACACTCTACAAAATTATTTCAATCTAATTTAATATCTTAAAATATGACTACCTAATTCTATATTTATTTGATTTTATTTTGCATGCCTTACGGTAGAATCACTTGAAACATCTATTTTAATAACTACCTAACTAACTAATACTATTGTAACAATGTTTTCTGCAAAAATAAATTAATAGATTTGATTTGATTAGAACTCTATACATTTCCTTCTTCAAGTTAATTGTTTTCGATAATATTCTAAAATGTTGTAGAACATTCTAGGTCCTTGTGATGTGGGGGTATATGAAGCCGCCCTCGCGATCGGTTCAGTTAGTTTGAAGAAAAATGGACGAGCGACAAGTTCGAACGGCTGACAATATCAACCCTGCATTGGGCGCTGGAAGTACAAGCCATGCGACGGTGTCCCGATGGCTTGACCATTTTAAATCAGGAGACAGGAGCCTTGAAAGTCAGCCACGCTCAGGACGACCACCCGCAGTGAATGATGACGATTTATGCCGCGAACTGCAGTCGAATCTGGATGCTACCACTCGTGAATTAGCGGAAGCACTTAACTGCAGTCACCATGCCGTAGAATACCATCTGCGTGAGCTTGGGTATCGAAAAGTTTTGGCTCGGTGGATACCGCACAGCCTTACAGACGCCAGTCGTGCAGTCCGTGTCGCTATCTGTGAATCACGTTTGCTGCGACCCCGACGTAAAGAGTTTTTGTCTGATCTGGTTAGTGGAGATGAATAATGGATTCATTACGAGAACGATACACGTGCTTTTTGGCTGCCTCGAGAAGAAACACCACCAACTCAACCGAAGCTGAGTCAAAAGAACCGCTTAAAAGTTCTGCTTTGCTGTTTCTGGGAGGCGCAAGGCATGCTTTTTTATGAATTATTACACAACGAAACTATAAACGCTGACAAACACTCGACCTCACGTCGCATCTGCCGTTCGCCAACAGCTGGAGAACTTTGGCTGGGAGACGATACCCCACCTACCTTATTCCCCAGACCTCGCCCCATCAGACTATCATTTGTTTAGAGCCCTGAAACTACATTTGCGGGGTAAACAATTTAATGATTTCTCTGATGTAGAGGCGGAGTTGAACCACTTTTTATTTATTTATTATATTTAAGGATTACCAACGAGATTCATTACTATTATCTTTTACCATTATAGAACTTGTGTAATATAAATATTCCTATAATGCACACTCAATCACATGTAACCACAGCTTACACATTATCGAGTAAACATGCTCTGAATACATAATTAAATTATAACTACATTAAAAAAATCAATAAACATGCTAATAAGAAATTTACATGATTTTATAAAAGATTAAAAATTACATTAATAACATACAATAAAACATTTTTTTTTTATAAATAGGAATTAAAAAGCATACTTAGTTTAAAATTAAATTATTAATTAAATAATAATAAAAAAATGATAATTTTTTTCGAGGCACAGCCATCAGAGTTCTGGGCGAAAGGCATCCAAACTTTGCCGGATTGTTGGCAAGAAGTCTTAGATGCTAATGGTGAGTACATAGTGATTACATCAATGACTAAGCTTTTTGTATAGTAATAATAATAAAAAAGTGGCAACACTGATTCGTCAACCACGTACATTTTTTTTTTTTTTTCATATCTCATATTTCCCGTTTTTATTCATTTTCCTAAGTCTTGTATGGTAATATCATATAAAACCTTTTGGAATCAATAAAACATAAATCAATAATCATCAATAACCAAAAATAAAATGAAAAACCTAATAAGCATCGGAAAAATTAAAAATGACGGTGTCAAATTCGACCTCCGAAGCAAATAAAGTGAAGATTATGAAAACGAAATAATGTTGACGAGATCAGCGGCTCGCCGTGCACGCCTACCGTCTCCGGACTCTTCGATCAGCTCCGCCTCGCCGCCGCCGGAACCCAGCCCCACTGTGAGCGTGTAGTGAGCAGCGCATGAGATGGACATAATCCATCAATGACAATGTCATGCGCTTATACTATGGGGCTACAGAAGGAGGAAACAATCTGACCGCGTACTGCGGATGCTCTCTCTTCTTCAGGTGCTTGAGCCAGCTGTCAACGTTTCGGCACAACGATTGTCGGATCAGGTGCGGGTCATCCAACGTAATCACATGTTACATGACACTGTACTTGATCGCTTGCGAAGTGAAATACACAGTAGCCATAATATCGCCCCCCAGTCGCAGACTGCCGCGGTCAAACACAAGTCATGCTGACGAGGGTAGTAATGACAGGGCTACAAACGTAAGTACCCAGTACAATGAGGAATTGAGGAGTGCTTTGGAGGCTGCGATTCGGGAATATCGGTTTATGTCGCCCGAACTTAGACCACGCTTACCTCGTTTGCCCATGCATAACAAAAATAAGACGCTGGTGGCGGTTCTGGATACGCATTTTGATGCCTGCGAAGACCTCACCGATACTCATTAATTTCTGTACTGCGCGGCTGTAGCGGCATGTCGTGTAGCTCACATCAAATTTGCAAATGACTCTAGAGTTACACGACCGAAATCAGCCATACCAGCTTGGCAGTGCAGAACGCCGCACTGGTGGGGCCAGAGCACTCATTGGCAAACTAATTTTTTTTTTTTTTTAGATAACTTTGCCCCACACTAGGAATTTCTCCTGAAATGTGGGTGCGTTTACAAACATTTAAAACTCACATACACAAACAGCCAGACCCGAAACAACCACTTGTAGGTCATACAAAAATGTGTTCCGTGCGGGAATTGAACCCGCGACACGAAGTGCAGCAGTCAATCGCCTAACCACTGCGCCAACCGTGCCGTCACCGGCTGCTTCAGGCAGGGTAATACTCGCCCTAGAGTGATGCGCTTTGTGAGGCGGGCGTTCTCAGGGACTGATATCAGTCCTCAAGACTATATGTCCTGTGTCACGAAGCGCATCGACTTCCTGAAGCAGAAAGTGTATGCATGGGCGAATCGTATTCGTCGGTATAAGCGGCGGAATCGCACCTTCCAGAGTGATGAAAGGTGGGTTTATAGAGGTTGGGAGCGACCAGACCAAGCTGTGGTTGACACGTGCCTGCCGGATGATGATGCCATGTGTTCTTTCTGACGCAATATCTGGTCGGTGCCTGTCAGCCACACCGAAGGTGATTGGGCTCGGGAAGTCGAGCGAGCCTGCGATCTAATGCAAGAAATGAGGGCTATTACTATCTGCCCCCAAGATGTAGCTCGTGAAGTCCGTCCTTTGCGTAATTGAAAGTCTCCAGGACCGAACGGACCGCATAACTTTTGGATCAAATGGTTCTCAAGGTCGCACGCTCGCTTCGCATCTCAGTTCCAGACAGCTTTGGAGTCTGGTTCGTTACCCCAGTTTCTAACAACAGGAGCACTGCGGAACCCAAGAATTATAGGCCGTTTACCGACGGTCTATAAAGTTCTTACATCCATTTTGAGAGCTAAAATTAACAAACATATAGACACCAACCCCATAATGTCTGCCTCTCAAAATGGATGTAGGAACGGGTCCCGCGGTATTAAGGAGCTACTCCTCATTGATATGCCCATTAGCCAACAGGTTCGTCGTTCCCGAAAGGATCTATCGACATGTTGGATAGACTATAAGAAGGCCTATGACTTGGTGCCACATACATGGCTCATAAGGGTGCTGGAGTTGTATAAAATTGACGCAACTCTGCGCACCTTCTTGATGTCGTGTATGAGGCAATGGAGGACGGTCCTTCGCTATCCAGGATGTCGAAATATTCAGAGAAATAACGAACCGATAAGGATCGAGCGAGGCATATTTCAGGGCTATAGTTTGAGTCCACTTTGGTTCTGCTTAGCCTTGAATCCTCTAAGCACACTGCTGGAGGATTCAGGTCTAGGCTATCGGCTGAGGAGAGGTGTTTAGGTTATATCTCACCTCCTCTACATGGACGATCTAAAACTCTTTGCCCCCAACAATTTGCAACTGATGGAGCTATTGAAAGTAACGAAACTTCAGTAGCGCCATCAGGATGGAATTTGGTGTGGACAAATGTGTAGTCATGCATGTAAAGCGAGGCGAGATTGTGGAATCCGTGGGAACCCAACTCTCGGATTCCACAATCCTCCGAACCCTCTCCGCAACCAAAACCTATAAGTACTCGTATTTGGGTATGTCGGAAGCATTAGGCATCAATGTTACTGACATGAAGCAATCGTTGAAGGAGCGCTTCTTTAGCTGCCTGAAAAAAGTACTTAATAGTATTTTATCAGGCGGAAACAAGGTGCGCGCCTTCAATGGTTAGGTCATACCGGTTTTGATGTACTCTTTCGGCATACTTAAATGGACTCAGACTAAACTCGACGCATTGGATAGGAGAGTCTGTACGCTGCTGACTGCAAATCGAATGCATCCCCCAGGGTCATCGGTAATGAGGCTGTATATTCCGCGAAAGTGTGGAGATTGAGGCTTTTTAAACGCTAAGACCCTCCACAATCGTGAGATATACAGTCTCAGGGAATATTTCCTAGAAACCGACGTGGGGGTGCATCGAAATGTGGTCGCGGTGTACAAGGGCCTCACCCCGCTCTCCTTGGCTAAAGAGAATTGGCGCAAGCCAGTAGTGCTTGACACTAATGATCGCATGGAGGTATGGCAGAGTAAGGAGCTTCACGGACGCTTTTTCCGGGCCCTACATGGACCCGATGTGGATATACCAGCGTCCGTAACGTGGCTGCGTTTCGGTGACCTCTTTGGAGAAACTGAAGGTTTTGTCTGTGCAATTATGGACGAAGATAACTTCGACGATGACGAACAATTACCGGAGATTCATTGTGAAAGATGGCACGATTGACATCTTTTGGGCATGCTACCGGCCGGGAGAATCAATCAGGCATATTATCTCCGGGTGTTCTCGTTTAGCTAACGGAGAGTATTTGCATAGACACAACCTTGTAGCCAGGATAATCCATCAGCAACTTGCTGTAAAATACGACCTTGTAGAATCTGAGGTGCCGTACTACAGGTATGTGCCCGACCCAGTTCTCGAAAATGGAAATATCACAATTTACTGGCATCGATCCATCATCCCTGACAGGACTATTGTTGCCAGTAAGCCTGATATAGTGGTGGCGGATCGATCAGAGCGGCGCGCAATGATTGTTGAAATAGCCGTCCCAAATGATGAAAACCTCGTGAAAGCCGAGAAAGACAAACAAATCAAGTAACTTGACTTGGCTCGCGAGGTTGTCGAGATGTGGGATGTGGACTCAGCGATCATTGTGCCGATAGTCGTGACAGCCAATGGATTAATAGCCAAAAGCCTCGACCAACACCTGAGGAGGCTTTCGTTAGGCAGCTGGATCAAGGGCTTGATTCAGAAAGCGGTACTTCTGGACACGGCTCACATTGTCAGGAGGTTCCTCTCTCTGGAGCCCTGACCGCCGGTAGCTTGAACCCTGTTCCCGATACCAGTGGGCTACTATTTTTAATACTTGTAATTTTTTTTTTTATCTTATTGTTTATAAAATTATTTAAAAATGTAATTTAGAAGTATTTAAACGAAATAAAGGAATAATAATAAAAAATATAAAACCAAGTATCTCATTACTTTTGTGCCAACCTTATAAAATGAACTGTGAAAACGTAACATGCAGTACTTACTAATACTGCAATACATACATAAAGTCACGCTTTCTTCCCATGGGGGTAGGTAGAAAATTTTCCTTTTGCTTATTTTACGTTGATACATCTGGTCATACACGCACGCAGGATGCCAGTAGGTTCTACGCACCTGAACTTTCTAAGAGCCTTAACAATAAGGTCCTTCTAGAGAGCCGCCTCCCGGCGTTTCCACTTTACGTTTTGTCGGCCGCTTTTCACTCAACACGATGATGTTGAGAGGATAAGTGATGTAGTGACAAAAATTTTAAAGAGTCTAAAAGACAGTTAGTTCTATAGACTTTGTTTATGTTCTTTTGAACCGCAACGTTACCTGATTACATAACTCCAAGCTTGTCACTCATAGTGTCACCACGCATGCGTCGCAAGGAATGCATGTCCACAGCATTTATTCTTGTTTCATGTCTCTTTATTATAGTAAATACTTATTAATGAACACGCATACAATCAGAATCTGAGTCCAATGAAATTAATTCTATTCCAGCCATCTATCCATTCCATTTTTTTTAATTAATAAAAGCCTGATTAAATCAATAAAAATATTAATCAAAAATATCACTTCAGAAGCTTTTTCATCTCTTAAATACCGACGTTTAATATGTCTCTTCATACGACGTAGTTGTTAACACGTTCCCTCGAGTGCTAAACAAACAAACCCCAGATGAAAGGTATCTCAATCCTAAGCTAAACCAGTGAGTACCTACTCACTAGTACTTACTCACACTCTGCTATCTTCAACCTGCCCGTCGGGGTCCAGTGCGGCTCACACACATCAGTATAAGATTGTATGTGGTTAGACGTCACTGACTTATCTCAGAACCCATCTCCGGCGTGTGCGATACACTGTCTGCATAGTCTCTGGGCTAGTCTCTGGCGGCGCGACTACATCTTGCGCCTGCCCGCGAGCCGCGCCAGCAGTGCGTGCCACTGCTACATACTACGGCTGCAACTCCCCCGGACAGTGCATGCTGCAGTACGTGTCCGAATAGCTCGACGATATTGTATACTTTATGCTATTTCAGTTGTTTCTATTGTACTGCCCGCTTGCGTTACTTGTATTAGTGCGTTCACAAATAAAATTAATACAACAAATTAGTATCATTGTTTTATCAAAATATTTCTTTCATCGTTGTACA